>VXBW01007860.1:266382-439997 GCA_013400375.1 Thinocorus orbignyianus
TTTTTTTTTTTATCAGACTGTTTTCCAATCTGTTTTGATCACCTTCATTGATCTGTTTTTATTACAAACAGATGTCTAAGGGTGCATCTGCCTTGGCATTTCACTTGGAGTAGAAGGGCCTTTCTTGGTCCCTACTTAGGCCTTGGTTTGCATTACAAAGCCATCTTGGAGGACTCTGACTAGAATTCTTTTAAGTGAAAATGACCCCAAAGATGTTCTAGGGATGTGCCTAATGCAGTCCGATGTGTAAGGGCTCTTCATCAATCAAATTAAACACAAATTCCAAGTGAAATGTGTATTGTATGGACACTTGGTCCTCAGCACCATCTGCAAACTCATGGTATCTCTGATGAGGCATAGACTTTGGAACAGGATCCAGATTTCTGTTTTGTAGGAAAAATTCTAGCAGTGGCAATAGAGAAAAACAAAGAATAATTTCTAAAAGAAGTGTATTTAAGTAATTTCTAGATACTTTGTTTATTAATATTATAGTTGAATTTTCCCTTTAAATTCTGTTTGATGTCTCTCTACTAAATTAAATTATGATACATCTACTCTCCTTATTAAATGTCACTTTTTCCATTTTAACTCTTTCAGTTAAAATCCTAAAATCTGTGAGTTTTTAATCAGAACAGGGGAGATATATATATATATATTTACCTGTAAGAAATTGTTGAGCAACAATACATTGGCTGCACTGTACCAGAAGATATTTACATACAGGACCAGGTTCTCCAAATTCCTGTCCAAACATGGATCCTAGGCACAAGCCCTCAGATTGTTTCTGATAATTCATGTGATCTGCATGTTTTGGGATTTTATTTATGTTAATATTTTACAAGTATGTTGATTTCGTTCTTTGAAAGAAAAATAATAAGGAACATCTGGAAATTGGGAGGAATGATGTTTATTTCACTGAGGAGGTCTGACTGAAAAGCTATTCATTTATAAGCATTGTACAATTAACATAAACAAGACATATACTATAACATGGCTAGCATTTGTCTTGAAGAACAGCTCCCCAGGTACATATGTTTTCAGCACTGACAGCTAAGAACATAAAAAACAACTGCTTGGCAGGTGGATTTAATTCCTGTAGTGAATATGTTTGCAGTTGGTTTTTACTCTCACTCACTGCATGAAAAAGTGTTAATAATTATTTAAATATAATGTTAATAATCTGAATGAAAAATAAGAAAATTTATTAACTATATTAAAATATAGTTAAAAACTTAAAAAAAAAAACATTAAATTTAAAAGCAAGTTCAGAAAGCAATTCTTTGTTCTTTAGCTGTGCTTCAGAAGGGTCACATTAGCATAATAGGTTTCAATCCTGTTAAAATTATCAGAAAGGCTATCAGTCATGTCACTGGAAAAAGGTTTAAACCTGTAAGAGGTTAAAGTATTTTGTATATATAACTGATGAATGAATACCAATTTTCACCATTAAATACAGTAGCAGTTACAAAGTACTGTTTTCATAATGAGCTGTCAGCTGAGGTCTTTTTTATCCTTTATCTTATTAGTGGTATTTTTCAGGTTGGTATTGTTTATGAAGATTCATGATTGGTCATTCAGGCTTGTACTTAACTTTAGGTATTAGAAATGAGAACTTTCTCAATCAATTCACAAAATACAGTTTTGCTGATGCTGCTGATTTAGTGCTATGAAGTTATGCCAATGCTTAGCTTCTGAAGCCCTAAGCTAATTGACTTTTTCAATTTCACAATTAAAGTAATATCGTGCCAGTTTTCTTGGAACATTATTCTATAGAAATTCTTTCACAAATTTGTCCCATATGAGTTGTTTTCTCTCTGTTAATAAAACCAGAGTAAACAAACAACAAGTCTTAAATAAAAGAAATCTACCATATCCTTCACATAGAAGTTGACATGCGGGAACACCATAGAAACTTACATTCAGAATCACACTTAATGGCGCTGTTGTGTAACAAAGAAAGAAAAATCTGTAGTAATGGTTATAGAAAACCATTTTCACTTTGTCACTTTTCCTCTGATGTTTCTTTTATGTTCCCAATAAGCACTTACCACTATTATTATTATTTTCATTTAAGAGATGTACTTCTCATCAGATAATAGCAACCAGCACTTTGTATACATATTCATTTGTAATCGAATGTAAACCCTATTACTCTAGTGTGTTTTTAGAGACTACGTCAGGAAATATTCTAAACAATTAAAAAGCAGCATTTCAACTCTGGCTTTTGAAGTGAAGTGCCAAATTTTAGTGTAAGATTAATTGGATTTCCCTTGAAAGGACTAGATTCTGAAATGTGCCGTCTGAGGAGTGGTCATAAGGGCGCAGCGCGGAAAATTGTAGCATAAGAATATTCCTTCTCTCTCTATTGAATGGTTATTCAGAAACATAGTTTAATAACCTCTAGTTGGAGAATGCACTTACAATCTTGTTTCTAAATGTTGATAGCTAGCTTTTCTGTTATAATATTCTGAAGAAAGCATTTGTTGGAAGATCTAGACATGGATCTCTTGTATCATATCATTGTATAGCATCATCTATACAATCAAATGTAAGGAGAGGAAACGATAGTTCCTGTATTTTACTCTTGCTTAATTATAAGCAAGATAAATGTGTAGTTCTGTACGTAGAGTTATTACATTGTGAAAACTGGAATGGACCTTGAGGATTCATCTTACCTTTTTCCGATAAGTCAGTAGTATCACGCATTCCAAAGAATTCCCTGACATTTCTCTGAATTGTTTAGAAACTGTCTTTAGCCACTTTAATTTTAATATTTTAAGAGCAATTTGCTTCTTTTAGTTTGAAAAAGCTTGTGGGATTTTTTAGGTCACAAGTCAGGATTTATGCATTCATTACACCCAAGTGTTTTTTTCTTGGCAACTAAATACTTATTTGAATCTGCTTTTAATGGTACTTTTTAGAGAAAATTCTGTAAGTATTTCTTATCTTCTTTTTTTTCCCTGTTGGTTTTGGGGGTTGTTTTTTGCTTGTTTGTTATGGTACGATGTTACCTTTTATGTGCTATGCTTTCCAGTTTGTTTTTGAAAATTATATGAGAAGATTTGTGAAGATGAGGCTGTGTCAGAAATTACATTTTATTTTTTGATGTCTGAAGGATTTACAAAGTTATTTACCTACAGGAAAATGCTATAGGGATTATCACTGACTTTCTGTTGAGAATGCACAGGATGTGCAGTGATGCTCTTCAGCGGCTTTAAAAAGGCAGGGTAGTCAGCATTGAAATATATATTCTGCATGTTTGCATTCTCTCTCTTCAATGTCATTACCTGCAGTCTTGTCAAATTTTGCAAAAGGTAACATTTAGCAGAAGACGATATTTGAAGAAAAGATAAATGACTGCGGAAAATGGGATGCTATTACTTTTGAATGGTCATTGACAGAAAACTCAACCACTGTTTTTGTCAGGAGTTATGCTGCAAATCTTGAACAAACACAAAGCCTGAAGTTCTCATTTCATTTTAATGCCCCTTCAAGACTTTCATCAGGAGCAGGGAGGTGACTGCTTGAGTATTGACCCAATTCATAAACATAAGATACATTATGGGTTGTAAGAATGAAAAGTGCATCTAGTGTGATCGTTTTTCTCTATCACTGCCCATAAGCTGTCATGCAGTGAACAGTAAAAGCAAACCAAGTGTATACAATATTTTCTCAGCCTCTAACAGTTGCTCACTCATGAGCTTTCCTAAGTCTTCTATGGCTTGGTAACTTTTAACAGATGCCCCCTCAAGCACCTGTCCAGCCTTCCCTTGTATCCTCTGTTGACCTTTTGCACTCAAAATACTCTTTGCCAAAATACTTCTATGGTATCCTAACCACTACCGGACGAACCACCTCCTGTTACTGGTTTGATTGTAGATCTTGCTGTTTTCATCTCCTGCCCTCAGTCCCTCTACTGGAAGAGTTGGTGAATAATTTACCCCCATCTCTCTCATACCATGTCACTTTTGATCTTGAAGATCTGTACTTTAGCCACCTACCCTCTCGCAGCCTTGCCATCCCTTCTTCAGGCTGAGAAGGCCTTGTTAGTCCTCTGACAGGAGCTGTTTAATACCTTTGGGATAGCTCCTGTTTCCCCATCTGACCCTTCATCTTGGAAGGGAATGAAAGATGGAATGAGCTTAGGTTGAGGGGAGCCATGGTCTCCAATTTTCTCTGTTGCTTTTCTAATCTTTCCTAGTACTTGATTTGCCTTTCTGATTGAGCTAATTATTTTAGGGAACTCTGTATACTAATGCCAAAGCTTAAAGCCCCTAATTTCCTAAAATAGACAGGCCTGGTTTCCTGGCTTCTGTTAACAGATGTATTTCTCTGCTGAATTTTTGCATAATATTGCCATTGCAGCATTGCCAACATTATTGCCATTTCAATGTCTGGTTGCTCAGAAGTACCTTGTGTGCTTTCTCACAGCTTGCCCTCATCCAGTGTATCATCTCCAGTTGCCTCACTACTTGCCGTCTTATGAGGCCCTCAGGGGATATGTTGAGCAGCACTGGACCCAGTAAAGGTTTTTTGCAGGGCTTTACTGCTGATCCACCACCAACACGACAGCTGAATATGTGCTCCCACCTCTGTTCCCTGTCTTTAACTCGATTATTTATGTGTTCCATGATACTCCTTCTTATGTCAAGGTTGCCTTATTTAAAAGTCAGCATCAAACATCTTTTGGAAATACAAATATGTATTCAAAATTTTGTTTACTATAGGCGATTATACTTAGAAAAATAGCTTTTATACTTTGGCTTATGTAAGTTGTTTTCTTTCTATGTTACACTGCGTAGTACCAGTATAAGTTCTTTAGTTATGCACCTCTTCCTTCTGAAATACAGCTTCATTTGTTGGTCAGATGTTTCTGACAGAGGATCATTATTGACATGAGCTGTATACTTAAATCAAAGTTCAGAGTTTTTATCTCAATTTAAACTGGAAAAAAATTATAGAAGACTTTACATTTCAGGTAAATCTTTCTGTTCTTTTTTGCGGGGAAATTGGTTACTGCTTTCATCCTCTAAGATCAATGAATTAAATACGAGTTCAGGACAAATTTTGTGCCTTCCCAGCTGAAAGATCTTAATCTGTTACATGAGAAATTAATGCAAATTTATAATCAAAGTCTTAGGTAAAGAAAGAAACGATTAATTTATGGCTTAGATATTCTTATTTTCTCTAAATGAGGATATATTGAATTAATTTTCAACTGTAACAGAGATTAATGATTGGGAGAGAGGTTATTTCTGTTGAACAACAGAAATATTGCTAGAATTTTTTTTACAAATTTCAATGATGCTATATATATGCATTTTCTGATTATATATTAAGTTACTTTTATTAAGCTGTTCTTCCAAAACTCAGAGTGTTTGAATTTAGTCTCCCAGCTTTTGAAGCATCCATATTTACTAATGAAGTGTGTGTGTGGTCCATAACAAATTTTAGCTTTGGTAAATGGATAAATATATTTATGTAAGGAGTTCTTTAAGATAAATCCCCTGAAATACATGATGTAGAGCCTAATTTATTCTGTTTTATGTCAGCAAATGCATTTGTGATTATGTTAAAAAAGTCACACCCTTAGGCCATAAGTTCCTTTGAGTTCTTTACAGAAAAAAAAGTGTGACTTTATACTAAATACTTAAACGTGGAAAGAATGTAAAAATAATCTTTAAAAAATCATAAATGTCACCACTGGTTATAGGAGTATGTTGTAGAGGGCTTGAGATTCAGGATGGATAACCTCACCTCAAGAAAGTGTGGAGCTATGAGTCATTTGGCTTACCTGTCTTGGAATTCAGGACTTTTCTTCCTTGTCAACTCAGAAATTAGTTCAGCAAATGTTGCAATAGTTTTCTTAAATCAGCTCCTCCAAAAATGAATTTGTCTTTGTGTAAGTGTTTACACGATCTGGGTCTCAAATAGAAAAAGGAAGGGAGAAAAGCATTCTACAGATAGAAAAAATAATAATAATAGAAGGAGGTGGCAGGGTATGTTTATATATTGTTCTATTGTGTACTCTTTTCAAAGAGAAAAGAGAAAATTTTCCCTCCAAACTGATACGATTTAGAGAAGGGGAATAGTGTACAGAAATGTACCTGTTCAGCTAGCTAGTTATTTCTGTTTAAAATATCTACGTAATTTCATCAAACCTTCTCTGCCTCTGAGAATTTACTATTGCAATTGAAAATCTAAATTGCAGTGTCGGTGCCAACATATTAGAACACATTTTAAGTATAAATAGGATAATTGTAACAGACTGCTCGAAAGATGGGAATTTTGTCCCTATTTGTATTGTTCAGTGAAGCATAAGCAGCAGCAGTAATGCTCTCGAGAAAGATAAAAAGAGTAAAAATCTGTGTGCCTTTAAAATAATTGTGTTTGTGTTTGTGCATGCACAGCAGCCAAAGACTTAATGAAAACTTTAAAAACCTTCATTCATACAGTCTCATGGAGTGTAAACAACCAGGTAGAAGACTTTGATAGACTGCCTCATTATAATGGTGCCTGTGCCATTTAATCACAAAGCAAATGGCAAGCCAGTGGCCTCTTACAATGTAGAATGTAATTTTTCTATTTGAAACCTGTTTTGCACAAGCCAAACTCAATTGCATTAAGAGAAAGCCGAGACATCTATTCCCACCTACTTACATTAACTTGCACACATTTCCTTACAACTTAGGATGAATATGCCTGGTTGATATTCAGAGCTGTCGAAATATTAACATACATTCCTAAGTTTATTTATAAGAAACAAATTAGCTTTGACTATGAAAGTTCTTCATCGTTTCTCTCTCTTTTTCTTTTTGTCATAATGGGCATTAGCAAAAACTTGCATCCCTGGTGGAGTTGTTGTGAATTCTTTTGTTATTTTCCTAGAGTTCTGTGTTTTTTCAAAAATACAGGGCAAAATTTAGGTGAAAATATATTAGAGTTGGATTCAAATTGAAATTCTATATTAAAAATATTAGGGCTTTAATTTCTTGCCAAGTGTATTATCATCTGCATTTTAAGGATTTGATGATGTTAGTCAAATCCATACGTAACACCATCATGTGAGACTTACATTTTTTCTTTTCAGTCTTCATTTAAAAATACCATGTTAATAGCAATATTTGAATATTTGCCATCTCCTAAGTAATTTTTTTATCTTGATCATGAAAGTGCTCTATCTTCATAATAACACTCTAGTTTCATCTTAATGGTATGATTTAACTTGAAGAAAATATGTAATTAAACATTCTGTGATGGAATTAAATTGATAATATTCAGAAAATGGAGCTTTTCTCTTTGAGCAGTACACAGTTTGCAGTAGCAGTATAAGTGTGCTTTGTTTTGTTGTTCTCGTTTGGGGTTTTTTTGGGAGGTGTAAATACTGGGGTACGAAGACTAAAAAGCCTGTGAAGTTTAAGTAGTTTTGTACAAATATCTATAGATCTTCAGACCAGAAGTGGAATTCTATTCTATGAAGAACTGTAATAAGAGTCTGTGCAAGGACTTATATCCCAAATACCTTGTCAAACTGTTACCAAAGAGTCTTATTTCACAGAGTGAATCACGTGTCAGCTTTCTGCACAGAGCTGGATTTTGTCCTAAAATTACAGCAAGTTAGAGCATGAATGATTTCAGTCATGATGCTTTCTTGCATTTTAGGTGGAAGTTTGAATCAGCAAATATTTATACAGTTATAGCTGCTTCTTGCAGTCACTCTCACAGAAACTAAATGGGGCCTGCTTGTGACTGTCAAGAGATTTTGTATACAGATGTATGTATATGAGAAAGATGAAGTTTCTAGATGGGCTGAGTGATGATACCTACAGGAACCTTCCCTGTAGCTACTGAAATTCCATTGTCTGAAGTGAAGTAGGAAATACAGAGTTTTTCAGCTATTGAAACTGTTCAACATTATTAACTTGATTTTTAATGTATTACTAACCTTGATCATGTGTCAACAGGAAGCAGAAAAATACAAAGAGGAAGCTCTGTATTCAGTTATAGCAGGAGAAAGAGGGTCTGTGAATACGAAGTGCTGTTGGTGAGATAGCCTTTCTGCTGTAAAGGTGGCATGTAAAACACGCAGAAGCTATTCCAGATGAGAGTAAATTAAATTGCTAAAGTAAGCAGGTTGTCATCTCTACTTTTCATTTTGACTATTAGTAACCTAACTAAAAACCACTACAATTTACAATTTCCTTCTTTTTTTTTCTTCCCTTTATCTTTGAAAATTTTTTTTGTTGCTTTAGGGAAGATCCTCATAGAGTTATAAACTCTATGTATTCCTCCATAAGGCTTGTCTGTTATGAAAAGATACTCAATAATTTTGTTTTATCTGGAACTGGGCTTTTTAGGACAGAATAACTCATTTCAGATACAGGAAATAAAAGCTGTTTTGCTGTATTTTCCTGCATACTGTGACCAATTCTGGGTTCCCCAGTTCAAGAATGAGAGGGAACTACTGGAGAGGGTACAGCAGAGGACTATAAAGATGATTAGGGGCTTGGAGCATCTCTCTTGTGAGGAAAGGCTGAGGTCTGGAGAAGGCTGAGGAGGGATCTGATCAATACATACGAGCACTTAAAGGGTGGGTGTCAAGAAGATGGGTCCAGTCTTTTTTCAGTGGTGCTCAGTGACAGGAACAGAGATAACAGGCACAAACATGAAAATAAGAAGTTCCACCTAAACATGAGGAAGAACTTCTTCATTTTCAGGGTGGTGGAGCACTGGAACAGGCTGCCCAGAGAGGTGGTTGGACTAGATGATCTCCAGAGGTCCCCTCTAATCCCATAGGATTCTGTGAATCTGTACATCCGTGCATATCATGCATATTATATATGGATGATATTTACAAAAGACATATGAAACCCAGTGACAGTTTGTGGACTGGCTCCTTGTCCTGTCATACAAAATATGCATTTTTCAGGTTTCAGTAAAGACATTTGTGGATTTTTTCATGAGAAAGCAGAGTCATTTATCATTCAAAGAGAAACATGGATCTGAAGGACAGGATGATTCCCATTAATGCTTCAGACAAATTATCATCTTCCCTCCTGAAGAAAGGAATCTCACAAGCTCTGTATCCTAAGCCTCTTAGACAGTCAACCTTTCTTAGAGGGTTTCAGTATATCTGCCTGCAAACAGTAAGTTCTTGATCATGTTCTTCTGGAATAAATGGAAATTTTCCCACAGATTTAAATGCAGATCAGACCCAAAAGGCACATCCTTATGCAAGAATTACTGAACATTTTGAATGTTTAAAAAACTATATAGGTATTCAAGAAAAGCTTCAAATTTAGTATTTGGGAAAAAAAAAATTGAAGCTTCAAATCTGGCTGGTTTTGTTTACTTTATGGAAGACCACTGGAATTAAGTAACTACAATAAGAAATGTTTATGGAGCTGACATACAACAATTAGAGGCCAGCTGGGAAATTTCTCAAAATATTCATTTTAGAGAAATAGAATTTCTACAGAAATTATTTTTTTAAATAAAAAAAAAGATAATAGATAAATTTAAAATTTAAATCAATGTTTCTCGTTTCCAATTTGAATTTAAAGATTAAAAACAAATATTTTATTTTGCATGTTAGACATGAAAATAAATATTCAATTTATATTTTTTCCCTTCCTGGGATTCCTTACCAAAATTCATCCCCATTATATAAAGTTTAGTTTGACCTATGGGTACATGTTACTGTGACAGTCATATAATGGGCAGTGTAAGGTTCTGGGCTGTAGAGAAAGTGGTAGCAGCCTGAAATGCAACTTAAATGAGGCAGAGGCAGGGCATCATCAGTGGGAATTAATTTGAAATTTGGAAAGTGTCTGGAAAGTGAGACATTTCTGGTTATTTACTTAAAACTCTTGCTATGTAACTTTAAAAAAGTTAACTTTTCATCTGTTCTGAAACTGAAATAAACATTGAAATACGTCAGTTTTTACCTGGCCAGGTTTCCTGAAAAGCTTTCACAGAACCTAGCATGTTGACTATGGTTTCTAATAACTGGCTTAACTAGGGATTCATTGCTAGAGAATGAAGTACGTGGCAAATACTCATTCTCCTTTTAAATGCATACTTAATGTTACTGTAATTCAGATATTGTATCAACACAGTGTTTTTACAAGGCAGTTTTTCTGTCACCTTGTTTGCTGTTTGCATGAGTTATCGCTTATTGCACAAAACAAAAGTGTATTACTGAGATTACCAAGATGACCAAAGAAAGCAGGCCTGTTCATGTAAAGGTTAATAATAAGAGTCCTGGATAATTTAATCCGTAATTCCCTTTGTTCCTGCTTGCAGTGAGTGTTTGCCTGCACAGCTGTTCTAGGGGTCATAGAAACTGTAATAATTCATTGCACACACCAAAACAGTTCTCTGACACTCTGACTACAGCCACACTAATTATAATAACTATAATTTAACTCTTAAAATCCTCCTTTAAGATGAGAAACCTAAGATTTCAGAGTTAAAAAGATGGTGCCATTTCAAGATCTTGAAATTTTTAAATCTATTGACATTAGCCATTTAGTTTTATCCAAGAATGTAATTGTCCCTATTAAGTGATTTGGTAGAAGTATGGTAAATAATGGTAAACCAATTCCGCCATCTTGTCACTTCTCAAAGAGGCTTTGATACATTGCTGATACCAAATTACATAAACATCTTTGTTATATTTTTAAAATCTTCTGCATCTTTGCTGACATTGCTTAAAGGTGTGCTAATTACTGTCAGTTGCTGCAGTACCAGACACCTGTGAGCTTGGATTCAGGCAAAGAAAACTGAGTCATTTTATGTAGGACACTGAACAGGCAGCAGATGGTAATAAGCTTCAGTCAACACCAAGCTGGGCAGGATTCACACCACCAAGCTAGATGTGGAAAACTCAAAATCCCTTGGCTAATCCCATGAGCCAGCCGTTCTCCCTAATTGTGTCTTTCCATAAGAAGATGTACTTTACATGTTCCAGTCTCAGCTGAATGAATAAACATGATTTAATGTACTGACTGTAGGATTTTACTAATCTATTTATTAGTTCCCCTTTCAAGGGAAGTTATAATGATGTGTTTTCACTTAAAGCAATTAGAATGTATTTTTAACAGGGGAAATGACTTAGATTATAATTACAGAGCATTATGCTGTACTTTTAATGATTTTGCTCTTTAGAAAAATGAACAGTGAGAATCATTTTGCATGAAGTTATTATCTTGCTCTCAAAACATAATACTGACTTCCTTCTCAGGCTGTTGGGTCACTGCAGCTATTGGATCAGGGTGTGTGTCTTAGATTAAAATAAAAAAGAAAAAGATTACTAAATATTTACAATTATATCTGTAGTACCTGAAATATCTTGTCTTAATTACACTGTTGTAATTATGAGGCAACACCAAAGCTAAATGGGTGAAGATTTTACTGGTCTTTTTTATATTTATCATTCCAAGTGCTGCACATCTAAAGCGGAACATTAAATCTAGTGCTATAACACCAACAATTCTATGAAACAGTAGCGATTACCATGCCTTGTCCTATGTATTGTACAGGTAGAGAAGACAGGGCAAATGTAATTCCACTCTGTACAATAAAGGTCAAAAAAAAAAGGGCCAAGAAGTTGAGACATGCCTGTTTTGGAAAGAGCTGGTTTACAGTCTCATGCAAACATGGACAATCACAAAAGAGTAGATATGAAGCACGGCAGGAAGGTCTTCAGCCTTATATATCCACTGGTTTGCATGCATGCTTTGTGGTAATGGAGGAAGTGGCAACAGCTGTGGACTCGCTTCTTTCCTCATCTGCTGTGTAAACTCTTTTCTAAGAAGGCTATTTGGCTGAGTAGTTTTGGTAATGCTTTTTCTCAAAGTAAGTTAGGGAAGGTAGTTATGCTTTCCAAACACCGAACCTTTCAGCTGGTGTAGAAATTACTGAAATTTTCGATAGGTGACAAAAGGGAAAACTCATATGAGTGAGGTTATCTGAATCAATCCTCTGTACTGAGACCGAACTGAGAGGGAGATAAACTATTGTGCTCCTAAATTACCCCACAATGATGCTTACTAGCTCAACTCCTGTGAAAGTTACTTTTCTAAAAGCAAGGAAGTAAAAAGCGTAACTGGTACTGTGTTGTGAAAGCGAGACAAAGTAGGAAAAGTTTAGAGGTTATGTGTTTACAGACAAATAGTTGGAAACATTAGTCTTTTGACAGTGTTACGTTATTGCTGTTATCTCACAGGTGAAAGCCTGCCCCTTTTAGATGTTTCACTGTACTGTGTACGTGAATAAAGGGTGATTTTCTGAGTGTAATAGAATAGCATAGAAGTGAGTGGAGGTGAGCTCTGACAGTTTGGACCTCGAATGCCTGCCTGAAGTATGGGACTCCGCAATGAAAACAAAAACAATGTGGCTGAATGAGTTCATAGTACAGAACTGAAATTGGAGGAAGTAGGAGGGTGAGAGGAGGGTGTAGGAGGAGCTGGGGCTCAGCAGATAAGGAGGTAGGAAGGATGCATTAGATGGAGTGGATTTATACCACAGCTCAGATCTCTTCTAGACATGTTCCCAATATCTTAAGAATAAAATTTAGCTTCACTTAAAGTTTTTATTGACGTTCCCACGCTATCAAATAAGCAAATCATAACCTTCCTGCATCACAAAACATTTTCAGCTGTCATACCAATTCTCTTTTTCTCTATGCAGCTACCCATTTCTCTTTTAAGGTACCAGGTGCTGTGAATCAAAGGATGAAAATGGAGGGGCTGCGATACATAATCCTGGAAGATGATCCATGTTGTTCTTTACTCCCCTCCTGACTGACAGAAACATCTTAATTTGGTTATAGAGCCATCTTTTAATGCAAGGTTTTCCTGTAGTCATATAAGTGTATCCTCTCTGCATGCAATGGCTGGTTGTTTAGGACAAGCTGAGTGGGTGCCACTGGAAGCATTTGGTTCTTGTAAAAGACTGTCGAGACTTGACTTTTTTGTTGTGGATCCTTTAAAGGATTACAGGATTTGAGAAAAAAAACATGCTGGCTCTTGAGCAAGCATGTGGGTGGGCTGGAATTATAAAGATGTAAGTTGGGAAGAGCAAAGTACGGACATTTGATTCAGAGCAGTTCTGTAAAACGCAGAGGAAACTCTATGGAAGACAGATAATTTGTGCAATGTGTTATTAATTTTTCCTCCTTTTGCTTTTTACTTCTTGTTACAAGACAGCTATTGGGTAGGCAGCTTGTTAATGTATAATATACTTGGAATACTCTGATAGGAAGACAGTGGTTAGTTGGCTTGGCATTATTAGTCAAATGATTTCTTTTTTACTAGCTTTACGATTTCGTCTGAGAAAAATACTCTATGGAGCATTCTTGGATAAGCATACAAATTTTAAATTTCATCAGAGTTCGGATCACTTGCTAAAAAGGATGGTATTAGGTGGGTTTTTTATTTGTTTTAATTTTACTGGTATCTTTGGCTATTATGATCTCTGTATTAATGAGGTAACTTTCTTCCAGAGCTTTTTGTTTGTTAACTCATAATGAAACCTACACTGTTGTGAATATAAATTTGCTATTAATGTTGTTTAGTAAATAATGAATGTCAGCAGGAGGCAAAGAAATTTTAAATCAGCTTAATGTTTAAAACCTAGCATACTTTGTATTCTTCTGTCCTCTAAGGGCTATATTGAATGCTGCTGCAGTAAGCCATGTGAAGGTGTCATCCTTTATTTAGATAATCTATGATATAAGGAATAGGAATGAACAATAATAAAGTATCTGTTTTGAAGTAGTCATCTATTCATTGTTTGAGGTTTACTGGAAATAAATAAAGAACTTATACCTTAAGACTGATTGGAAAAAACACACAAACCCACCCAAATACTTCTTTATTTGGTTTTTAAAAGTATTTGTCCCAGTATTCTAGCTGAAGATACAGACTTTGGTCTACTTTAAGAAGGTACTTGAAACTAGTGCTGTGTTTGAATGCTTGACAAAGATTCCCCCAGCCTTGCTTTTCTTTCAGCTTTCAGTGACAGGAGAGCCATGGTGATGCTTGGGAAATTGGTGTGTTGCTATGGAAATGGCTGTGATGTCCCTGGTTCAGCATTTATGCTTCATTGCCAGATGCAATGCAAAGAGATAAATGAAGGAGAAATCTCTAGACTACTGTATCTACAAGGAAAAATAAAAATACTCTGAATTTTTATTTTAGTGATGAGTTAATTGAGATGTTTTTAATACCTCAGGACATTCAGATATTTGAGGTTTTTTATTTTGGTTTGGTTTGGTTTTTGTTTTCCCTATAGCTGATAAGTTAAACGTGAATTTTGAGAGATTCAGGTTCTGTGCCTGATTCAAAATGATCTGAGACAAAACTGTTTCAGCCCAGGAATTAGGGTGCTCAACAGGGATGTCAAACTACAGCAGAGCTTACATAAATAACCTATTGTCCTGCCTTTTCAGTTCCCATGAAACAGGATGATTTTTCTCCAGTAAGCTGTAGGGACAAATTCTCCTCACTAAACTCAAAAAATCAGCAAAGTCATTGAAGAAGAAACTGCTAGCAATCATGTGCTTCTGAGTTCCTGGTTTGGTGTCTGTAGGTGTGCATACAGGGAAAGGGGTTCTGTTGTACGTTTATTTTGCTTGGTATGGAAGGATTAACTAAAGAAGTTGTTGGAAGAAGGGAAGTATTGTGAAACAATACAGGAAGGAAGAGGAATGGTTATTTATGAGACACTTGCACTCTGCTTGCCTTGCTGCAATGTAGGAAATATCTGTCCTGTGGGTGTGAACAGGATCATTCATATATGAGACGAATGATTTTTTAGGGGTTGTTCACTATAGCCACAAGATCTATTTCTTATAGAAAATGTGTGTCTGAGTCGTAATTCTCCTCTGAATTTTCCTGAATGATAATGATGATCTATAGGTCATTCCTGGAGTAGCTCATTTTTTTGCAGATAACCATCCTGGCCTTCAGCCATGATGGTGGCTGCCTCCAAGTAGAGTGGGTAGCTGACCATTGCACAAGGTCACAAGTGTATTTCCTTGGACCTCTTTGTCTTCCATGGTTTAGTCACTGCTGTTTAAATAAGTGCAAAGTTTCAGGTCCAGAGGTGAAATTCTTGCTTATAAAAAAGACAACTGACGTGCCAACTTTCAGATGACTGAGGTGTAAGCCACTGTTGCCACTGGCAAAATTCCCCTGCGCTCAGGGAGTCTTCTCTGGAAAGTAAATATTAATTATTTCATTCTATCCGAAAACTGATTATTTGGTGAGACTGGATAAAAAAATAAGGCTCATTTGCTTCTGATTCTCAGAAATAAAATTTGTTTGTCCAGTTTGTATTTAGTTGTGAAAAGTTACTGCCTTGGGATGTTGGGAATACTTCTATGTGAGCAAGAAAATAGAAGTCAGGTAACATGAAATAGCTAATCTCTCATTATTTATATATTTACCATTGCTATATTTTCTAAAAGGAATCTACTATTGGGAATTGAATATGTGAAATGTTTTTTTTTTAAACTTTTTTATCATTTCTGGTGCATTTGACAACCTGTCAACAGCTTGAAGCAACTTTTCTACTTACCTTTAGCAGTACTTGTAGTTTAGATGAAAAATGAAATAATCAAAATCTAGTTATTCATCCTAAGTGTCTTCTTCACGCAAAAGTTTTTGTCTTATTCAAATATCATTAATTGCAGGTGACATGCAGGAAATTAGTTTTCTGGAATGCTTAGAAGCAAATTCTTTTCTGTTCAAGCAATAGTGTGCATCCTTACAGACACACCAGTCACTAGTCTCAGTGTTGTGACTCTTAGGACTCCTGGACTGGTTATGAAAATCTTAGAAATCCAAGGATTTCTTAATGTTTTAAGATCACTGAAATTTAAACTTCTAGTTTGCAAGGTGTTAAGTACCTTTCTGAAATATACTGATATCAGTAGATTTGAGCCTGTGACTTCTATACCGTAGGTTGTGCTGTAACCTTCATGATGGAAATTGTCATCAAAACCACTGCTACAGTAATAGAAGTAAACACTCTGTGATTTGTTCAATGCTTCTCTTAAAATATGACAAAAGTGTCATTACAGGAAAAGAAACATAATTGAAACCCCTTGTGTTGATCGTATACTATTTCTTCTTTAAAATTTAACAAAATGGTCATTTTTAATATGTGCAGGTTACAAGTTATCCTAGGCTGACAGTAAAAGATAAAAATCTTGAACTGTTTCAGCAGTGTCTTGGTACAAATATCTTGATGATGTGACTAAAACTTTGAAAACTTGTGAACAAGGAGTATGTTGTATAATGGAAAGTAAAAACACACTTTTTTTTTAATTGTGGATGAAAATGTGATCCCAGATACGGAGTAATTTTTTTTCCCTTCACACTTTCAGAAGGATGGGAACTACCACTTCAGTGCTTGAAATCTAATTTCTATTCAGCTTTTGTTCAGAGCCTGACATCTGCATGCCTGTTTTGAACTGTGCTATGTTTAGAGTGAAGAGATGAGGTCAGAGAATTATGTGACTTTGAGGCATAAAGCGTGATGGATTAAAAAAATGGAATTACATATCCTTACTATAGCCAAAGCAACACTAATTTTTTCTTTAGAAATTACTAACCCTTAATCCACAGATACCGTAATCATATTTTACAGCTATATAGTGGGTCACAACCATTACTTTAGCTCATTAACTTTTCTTTTGTTTCGTTTTCACTAAAGTTAACAACACCTGAGCTTTTTAGAAGTCCTTTATTTGGAAGGGAGAAAGTTGAATTTCAGATCTTTTGGCAATCTTAAAAAAATCTTAGAGCTGTCATCCTAAGATACTTCTCCTAAAAAGCAACAAAAGTTTTGTTGTTGAGAAGGGCAGCAATAAAAGAATGGGAGAGAGGGAATGGAAAGAGAAGGCTAAGGTTTACGTGGGAAAAGCACATTGTATTAATGTTTTCTACAGTTTCAGAAGTAAACCTTGCTAGAAGACTCTTTTGATGCCTTTCAACCATTTACCTTTGCCTGAGAGCCCAGCTTCCAGGGTCTGCAAGTGGCAAAACCTGTTGTAGGCTCTGTGGACCAATTTTGCTCTGCCTCATTGCAGTCCAGTTCTAAACAGAATAAAGGGCATAAATGAGAAGTTGTTTTTCCTCAGAAATTCTTTGCAGAGAAAAATATAACTAAACATGGCTCTAAAAGAAAATATGATCATTTAAGGTTGCATTTAGTCATTAATTCACATATTCATAGGATCATGGAGGTAGCTAGTCCAACTCCTCTGAGTGGGACTATTGCCTACTAGTGTGTGATTTTTAAAATAATCTCCGCAAAAATATCAAAATTTTGCTATTCAGAGTTTGCAGCAGTAATGAAAGGGATACCAAAGTAAATGTGTTAATGTAAGCACTCTCTTATAAGACAAACACCATCTCTATGACAGTTCTAAGAAATTTTAATCATCAGTAGCAAATCTGAAAGTGTGCTGCCTTAAAAAATGAGAACTTCAGTCAGCAAAGCTTGCAAGTGATTATTTTTTTAATAGCATATACTTTGTTTAAATCCTCTGTGCTAATGTTTTCCAGTTGTTGTGTCTATAAATTACTTACATTTTGACTTCTTCTGTGCCTTCATTTTGAGGGTGTACATTCCTCACAATAAAACTTCTGAGTAAAATATACACACATGCACTCAGACGTTTAATTGTGGGTGTATTTTTAGAACACCTACTTACATAAATGAATTGCATCTCTGGAGAAGTGATGCAATGTCGTTATAAGGAATGGTGACAAGTACAATGACATAACACACATGACCTTAAAGGAATTATGTCTTATACTGCATTACTGAATTAATTTATGGGTCACTGAGGTGTTTGGGTTTTTTTAATATTTATTTTTAGATTTGCCTGCTTTTTCTCAGGAAAAAAAAAATCAGAGGGTTACAATTTCCTTTAAGAAATTAAACTATTTTGGTTTTTTATTTGTAGACATGAGGGGAGAGGGGGTGAAACTTTTAACTTCCTTTTTAAAATAATCCCATTTTAAATAGGCACTGAGATTCCAAGACTAAATCCAAAACATGCTCTAATCCAAGGTTGGTACTAGACAAAAAGAGATGATTAACCAAACGAATGGAAAGCATGTCAGTTAGTAAAAGGGAAAATTCTTTGTATGAATGCAAGGAATTTGTTGATGCAGTTTTAATTGGAGTTTGTTTGAAGACTTCTAGAACTGAAGATTAAGAGGAAAAAACCCCACACCTGTGGCCTTCTCACAACTTCTGAACACTGAAGAGCACTGAAAGACAAGCTAAATATATATGGAGTACTTTGTGCAAATTCTCTTGGGATAATTATAGTGGTTTTTGTAAGGAAGAAACAGGATAACAAAAAGTTAATACTAGCATGCTCCTAGAATTCGTCCACAAGATCAGCTCTAGTATTGATCTCTGTAGGTATACCTTGTAAAAGTATTGCTTTCCTAATTTTTTACTTTGTTTTGAATGTGAATTTTTTATATCAATGAACAAAAAAGAAAATTTTGAAAAAAATCTAGGAAAATGTTTGTGTAGACCTGTTCTGTCCATGTGAGTAGACATGTTCAGAGTAATTTTGACCTCCTGTCTTAATCACTGTATTTTGAAGCCAAGCTTGACTCAGTTTAGCAGGGCCACCAAGATGATTAGAGGGATGGAGCACCTCTCCTATGAAGACAGGCTGAGAGAGCTGGGACTGTTCAGCCTGGAGAAGAGAAGGCTGCGGGGAGACCTGATAGTAGCCTTCCAGTATCTGAAGGGAGCCTACAGGAGAGCTGGAGGGGGACTCTTTGTCAGGAAGTCTAGTGACAGGACGAGGGGTAATGGTTTTAAATTGGAAGAGGGGAGATTTAGATTAGATATTAGGAAGAAGTTCTTTACTGTGAGGGTAGTGAGGCACTGGAACAGGTTGCCCAGGGAAGTTGTTGATGCCCCATCCCTGGAAGTGTTTAAGGCCAGGTTGGATGGGGCTTTGAGCAACCTGCTCTAGGGAGAGGTGTCCCTGCCCATAGCAGGTGGGTTGGAACTTGATGATCTTTAAGGTCCCTTCCAACTCTAACCATTCTGTGATTCTATGATGTATCAGTGCTCTTGTCTCACTGGTTCTGTTTATGGTCCGTGAGAATATTATTCACACTCCCATCTGAAATGCATATAACTAAATCTGTGTCTGCAAAAGGTGATTAGAAAAGTTTAATATAAATAAAACACAGAAAACATATAGTGAACAGCTTTCTTAAAAGACCAAGTTTAGAAAAAAATGAAAACACCCATAAATCTGTCTTCAGTGTCTGTCTCATTAAAAAACCTGTTTTCTAGCAATGTTCGTGCAGACTTCAGAAACAAGGATTGGACCATCAAAAAGACCTGCAAACTATTGTAAAACACTTCGTACCAAAGCAAGTATTGTTGTAGAATGGAGTTTCTAATGTTTAAGAATAGGAGACTTCAGCTATATATGTCTGATGGAAATAAAGAGACTGCTCTGTGATATTGCACCTTAATAACTCCTGGAATACATACTGTGAGACAATAACTATTGCTAATAATACTCTTCAATTGCTATGATACTAATGTCAAAAGAATGGAGACTGTTCATAGCAGAAAGGAATTCCTGTCATATGCAACAATAGAAATAGCAGCAATAACAGAGGTAACAGTAGAGAAAAATAGAATTCTGTGAAAGACAAAAATTTTCCCTGTGACTATGGTTGATGTTCCAGTATAAGTCAGCTCATTTATAAAGCCTTAGAGCTTAAATCCATCATAACTGAACTCATTTAAGGTTATTATTGAAAGATATTTAAAGTCCATCAGGGCAGACTTAAGAAGACCTGAGACCAAACAATAGAAAGCAAGGACTTGTTAATTTGAAATGCAGAAAAGCTGAAAGAGAAATTGCACACAATGTGCTGTCTGAAAAGAACAGAGATGGATCCTTCTAAAGTGAAATAGAACAAAAGGTAAGATGGTACAGCATCCTTATCTACTGATAACAGTGGCTGTCTTGCTGTGACCTGATCCTGTGAGTTCACTTCTGAATTTGACATTAAACTACTATGTCTGCACTTGATCAGCTCTTCCTGCTGATAGATTCATTATAATACATGTTAAAAATTCAAAAGCTGGTAGAAGAATGTACTAAAACAGGTGATTTGGAGTCAAAGGCAAAAATTGTTCATGCAGATGTTAACTGCAACAATTAAAATTTCTGCTGGGACAAGTCTTATAAATTAAATCAGAATAAAAGCTAGCTCCTCAAAGCACGATGGTTGTGTATTAGCAACTAAGCACCTATGAAAGAAGTATTATGATTGTGAAACATCCAGTATTTTGTTTCCTGCTACTCCCGAGGAAGAAAATTATTTCTACCCTAGTGAGGCAGTACCATGAAGACAACAAGAAAATCTGTAAGACTTCAAATATCTTCTTGGATATAAATAATGTGACAAGTACTGAAGGATATCAAAGGGTAGCAGGCACCCGTTGCGTGACTTTCTATAACTGAAGGAGCCAGAGCTCACTGACTTTCACATTTCTTCTCATTCATCTATGCCCAAATCTTACCTAAATCTATTTCAGTTGATATGCAAGCTGCTTCATTTCAAATGCAGGCTATAAACCAAAAAAGGAGTAAGTGTAGCAATCGTTCCTTTGCTGTGCTGGACTTAGACCTGTCTCCATTCTGGCAAGATTTTAATGGCCACAGAAAAACATTTGGTTAAATTGATTTCAGAGATACTGGAAATGTAGCTGTCACTTTAGAGTCTTATTTATGATGTAAATACATCAGTACACTTATTGGTGATCGGTGTTTCTGGTCTGAATGACCAGAAAATAATATTGATTAGCATGCCAAAACTGAAATTTACCTATTGCTGTGAGTAAGTATTGTATGTGTTTATGTATATAAACACCACCTCTCAAGCTCAGAGTCATTCAGTGAGGATGCCTGGGATTATGAATGCTCAGAAATTTCCCTATGACTTTGTTATGAAACAAATAGGTCAAGAAGTCACACTTTCTGTGGACTCTCGGTGAGTGAGTGACTACCTGTGGTGAGCCAGTCAACTGACACCATATATGTAAATTCTTACTGTGAAGAAGGCAAGAATTGCTCATCATACTTTACTTACTTCACTGTTCAAATACTAAAAATTACAATGAAGTTGTTCATCCATTCTCTGACAGTCTCTGTATTTATTGTAGAGAATTCAGCAAAATTTTTTTAGTTCATGATTCATAGTATGTTCTTTTTCAGAGTAGCTATTAATAAAGGTAGAGTAATCATTCATTAGACCTACAGGGTATTTTCTATAAAATCTACATATTTTATTTTATAACTGTAGTCTTTTACTGATTTTTTACATGGAAAGTTTGCTTAAGAAGAAAGCTGACTTGTGGTTTTTTATGTTTACTCATTGCTATCACTGTATAATAAAGCTCTATCTGATGTAACAAGTCTCCCACTTTTTAAAGTCTTAGCTTAAACTCTCGCTCAGACTTCACAACTAAAATATGAGGATTAACCAATTAATACTGCAAAGCCAAATGTTGCTGTTGGTAGAATTAATACTAATGAACACACATTTTTTCCCATCTCTCTCTGTCTCTCTCTCTTATGTTAGACTACATGTTACAGCTTCAGATGTTGTAGTTGAGACCATCTCAGCAGCTGCAGGAAGGGAGCAAACAATTTTCTGCTATTGACCTGTTTGCACTTTTAATACTGCAAGTGAGAAACGGGGCTTGCGTTACCTAATATTGAACCAAGATGCTAGTTGTTTGTACTCTGCATAGGCTATTGCAGGTTGTCTGCATAATTTGACCAGAAATGCTACAGTTTTTTGTTTGTTTTTTTTCTTTTCTGCCCAGTCCTGACCTCGGGTGGTCCCTGGAGCAGAGAAAATCAAGATGTTTTCTATGTATATGCAGCTGATGAGAATATCTAAATAAATAACATCAGTACGGCAGACTAATAATTTTCTTCTGCCCGTGGGAAATGATTTTAAATGGACAGTCTTATCTTCTATAAGCTCTGGAAAGCTGGTGGAAGTTATGTTGGAGGGGAGGTTGTTTTGTTGCAGGTTTTTTTTTTCCTCCCTGAGATTATATTAATAACTTGGTAGATGACCATCATTCCCTTAACCAAGAAATTTGTGTTTGATCTGTGATGCCTTGAGGGTTACTGTTTTGGGTCTGAGCCAAAGCATGTAAACACACTGGCATGGCTTCTGTGGATTTAGCTGGACAAACTTTGGCTTAGTCTCTAAAACACTTCCTGGGCAGATTTTTTTACATCCTATCACAGGTACAGAGCAGGGAATTCAGAGTGGTCTTTCGACTTATGAAGTCTGGGTTTGGAGACCATCTGCTTTTCCTTTCCATTATTTCCCTGGGGTTGTAAAAGCATCATTTCTAATCCTCCACAGTAGGACATTTCCCCACAGAACATCCTAGGAGGGAATGTAACACGTCAGCTGCACTTGAGTTTGATGCAAAACTCTTTCATGGTAGTTTTCTTTCAGTAAAAGCTCTGTTAAAAATTTACTCTCAAAAAAAAAGCTGAACAGAACTAGCATTAGTAGTTACAAAAGCTAAGGGCTATAGTTTTTTCTTCCAAATTCTGTGTTTTGTGTAAAAGTGTTTGTTTTGTCATCATTTTCTTGCTTTGGATTACTTGTTTATACAGTGCAATATTGTTGCATAGTAATAGCAGATTGGTACATCCTGAAGCAGAGGTTTTCAGCAGTAGCACAAGAATGGCAGAGAACAAATCACTAATATAAACTAATGAAATACTTGAAATACATATCTTTCTGTCTGCATACATCTTGCTCTTAAACTGTTAAGACCCAGAGCAAATTAGGGCAACGTTTTGGTTTGGTTTAGTTTTAATTTTGTTTTTACTTAAAAAAATCTAGGTAGTTCTGTCTATGAAAATTGCAAAAAATTTCGCTGCAGTTCTCAATTTTAGTATCCCTTTTATTCCTGCTGCAGAGGGTTCTTGCTAACTCTGAGCTTTTAGCTATTTCCAGTTACCATGAGCTGTAAGTTCATCTTCCTCTTCAATTAGGTTAAAAGATATAATGAAGGTCTTTGGACATTGAAACTATGATTCTTTAGCAGTAGACAATAGGTTACAATAGTGCGGTGATCAAATGTCAAGGAAACAACACTGATACTAGACATCCTCTTGATGATTACTATTTGTGGGATCCTCCTCAAATCTTACTGCAGGCTTCATTTTGGAGAATGGCTTCTTTTCTACATAAAATGAATTTCTCCGTAAAATCTAGCTGAAGTCATAGTACTTAAAGGATGTAACTTCATAAAAAAGGATACATTTCATTTGTAGGAAATGAACATGATTGATTCATACAACCTTTTACTTGAGAGGTTTATTGAATGATATGTCATGTATAAATGTGATTTTTAAAATCTGTATTCTGTTCTGTAGTGCAGTATGTCAGAGGATGTTTGAAAGGCTTTTCTTCTACGTTGGCATTTCTGTATTGCTTAGTCTCACTGTATTTAAACATGCTGCATACACTTCATTAATATGTGTATGTGCCTGGGACTGTGACCAGGCATTTAATAGCAGCAACTATAGGTTACAGTAAGCTTTCACCCATACGTATCAGTGTGACTGGATTTGCAAGATTTTATAGATGTATGACAAAATGCATCCGAAAGTAAAAGACTCAGACTTTCCTATTCTACTTTGAGGATCAATTGCTCTTAGAAATTATTCACCTACAGGAATACACAGTTGCGCTTATATTCAGCTCACATTTTTGTTCTTTCTGGAAAGTGCTTTAGACTTGGTGCTGTGTTCAGCTGTAGTAAATCCCATGTAAAGTACACCATTTCCATTTATTTTATCAGTCAAAACAACAGCATCTTGAGGACTTTGATATGTCTGCTAAGACAAGTTTCTGTGTGATAATATAGAAAAAAGTAAGGATAGATGTGGTAGAATACTAGCTGATGTAAACCTAAAGAATGATTTTGGGTTCTGAAGCTGAGCTTGAGCTTGTAACACTCTAAATTGGAGCTGTAAAAATGATTTGAGTTTTTGTCCCTCAGTAGTACAGAACAGATGTTTGCGATTACTGTTCTGCTTCATTTTAAGGTATTCAGTTGCATGGTTTTGATTTTGCAACACTTATTTTCACAAATCCCAGCCTTCCTACCATAAAACATTAAAAATCTGAGCAAATAGATGCCATCTTTCAATGTAAGTTTGTTATTTCAGATTTGTGTAAAGGTCTGCATTTTGTATTATAAAGACCTAAATAAGAAATCTGTCTCAATCACTCAAACTTATCTGTTTCTCAGCTTTAAGTTCCCTTGTAGATATGCTAAATGCCTTTAACTTTTTGGAGAACAAAGAGATGAGTATCTACCAAATGTGTTTAAAAGATAATGTCTTTCAGCTTAGTAAGCTTGTATATGGAAAAGTCAAAATTAAGAACTTTAGTGCAGTGTTATTTCCTTTACTTCAATATATAGCTATATGATTAAGAACTAAGGAGAGGAGTTATAACTTCTTCTGAAAATATTACTTTCCATTGCAGAATATCAAATTTATTTGTGATCTGTCATAAGCAGACTATATTTATTTGTAACTAATTGAAGTAAAATGTTATAAAATGTAGGGAAAAAATGGTATTTCCACTAAAATTCTTCAGATGAGTGAAGTAAGTCACTTCAGTTCATATGAGAAATTACTCTAATTCAATATCAAAATATAACAAAACCATAACTTTCTCTGTAGGTGTCTTTTACCAATTACATTTAGGAAAGTACCTGTGGGAGAAGATACAAACTTCAGTACTCATTCTGACTAAGTAATTGTTCATAAGTAGCTTCTACACATTCAGATTAAGCTCAGTGAAACCCTTGGTGGTTTTTAGGTATAATAATTTCTTTGAAAACATTGCAAACTCTGGGATTTTCCTGCTGGATGCCTGCTAAAACTCTTGTAATCAATTTTTTGTTGTGGTTTGCTTTGAGGTTTATTTGTCATCTGCTCTGAGGCCAGACATGAAGCAAACTGTTTTCCTCCAATTGAATCACTGAAGTTACTCTTGCCAAAAGTAGGTCAGGAGTGCAGAAAGTCAAAAAATGGCTGCTGGAACTGATTTTTTAAAATAATCATAACATCAATTCAAATATAAGTGATAACTGTTGATCAGTAGAACGCTATGAAGACTGAGTGCATTATTTGTCTAGTGTGACCTTCTGTCCTTGAAATGCCCTGCTGGCAGTTCAAAGCAGAGACAAGACAGTGCATTTTTAAATTCTGGGTGCCTAAGGATTCATAACACTGTGTAACACTTTTCACATGAATACAACATGCAAATCTTTCCAGATATGTATCAGAAAGACTTTAGATGCCATAGATGAAGTGTTTATACACAAAGCAGTTGAGTTAGTGTAGGAATAGCTGGAAAATTACTATGGTGTGCTTTGGTTTCACAGAACTCTCTAATAATAAAATAAATCTTTTCATGGGCTACATGTATAGCCTATGACTATAACATCATAAATTATAGGATAGTGTGAACATCTATATGAATCTATAATGGTATGTTATGGCAGCAGAAAGATGACGTGTGTGTATATATATACTATTACTGGTTGAATTGTCCTTAATCATTTCCCTCTAACCATCTTAATTCTCACTGAATGTAATCAAGCCCACAAGGATTGATCTAATCTGGGAGGAAACAGTTTGTAGCAGATGTTTCTATACTTCTTTTATTCCTAGCTTTAAATGCCAGTAGATTTGCAATCTGGAAAAGAATCATAACTTTTTAAAATGGCATCAGAAGTTTTAGGATTTGAACTATGACACTGAAATTATCTAAGGCCTCATTGTCTTCTATAATGTTGCAGAAGGTCATACTACAAGGTTTATAATCCAGAGGTTTAACCTTGCTTCCTAAGTGGGATCATAAAATGAAACTCAGTGGTACGTGCAAGGTTATCATGTACGAGGAATGTTTCCCTGTTGGATGGCCTTCATAACGCACCTTCAGACAACGGTTTTTTATTAGAGGCATTCCTAGTGATCTTTTTGGAATACATTTGTGGTGGGTTTTTTTTAATCCTGGCTTTACATTTTAAACAGCTTTGCTTTTATTGCAATTGGCTTGTGGTAGATACTTTGGTAATGTTTGAAGAAAATCTGTTGAAATAGGTAAGAGCAGGTGGAGAGTTAGAATCAATAAAAAAAATAAGGGAAAACCTCCTAAGGCTTTTTGTATCTTGTGATAAAGTCTTGGCCCCACATCCCAGAGCTGCTGACAGAAGCATGTTACTTCATGCTTCTGAGCGGGGCTAGGTGTTATTTTTGGTTCTCCTCCTGTTTGCAGGGAAGTGGGGTGTCAGAGGACTGTGGAGGATGTGTGCTGTGCTTCTGGGAGGTATCTGAGTTCCCATTGGTGTGGCAAAGGAGCAGGAGCTGGCCTCCATTCTCTGATACTCTGTTCCCTTTGTGCTAATTTGGGAGCTCACTGGTGTGTGGTAGTATTCCATCTCTCTTGCTTTGTCATATGGGTCCAAATTCGCCACCCAAAATGCACCTACTTAATGCAATGGTAACTATATTTCCAAAAAGCAGACAGTGAAATCAGTACTGTTCAAGACAGGATAAAGCTTCTAGGACAGGAAGAGTTTCTAGAGCACCTTAATTTCTGAGATACCCAAAAATCTAAGGGTGGGAGACATGGCATGTCTTGTTACAATGTGCTGTTAACTGAAATAGGTGGCTTGCAGCTATGGGTGTTTATTGATTTTGATGGTTGTTTTTTTTCTTTTTCCTATTGAATTTACTCAGCAGTAGCTTAAATTTTGTAAATTGTTATCGTTAGCTGAGGCGTGAATGGTTTTGTGTTCCCATTTTCCTCTTGGGCCTTTATACAGATAATAACTGCTTTTCAATTTCTCTTAAATTTTACTTGAATACATGACAAGTGTAATTCCACTGAAGCAATAAGATGTCACCCTTCATCTTTTCTTCCATTACCAAAATATGCACAGAAAAAAGAAAAAGTGGGTGTCAAAACAAGGGTTAAATATGACTTTACTGTGATACCTATTTTTATTTTTTCTTAATAAAAATAGGCTACAGTTTTTAATTTGAGTCAAGGGTTTTTTTTATCTCTCAACATACTTTTATCTCACATAAGCCCCCCCCAAAAAACAATGTCCATGTCTTAATGGAAATAACTAGTAAAGTAAATTTGAACATTTCAATGGTTTAGTGTTTTTAATACATACAGTGCAGATGTCATATTATCTAACAGGAGAGCACTGCACATGGAATGTCAGGGAGGAGAAACCAACTAGCTTTTCCTGCAGATAACAAAATGTAAATGCAAGACTGAACATTATTATGTAGATGTCTTCCTGGGAGAACCATTTGTTTTGTTATGCTAGCAGAAAGCCCCATGAGTGGTGCTTCAGTGACCGTTCTTGTCAGAGACCGTTTCTGTTGGTAACTGGGAGCTGACTCAGTGCTGTTTCTCTCATGGGACAAATGTTTCTACAGCTAGTGACAGAAAATTAGATCTTAAGTTTTCCAATAGAGTAAAGATAGTGATCACCACTTGTTCTGTCTTCTAGATAGGGGCAGAGATATTTCAGAGCATCTTAAGCAATTTGGGTCGGGGAAAAAAGAAAAAAAAAAGAGCTTATAGTACCATAATTTACTTTTTTGGCATTTAAAAAAAAAAAGAAAAGAAAAAAAAAGAAGATGGATGAGAACGTTTTTGTTTCTGGTGGGCTTTTTAGAGGTGGAATTTCTGCAATAATTTATAGAGATGTGTCAATAAATATCCCTTCTCTAAATATTAGTGATGACTGGCAGAACTTTGCTAGCTACAGCTGTGGATGAAAAGAAATGTGAATCTCAGTAGCATCTATTGTAAATGACCTAGAAAAGGCTTTAGAAATCTATGGAAAATCCTATGTAAAACTCCCAATGTAAACCAATTATTTTGTATTGTTTTAGGAAAAGGAAAAGATTTTCTTCTTTCTAGAAAACTAACTTAGTCAATGGATTTCCTGTAATATGTTTTAATGGCTTTATTATGAATAACTATGGCAACAATAAAACAGAATGTATGATACGGACATGAATAATGATCCATTCAGAAGTCAAACATTTGCATGTATTAGTCAAGAATATTAAAAAATATAAGCATGCTGGAAAGGTGAGCTGAGAGGTGCATTAACCAGAAAAAAAAGCAAGAAAAAAAATATACTGAGATTTTCATCATTAATTGGTCTATTGCAGTGTTTCAAGTAAAATAGAAGTGATCTCTAAAGATCAATAGAAATGGGGCAACACTGAAAGTTGAATTTCTGACTGGAAAGAGTTCAGAAATCATTTGGGGTTGATAAGATTATGTTATTGCAGATCTGGAATCCTTTTTTCTTACGAGCGAGATAAGGCTACTCAGAGTCTGTCTTTAGGAACAGAGGCTTCTGTCCCTTGCAAGCTTGTACATCATAATGAAAATCATCCCCATATGATGTTGCAAGGGGCAGTCTCACTAGACCACTAGTGTGCGGAGTTATTGCCATCGCTTGCTGACATATAGTTGCACAGGTTGGGGAATCTAGAATAATATTTTTTTTCTGCTTTGTCCATCTTGTAAAACTGGGCAAGGAAGGATGTTGCTTAAAGAGGTTCTTCTGTGCTGTGGACTCAGAAGGTAATTTCAATAGAAGCCTTCTCAGGTTTGTGCTGAAGAAATTTTGGTCCTTCTAATTGATACATTAATTAAATGAAACTGAAACATAACATGTACTTAATGCTATCTTTTTTAATTTTTCCAGCAAAAAAGGTGACACTGTAGTGTTAGACTTCATCTTGTTTGCCCTCAATACAAAATTTTTATATCATTTTTATTGAGCAGTGAGTGCACATCCAAGAATGCTCTAAAACTGATTAAATGATTAAATATTTGTCATTTCTTCAACTATGCATGTGTGGAAAACAGACACTTAATTCTCACAGGAAATACTATATATTATGAGGCAACATTGCAAGTGATTCTCATTCTCTCTGTTGTTAAAGGGCCGATTCTCTTTTCTTTCACAATGGCTACCCCAATTATTTGAGGACTTTAGAAGTCTTTCAGAATTTTTGATTACAGCCAATGGCATCCTAAACTAGGCCAGGGATAAAAGAGTATCTCACAGTTCGTGAATAATTGAGTAGGCTGCTGTATAACAATGAGTTACCTTATGAAAGGCAAATGTTTGTTTTCTGTGTGCTCACATCTGCACCTATTTATTCATATTTATGGGTAAATTCGTATGCTAATGCTTTTTCAAACACTGAGATACAAACTGTCTCTTGATGTAATCAGATAAAGTGCTGCTGAAGTTCATTGGAACTGTATATGTTTATAGCAGCTTTAAAAGAGATTGTAGGTTGAAAAAAAATATTCCAAACACCGTGGTATATGTACATACCAAATCAGGAGTCCTCTTCAAGCCACTCAGTTCTTCAGATCTCTCCTCTCACTAAAGGTCTGGAAAAAACAGATGTCAATACACTGAAGCAGTAACAGCCTAAGGGTAAAAGTTATGTTCACTGCCTCTTGATACTCAGCATTCTCCTTTAAAAACAAGGGCTGTTCAATCCTGCAGTCTAGATGCTGAAGCCTTTTCAATGCTGAAATTTGGGGAAAGGCCTAATGTGGAGCATCCTTAAAGATATCTAGCATCTAGCCCTCTTCAATGGGTACTTTGAAATCCTCACTGATAAGAGGGTCCAAGCCTCCCTCTTGAATTTCGTCAGTTTTGTTTCTACCCTGTCCCAGACTGATATACAGTGAAAAAAGACAATTTGTCATTCTGGAGAACCTACTATTTATTACTGAAGGAATTGCTTTGTAGTATGCATTAGATGACCTTATATCTGGAAAATATTCTTATCCTTGCAGGGGGAAATCATACTCCTTCACTTGTCTAGTTTTCCATTTATTTGGGATACTAGTAATGTATTGGACCTAACTGATACATTGCATTATAACAAAATACAACTGAACCATATTAAAAAAACCCAAACAACCAACCAAAACCAAAACAAAACAAAAGCCAAAAAAACCTAAACAAAAAAACCCTGAAAAAAAACTAACCTGCCAGTTAATACAAAGGTTCTATTACCTTATCAGCAGCTGTCCAAAACTCAGGTCATTGGTAAAATGTGGAACCCACCACCACTGACAATGGGGAATGTAGTTTGATCTGTTTTTCTGAAGAGAAGTCTGTGAGGACTGTAAACCATTTAAGGCAGATAATGGAAATAAGGAAATCAATACAAGATTTGAAATGGAAGCAATGGTTTTTACCTTGATAAAGAACTTAGGAAAATACTTTCCTCAGAGGAAGAGAGATGAACTGAAAATACACATAGAATAAAAAAATAAACTCATATCGCAGAAGAGCCAGAAGTATTATTAAAAGCCACACTTTTGTTAAATGTATAAATATGTCCGTTTTGGACAGTTTGTGTAATTGCTTCTAGTAAGGTCAAAATAGAGTGAATATCCTCCAACTGTGGTTACCTACAAAAGTGGAGATTTTCACACCGTAACACTGTGAAGAGTTAATGTGAGTTATTCAAGAGATAACTATGGGAACAGTGCTGTAGCTTTGGTAAAATAAGTTGCAACTCTGCCAAGACGTTACGTGAAGAAAGTGCTATCTAATAAAGATGGTTTATGATGTCCCACAGTGTAATGTCATTTTTTTCCAGGAAATATGATATTGTCTTTGCTTTCCCCCAGGTTAGGTAAAGTAATTTCTGAGGTAGGAAGTACAGTTGTACAGTTACTGCTTTACAGCCTTAGTAGAAAAATACTAAAACTTGTGTGCTTTGTAAGAAGTACTATTGCAGAAGATTTCTTTAAATGCTTTGTTTTCTTCCAAAAGTCTTCATAATTAAACATATTGATACTGTATTCCAGGGTTAGGTTTTTAAAAGAAAAAAATTAACTTTGATCGATAATATTCATCTGAGATAATGACAACAGGATAGTCTCAGATCAGAATGTGGATAATTAAGCTTAATTATTTAATGTCACTATATTTACTGTTTATACACAGTTTGGATAGCATCACACTGAGGGGGAAAAATCTTCATTTCAGCTCTCCCTGCTCATATGTCCTTGGTGTTTTTTATTTTTTCTCTGGTAATGAAAGATGTGTTTGATCTTATTTGAGTTAAATAGTTCTGTACTTCTTGCTTTGTGTCATTACATTTTGTAGAATTCCTGAAGAAATAAGGCTCTTCTCCTCATATGGGCAGTAGAACCATTAACTAGCATTGGGTTAATTTTGTTTTTCAATGTATCCTTGACATAATAACATCACATTCCATATGGTATTGTTTATAGAGCTGTGCAACTACTGAAGAGAAGGATGAAACAAACTATTTTCATAGATTATAAAACTAGCTTACTTTCTAATCCCTTATCCTGATTATCCTTAATCAACTTCTCTTTGAACTACAAGGATATTATTATTTGGTAATTCAGTCCTGATTTTAAACTTCTGGTTATGGCAATACCACCAGAGCACTTGGTAAATAGTCTAATGAAGTGCCCTCATTGCTTAAAAATGCATTATAAGCAAAATCTACTGTGTTTCTCGTTAAAATTAGAGGACAATATTGTTTTGTGCTTTCTGAAGGGTTTTATTTTTCACTATGTTCCCAAACTGTAGTAGTCTGTTTTTTCCTCAGAATGTTTGTCATTCAATTAAGTGAGAGGACTAAATGTTGTTGCCCAGTAATGGTCACATTGGTGCTTATTTCAACTTTGTGTTTTCTTTTCTTTTTTTTAGTTTGTCTTTTCTTCTCTATTGTTTTTTCTTGTCTTTTTTATCCTATAGATTATTTTGTTGTGCTAAAAGCTGCAATGAACGTTTATCAATGGTATCAATACTCTCATAGAAACAGAGCATTAAAGTGAAAGTTAGAAATGCATGAAGTAATTTCTGAAAGTGCTTTCTGTAGTTACAAGCTTATAATTCCTTTCATTTTCAAAGTTAATGGATTTACTTACATCTCAGAAATTGTCAAATTCAGCATGCATGAAAGAAGCTGAAACAAAATAGTCTGTGAAGAACTGACAATCAATATGTATATAAATTGAGGAATTTGGGTTACTTATGTAGAAATAATTGATGTTCTCGGAATCTGCCAGAGTTTTAAAATAAAATATTGCTGTTTTAAAATTTAAGTCGATTATGTAACTGAATGCATTTGTGATCCTCTCCATCTTTAAAGAAAAAGATCTAATCCATTTATTTTGTTTGCAGATTTTTAGGCGTTGTTGGTTGGTTTTCAAGAAGGCTTCCAGTAAAGGACCCAGGAGGCTAGAAAAATTTCCAGATGAGAAGGCAGCATATTTCAGGAACTTTCACAAGGTAAGTCATGCCTTTCTTGTGAACTGAAGCATTGCTTGTTTACCACTCTTCCTTGGGAAAATAATATTCTTGATATGACTAGCTTGCAAACAATACAGCTAGGATTAGGTTGAAAACCTGATACTGAAACTTCTGTAAATGTCAGTGATGCAGGTGAGGTATCACTCTGTTTTTTCTAGATGAGCACAAAAACCTGATGGGTTTTTTTTCTTTAAACATTAGTATTTTGGATTGCATAAATTTGGCTGCTTAATCAGATGTTTAACTGTGGTTATTAACTAAGTATTGAACAAATCCCGAAAATGCTAAAGGACGCAGTTGCAATGGCAACACTGGTTGAATATGTAATATTTTTCCCAGAACTCATCAACATTTACAATCTCTGTCAACGGCGAGGATTGTTAAGGGTAAAAATTCAGAATTTGCTGAATGAGATTCTCCCTGTCACTCACTTCTGTGATGGAAAACAAGATATTTTAGCACGAGTTTTTCTTGCTGTCTTGTAAGTTGCTGTTATCAGCTCCTGAAGTCAGTCAGTAGATTTCAAGTTAGCTAATCCCAAAACAGGGCAGGGTTCTGTGCTTGTACTATTGTCTTCTATGCATTCACCTTTAGTTTTATGCCATATCAACGTTAGATACTATATTAAAACTAGCAAGTTGAAACACAAAGATGACTTAGCCAAGGTCCCATGGCAAGCAGTGAAAGAGTGTGGATGTAAGTCTAGATCTTTTGAAGACAGGTCTAATGCTTTTTTATCATAAAACTATAATTTAGTCTTTAAGTTCCAGTAACCTCTTGGCATTTTTCAATGAAAAATGTATAAAAAAAAATTACCCCTCGTAATTTCATACTGCCAAAAATCCACCTTCTCATCTTATATTGGTAAACAGGTTCAGAACTGACACATACTAGACAACTGAAAAATACATTTTCTTTCAAGACGCTACTGAATTGATGGGTATTTAAAAAGTTTAATTGGATGATTTGGACTGATAGGTGCAGTGATGGCTGAAATCCCAAGGACATCCCTTATCTGTGAAGTTTGTGTGTATGAGCAACAGGACAGAAGGATCAAAATGTAAGGCTTTGAGGGGAGCTTGTGGGAAAGTGAGTTAAAATATTTTTGGAGCACGTTATCGCCTGTAGCATACTTTATGTGTAAAAGGATTCATAAACACTTTCTATATTGCTTGTCAACTGTTGCCTTTCTAGAAAAACCATGTGAAAAGTAAGGATAATTTAAGCTGAAAAAGTACCATAGAAATGTAGCTGCATTTCATAGTATTGATGGAAGCCTGTTCCTTTGCATGATTCTTTTTCTTCCTTTTCTCCCTCTTATTCCTCTCCTTGGTAAGAGAAGAAATACCCCATTTAAAAGGATATTGAATTTTGGCTGTAGAGAAAATGGAATTGTATCTATTCACTTTGATACCCATTTATCAAATGAAGTAATGAAATAATTTCTGAAGTTATACTATCAGAAAGTAGAATCCCTGAATCTTATTCTTAGGCTTTATTAAAGCTTATCGTGTTTTTTTCATAATGATTACTCTCACTTGCATCCATTCTGGTAAATGAAATAGTGATGAAGTAGACATGCATGAGTTGTGAATATTCATCAAGTGTGATTATTGAGGGAACAGTGCAGGTCATTATGGTAGGAAAGTTATTTGATTTCTGTATTTGATCGAAATACCCTGATTCCCTTTCTCTCTTTTCTAGAGTTGTTTATTGCTTTGTTATATTTTGAAGTAGTTCAAAATTAATGTTTATTGCAATTCAGTGCAAACGGTTAGCCTTGTTTTGAAATTATGTTTCCTTATTCATTCACAAAGTATAAGGAGGGCACCTGGTATGTAGAGTTGAAGGGTAACTGAACTATAAGAACCAATGCAAAAATTGATGAAATATTAAAAGTATGAAGAACTGGTGTTTTTTAAGGAGGACTAAAATACACATTTCAAGCCTGACTCCTTATGAAAGGACAACATACTTCAAAGGGTGAAAGTCTTCAATCACATGCTAATATTCATATAAGATTATGTACCTCAACCATGAGATCCTTACTCCCAAACAATCTCATTATAACTTGTAGAAGAAAGGAGGTGGTGCAGAGGGGAAATCAGAACGTACTGGGATTCTTTAGGAACTGGTGTCCTGCAGACATTCAGGTCAGTCTAGGTTACCATGAGAGAAGGTCTAGGACTAGCACATAGTCTTTCTTCATTGTACTGTGCAGGTTCTCTAGCTTTATCATGCAAAGAGTTACAAGAGAAAAAATTGCCTCTCAAGTTGAAACATGACAAAAATCAATACCTTTGATTTATTTGTATTCAGATCAGTATCCAGGATCACAAAGAGTACCCCAATATAAGTAACCCATCTAGATCTTGAGCGTCTCCACTTTTCCATGAATGTCTGTCCTTGAAATGCAGCTATAATTATATTCCCATGTAAAAGCACTTTACCTAGATGGCTATGTATCTCCTATACTTAGGTACGGGTACTGGTCAATGTGAATTATAGAAGGGGCTCTGCTCTAAAACAAAACAAACAAACAAAAAAAAAAAGGGTAAATACATAAAAATATTAAGAGAAACAGGACTAGTATCTCAAAGCTAGGAGAACTAAAACCACGTATCCTAAATAAATATTTATTATTGTAGAGATAAGCTGACCTCTTTTGAAAATGGACTCCCTCCTCCCCTCCCTGGTATCCAGTCAATGTGTGGATTTTTTTCTTATTCTGTAAATTCTCTAATGCTGTTGTGCATTGCTTTGGTTTGTTTTTTTCTAGTGATTTTCTTAATATACATAACAGTAATGGCATTAGTCCTCATAGATAAGTGCCTCCTGACAATAACAGTGAATATTACATTCATTCGTTGAAACATGACCTCATCTGTTCATTCTAGTTTCTGCTATTAAATTAAGAATTCTCATTACTGTAAATTTAGATCATTACACTCTCAGTCTGATAAGTTATAGCTTAGATGTACTGTTTTCCCTTGAACATTCTTTGTAGAGGTTGTGCAGAACAGCTGTGTTTACTCCCATTACTCCCATTATTAGATGGCATAAAGTGGCAATAGCTCTGGATCCATCCCAGAGGTCCTGCACCTGGGACATGGCAATCCCAGGCACAAATACAGATGGGTAGAGAATGGCTGGAGAGCAACTTTGGGGAGAAGCACTTGGGTCTTTTTAGTCTAGAGAATGGAAGACCGAGGGGGGAACTGACCAGCATGTATAAATACTTAAAGGGTGAGTGTCAGAGGTCCCTTCCAACCCCATATCATTCTGTGATTCTGTGACTTGAGAATGTTGGTGGACTAGAAGCATAACATGAGCCAGCAATGGCTGCATCCAAAGAAGTGTAGTCATCAGGTCAAGGGACGTGATTTTCCCCCTCTACTCTGCTCTTGTGAGACCCCACCTGGAGTACTGTATCCAGCTCTGGGAGTCCTCAACATAGAAAGGACATGGACCTGTTGGAACAGTTCCAGTGGAGGACCAGAAAAATGATCAGATGGCTGGAGCACCTCTCCTGTGAGGACGGGCTGAGAGAGTTGGGCTTGCTCACCCTGGAGAAGAGAAGGCTGCTGGGAAACCTTATAGCAGCCTTCCAGTACCTGAAGGGGGCCTACAGAAAAGCTAGAGAGGGAGTGTGGCAATAGATTGAGGGGTAACATATTTAAACTGAAAGCTGGGGGGATTTAGATTAGATATTAGGAATTCTTTACTGTGAGGGTGGTGAGACACTCGCCCAGGTTGCCCAAAGAAGTTGCGGATGCCCCATCCCTGGAAGAGTTCAAGTCCAGGCTGGATGGAGCTTTGAGCAACCTGCTTTAGTGGGATGTGTCCCTGCCCATGGGAAGGGGGTTGGAACTCGATGATCTTTAAGGTTCCTTCCAACTCTAACCATTCTCTGATTCTGTGATTTTCTTGAGAACTGTTCCTACACTGTCAGAAAAGGCCAAAAACATACACTACAGCTTTACCAGCTTAAAAAATGGAATAAATAACAAGCCTTAATTTTGTAAAAGAAGATAAAATATATGTAAAATGTTATGTTATTTCAGGTTTTGAAGACATACGGATCAGACAGTAGCAGTGCCTGTTACACATTATTGGGGGCATGCAACATGAAGGTTACTGGAAATGAGAGGTGAAACTTCAAAACCTGAAGTGCATCCAAATAAACTAGAAAACATCACACAATTGACCAATTAATGGTTAAAACAAGCTTAGAAAAAGCAAAGTAGACCTTGAAGAGCAACTTACCAGAAGAGTCAAGGCACAGATTCTGACCCATCAGGAGCAAAAGGCTTGTCAAAGACCCTGCACATCCAAATGACAGTCAGGGTATAAGTGAAGAGAGCAAAAAAGAGAGCATAAATGAGCACATTTGCATTGGTGTTTACTGCAGGGGAAACTGTCATGCTCTGATGTGGGTATGCAAGCGAGTATTGTCTCTGTATCACAGACTTAATCACAGATACTTCCACGCCAGGTACACAGAATGGTCTATAAGAAATAATGGAGAATATATTCACCCAAGAGCCTAAAGAGAACTTAAGGATAAAACAGCTGAATTTCTAATGTTAGTCCCTAAACTCCAAAATTGGAACCAGCAGATTTGTATTCTTCAGTTCCTTGTGAAATCTCCAGTCCATTAATGTACACTTCCCTTTCACTAATAAGGTAAATAACCTTCACGTGAAGTGAAGGTGTAAGGTGGGTCTGTCCTTGACAAGATGTAGCTATCTTGAAGCAAGAGAAGTTTGAATCTGTCCATACTGGCATGCTTATCCTTCAGATAAATGAATAGGTAACGTCTGGCATAGAGTTCACGACTTTCCAATATAAGGCCCCCAAGATGAGAGATTGTTCTGTTAAGATTGTGTCAACAACAGCTATCTCTAAAGTTTTAAGTTAGCAATATTGAAGTAGGATAAGATTTTCATGTGATTTTGTTATTTAATTGTTTTTTCTCTTACCATATTTGATTATGATGTGCTTAATATAAATCTGGAAATGAAAAATAAAATAAATTGCACATTTTAGCATTGACTTCTGATAGTCAAAAATATATATGGAGCAGATGGTTTTAAGCACATGTGGTACAGTATGTGTCCACAAAAATAAATAATAATCAAGAAAAAGAATAGCAGTAGTCTTCTAACTGTAATCTACTAAATTAAATTTGTGGTCACACAGGAGAAGCTACATTACACTTTTTCTTTCACTGCTTCATTATCCTGAAGAAACTTGTGGAATGCTAAATACTAGTTTCACAAAATGGTGATTCATGTCATGCTATCCCACTGCTTTTGTGGCATGCCCTTATATCAGCTACAGTGGTTTCTTGAACAGATCTTGGCAATAAGGTCTTCTGTCCACATGCACACACAAGCACACATTCTGTGGTGCCTTCGTAATCCTGTTTTGTAAAAGGAAGAAGGAGAGAGATCATTTTTGTGATTTAAAACTCAGAATAAGGTATTTACTGTTCTACAGTACAGTTGCTGGTCTCCAACTGACATGGCCTTAAACTGTGACGTGGTTAATCACTTCGAAATATTTCAGGGTAAATGTATTCCTGATAATTTTGAAAGCCACTAAGTCATCTATGTGGTAGCCCATACTATTCTCAAATGTAATTACAATTCTATAGTTATAAATAAAAATATTTACATGTGGTAGCATTATCATAGTTCTTATAAGAACTCTTGGATTGTTTCCACTTACTCAGTTGCCTTTTGGTTTTTTCAGTGGGTTTTTTTCCTCAGTGTTCCATTGCCAGATTGCCTAAATAAAGATTGTTATTGCTAAAGAAATGTAAACTGGCCTACTGTTTATTCTAGTTTACTCCAAGACTTCTGCTTTATTGTGGAATATTTCAGCCTCTTGTGTTGCTCATGTTCACTACATATCAGAAGTTATGCAAATCTCCTTATGGACATCCATAATCTGGGGTGTTACTATTATTACTCGTGATATTGCATTGCTTATCAGATGCAGAGGTGTTCTCAAAAGGAAGTTGGATAAACATCTATCAAAAAGTAATTGTTAGGCTTGAGTTCTTGCTCTTTTTATGATAAGATACAACATTTGATTTGCATCCAAATTTGAATATTATTTTAATTCAACCTTCCTTGCTTTTTTTTTTTAATAAAGTTAATGCTTTCTGTTTTCAAAACCTCAAAGTCGAAACCTGTTTGGGTTTGCTGTGTTGACCATTCTGTTTCTGGTAATTAGTCTATTTTCTCCTCTGGTTAAATTGATTCAAAAAATCATATTAGAAGAAAGCTAATTATGCACCTTATGAAGATCTATTCATATTCACAGATACTGGATTTTTACTTTGAGAAGCACCACAAAATTTAGACTATTTTATCCTTTCCTTCTTCTCCCCTTATCCTCATTCTTTAAAAGTGTAGTCACATTTTAATGCCAAGAACTTCATTCAGAAAACTTGAAAATAGTGATCTCAATGTAGTATTTTCTTAGAAGCCCAGTAACTGTGTGTGTATGTGTGAATGTTAGTTCTTGAACAATATTTTGCAAATTTTTATCTGCAAGGAATTGAGAATTTAACAGTTATTTTTTGTAAATTTTTACTCCTTGAGGTTGAAAGAGGTTCCCAAACGTACTTTGTATGGCACCTTAATTTGCTGAATCTTCCGAAGCAAGATAACTACATTTTCCTGAAAACCATATAACATTTTTCCCCATTTTGACATGTATTCCTCTTCTAATATTTGTTTACAGCACTTTCAATTAATATCTTGTATTCTAGCTAAATCAGCTGGTTGTATGAGAAGGTTACAAAGGACATTGCTTCCATGGGCAGCTGTTACTCATGTGATGAGACTAAGTCCCTATTAAATGAATAACTGTTAGTAAAATTACTCAATTCTGTACACCAAACAATAAGATTTGCAGTAATTATCAGATCCCTCTTAAAATGTAGATGCATCTGAACAACGGGATGTTCAAAGCAAGCATTCTATGTACCAAAAAGCTAATTGCAGAAACAATTGGATCTGTGCTGGTAATAAAGCTGCTAATAGATTCTGAGTATATCTAAGGGCAACATGCAAATGAATAAAACAAAATCTCTTTCAGCAAAGATTTGTATTAAGGCAGTAACATCTTTCCTTAACAATGTAGTGAAGAAACTTACAAGCTGAGCATGCTGATGGGACTTTGAGATCCTACAATCATGGACCTAAAATGCTTAAATGGCCCTATGAGTCTTCCCTGTGCAGGACCCTACTTGGTCTGCTAAACTTCAGAGGCACAGGTATTAGGAGTGTCAATTCACAAAGTAAATAGAGAAATTATGTCAATGGGTGGCTTTGAATTCCTCAATAGTGGCATCAGTGGCTGAATCAAGGAGGGAATAAATGGTGGGAAAAGTAAAGATAGTGTCTCTTCTGATAACATAGAACAACTCGCAAACAGGTTAGTGATGGTTGTGATGGTTCTTTGAAGATCCATGTACATTTATTACAGTAAATTTATAGTAGTACTTGAATGCATGCACGGTTTTGCAGCAATAAAGATGCAAAGAATACTCTTAAAAGTCAGCTGTTCAAATATAAGGCTGTATTTCAGTTATAAGTGTTAAAACAAGCTCAAAGACTGAATTTTTTCCTGTAAAAAATATTATTGAATAGTGGAGGAACATTTAAACTTTTCAGCGAGAAAGAAAAAAAAATAAAGGAAAATAATTTTATAGTGTAAAGCTTCTAAAATCTCATTGACCTACAGAATAATTCAGGTTGAAAGGGACTTCTGCAGTCCGTGTAGTTCAGACTTCTGGTCAAAGCAGCATCAATCAGATCGTGTTGCTCATGGCTGTGTCTAGTTGGGTTTTGAGTATCTTCAGTGGTGAAGGTTCCACAGCCTCTCCAAAGCTAAATATGAAGTCCTGCACCTGAGACTATATAACCAAAGCAGCAAAAGAGGCTGAGGTCTGAGTGGCTGGAGGACAGCTTTGCTGAAAAGGCCCTAAGAATCCTGCTGAGCAGTGAGCTGAGCCTGAGCCAGCTGTGTGCCCTGGCAGCAAAACGTGTCCTGGGCTGCCTCAGTAGGAATATGGTCAGCATATTGAGGACTCTCAACTCAGAAGGCTCCTCTCTACTGGGAGCTTAAGCCATACTTGAAATATTATGTCAAACCAGGACATCCTTGCTGCTCTATTCAAGAGAGATGCTGAAAAAACAGAGAGGGTCCTGCAGAGGGACAGCAAGGAAATTGGAGGTTGCAGAACCAGACATATGCGGAAAGATATAAGGAACTGGGTTTGTACAAGTGAAGAGGGAAGGCCTGGGGGGGGATCTAACAACATCCTTCCAGTTTTGATGAGGTGGCTGAGGTAAGAAAAGGAGGTACTCCCTCCTCAAGGATGTGCAGGGTAAGGACAAGAGGCAAAGGACAGAGGCTGCTTTAGAGGAAATTAGCTGGATATAAAGAGAAGAAAAAAGTTGGCCGTGGGAACAACTAAACATCAGAGTGGAGAGGTCAGTATTTTTACACTAGAAATCTTGAAAACCTAGCTTGGCAGAGCCCTGTGCAACCTAGTCTATGGCCTTGGTTTCAAGGTTGGACCAGATGATCTTCAGGGTCTCTTTCAGCTTGGACTTTTGTGTGAACTATGACTATGTGTCATTAAAGTTGTTACAAGCTCTTGATACGTCCCTGTGCTGTTTGTATTGCATCAAACTGGTCCTGCCCTCTCTTGAGTATATTTCTAGAAATGTAGAAAATATACTTAATCTTCCTGTTGTCTCTTAAAACAGCCCCAAGAGAGCTTTTTTTGGAACTGCTTTAGTATTATTGCTTTACAGTAGAGAACATGATGGTCTGTGTGTCAGTTACATACTGGTTTTGTTTTGCCATGTTTTGGCAAAGTTTGAAGCCTTTGCAAACCTATATTTTGTGCATGTTTGTTAGAAACACTGCTGACTGACAGCTAAAATGTCTTATGATATCTGTAAAGCTTTGTATGTAATGGAAACTCAAGATAATTTTCTCTCTTGAGTAATGAAATATGTTCCCTCCAGTTCTTTCAGGGCTAAAGTCTGAAATTCACTCTAGTAGCTACTTGTCGTTTCTGATGACTAGTATGTAGTCAGGTATTTGAGATGAGGTCATGGAGCTGTTCTCTGTATGTATATCCTCTGGCACCTAGGTAACATGGAAAGGAAAGCTTTTGAATTAAAACTTAGAGAAGAAATAGACCAAATGTTAGAGCATAGGGGAAAAACAAAGGAGTAAATGCTCTGGCACTCTATGAAAGCACCTTATCAATGAGATATCTGGACAAAGCACCAGGAGCTTCTGGCGGATGGAAAGCTGGCTTTTCAAAAAGTTGATATGAGAAATGCTAAAGGCAAGAACAGGATAGAAAATTGATGAAGAAAGAGCATGTTATTATGGGTAAACTGAAATCTATTTTAATTGACTTTGCACAAACCCAAGGAGATGGGTACAGAAATAAAAATCTGACAATGAGAGGACATTTCAGCTCCCTCAGAGATATCTTTTCAGCTCAAATATATCTTGGGCAAAGAATATCAGTGCAGCAGGACAGATACACATTAAGAGAAAGCAAGAGGGATTGTTCAGATTTTTGCACCAAAGCAAATTGCGCTTTAGTAATACTACCTACCTCATTTGTTTCAGCAGCTGGGAGCTGTGCCCTTCTCAGACATTTCCCACGATTGGCAAGTTCTGAAATAAGAAGACCCTATGCATGGGAGTGAGGGTTTCAGTGCCAGGTACTCAGACAAAGCTGGGACATGGGTATTTCTGAGAGGAGAGGCTGGAAATAAGGTATCTAAAAGAGGTCTTCACTGGTCCTTCAGGAGAGATCAAGAGGAAACTATTGAGGCAGAATATAAAACAGCCAGGTTCTGCTGTTGGGATTTGTGCTAAGCTCCCCTTTTTAATGCAAGTGTTGTTGAAAAGCTAAATCCTGGTTATTTCAAATTCAGATCAAAAGTTTAAAGGACGTATTTTTGACTTTCATTTGTTTTCACCACACAATTTCTTTGTTTCTTCCCTGTCAATATAATCCATACCTCTCATAAGTGAGGAAGGTGTGAAAGGAAATTATTATTTGTGAAACCATCTGTGTGAAGTATCCTTGTGTGATGACCATTATGGAAGAACCCTGAGAGAAACTAGGATGTAACCAGCATACCTTTAAGTTCAGAAAAAAAATATGAAGTTAGGAGAAACAAACAATTTATAAAGCTTCTGTTTAACAGAATGGTATGTATCATTTATTCAGACTGAGGTGGAAAAGAGTTGTGAAAAATAGTTACGAAAAATCAAATGCAGTCATGTAGTCAAGCCAATGTGTATCATAATATGCATAGAAGAGGTGCCGATAAACATGAAGATATTTGTCTTAACACACAGAGATCTGACCCAGCAGGACCCACTGCCATAAAAACAATAGTAAAATGGTGGAGTAGACATATAGAACTAGTAGTCAATATTTAAGTCTTCCTTTCCTAGCCTTCAGCACTTGCTCTGAAGTAATTTCATATATGTGCAAGAGCACAACTCTGCAATTGTTATCTTTTTCCAATATTATGGGTGTCTACTTTCACTATTCCAATGTGAAAAGTAGGTATACTACATAAATAATAAAAGTTCATGTTGAAAGTTAAGGACCTAATTACATGGCCTGCTGTTTATAACCGTGTAAACGAATGTTATGTGAGGAATTATTTTTTTCCTTAATGATAACTTTTTCCCTTGAAGCTATACTGAATTGTGTCTGTGTTGTTGGAGGAATGTTTACCATTTTGATGTGGAGATGGGAGGAGGCGTGGTCCCTTATGCAGTAGCTATGAAAGGAAGTAGACAGGTACAAACATCATGTTGTGGTGTACCAGGGAGGGCAGGCAGGTTTGTCACTGTAATTTATTTTCTCTTAATAAAAAGAGATGAAATATCGTAAGTCTATGAGTACTAAGTTTCATTTAAGGTTTTGATTTGCTTATAGTAAGGAAGGCTTTGCAACATAAATAAAGACCAATTTATTATGAAAATTGGCACAAAGCTATCTAATTTTTACTTCTTCACAGAAGGAAATTTGAAATTCAAATTACTGGCTGATGAAGGTTATTAAAAATGCATTAGAGTTGAAAATGTAGCTGTATGTAGTTGTCATAATAGATATTCAAAATCAATTTATCCCCAATGACAATTAAGCTAAAAGAATTTTCAAATTACCAGCTAACAAATTTTAGTTAATTTTAGAAGCAAATAAAATGAAAGCATTTTTTTAAAGTTTGTCAAAACTTAAAACTATCTCTTTTAAAAAAATCCAAAAGAAAGGTTATATTTCTGTTCAGAATCTTTCCTTTTCTTCTTTTTTAAATTATTGCACTCTATTGTTTGCCTTTCCGCCCCCGCCCCCCTCCCCCCACCAATATTATTTCTATTGCATTTTCTCTCTCTCTTATTTTTCTCCTAAATAATTCTGGACCATTTTGAGTGTATTTGTACACATACATGTACAGACATGTGCTGAATCTAAGTTAATTTAAACTTATACATTTTCTTTCTATATCTGTTTTTTCATCAAGTCGATACATTTTTCTGATGAACAACATCTCATAGCTAATATAGTGCTATTAATACTGCTGTCAGAATATCTGAAACTGCTTTAATAAATATGTTTATATTTAAAACCATATCAAAATGCCAGTTTGATTGGGATGGGTGCTATTTTTAAAGACAGCGAGTCATATTTATACCCTTTAAAAATCAATGGAGGTAAAGTTTTTTAAATAATAATTTATTCTGTTTTGTGGGTTTGTATTTATTGTTTTGATCCTTTTTAAAAACAAAACAAAAACATTTAGGCAAGTGGATAACTCTGTGGTTGTGTTTGTATATGTGCATGCATGAGCTTGTACTACTTGCTGTTGTCTGCAGCCAGCTACGGGGCAGAGCCCTGAGCTGAGCCCTGTGCTTGTGTGTGACTTCCTCACCCTTAGATCAAGTGAGAAGAGCCAGGAATGGGAAGGGAAAAGATTATCAAGTCTTTTTTCCTTTCCTGACTAATGTCATTTCTCTTTTTCTGAATATAGCTCTTGATAGTTCAGCTGATACCCAGCATCTGAGAGGTCCTTGAAACCTGCATCATGAGCAGTTTCTCAACTATATATATATTTTTTTTTATTATTATTATTTTTTTTCCTCTGTGGGGGATACAATGGGAGCAAGCCAACCTTTCTCACCTAATTTTCACCTAAAGCTTCCTCCTGTTGTCAAGATCTGGCTAAAGGGAGCTACAGCCTAAGTTGAAGGCTTTCAGAGTTTGAAAGGGGTAGGAGGGGAAGTTAAACCTAGGGCTCAGCCACTGGAATAATATACAGCATAGATACAGCCAAAATAATTTATGTGTGTTCAAAGCCTATGGTCATTTGTATCCTCTAACACTGCTCATCCAGTTTGGCAATATGGTGAGAGGTTTCATAACTAGCGTTATAGTTAGCAGTTAAGCAAGAAGAATTATAAACCCATCACTTACTTCATTTAGCAGAGTTCTATTTTGTAAGCATGTCTTTGCTTGTCATTTGTTTTCAAATATAGTCTGTGTTAATAAACATATATTTTTAATTAAACTTACCTAAGAAGATAAGTTTGGGAATTATTACAGATCAGACAATTCAAGTAAACCAAGAAGAAAATTTAAAGGAAGTTTTGGAAAGTTATATTTCTCTTCTTTTTACTTGAAGATGAATAACATATTCCTTTTAATTAACTTTTTTTTGATACCTTTGGGCTGAAACTAGAGAAGATCTGGATATAATCATGTATTTTGAGAATGTTAACAGTAGAAACTCTTAAAAATTAAAACAATTTCTAACTGTCCAGTATATTTTAGTAGCCTCATAAGGCTATTAAAACTCGTATAATAATTTAATTCTTTTACACATTCATTCTAAAGTATTGTCTTATTACTCTATTTGGATAATTAAACTACAGTAAATGCCCCTTTTTTTTTTTCTCAGTCGTAAGCACAGTGCTACTGGTTGCATACCTAGTAACTCTAGCCTGAAGTTTGATACTGAAAGTATCTTTCTCTTTATTGTAGATGAAATTTGGAAAGATGATTGGGAATTGTGCTTTATTTCAGTTGTGAATCATCTTCCTTCCGTGCCATCTCTCTAGCATGGTGTTATTTTTCAAGTGTGAACCCAGGTTTCGAATTAGTGTTCTTTCAATAGTGAGGCATTTATTCTTCTAAATTTTGTCAACACTCACTTTTACAGAAGACTATTTATTTCTCCCCTTTTTTTTTTTTAATGCTATACGAATGCAGTGGTCTGGTATTCAGTTTGCACACCAAAATGAAAGATCGGATTGGAAAACATATTTCAAAGGTTCTTAAGAATAGTGAGGAAATGGGATTAGGAAGAAATGGAATTTTTCAATTACAAGTGATTGTCTAGAAAAATACCATTTGAAGTATGAAAGCATTTCTTTTTCAGTATGTATTTTCAAATTGTAATTAAAATGTTTGTTAAGGGAAGAAGTCCACATACACATGAACTGATCAGATTTTAACTATTGCTTTAAAACACTAGGTTATCAGCCAAAACCAGAATCTCAACAGGCTGGTTGATTTTATAGATTAGGCAGCAGTTCAATTCTGGCAGTGTTACAGCAGTGCAGTTTGAGGAAAATTAAAGTAAGTTGGCTTGGCAAAACCTCTACTTCTTTGCTTATTAAAGGTAGCTGGTATGACTTAATATGCTTATTCTGCCCTGGTAGGTTTGATTTACAAACTCTGTGAAACAATATAACATTTGAAGTGGCATATCAAAAGCTAATCAAGTAAGTTTGTTTTCCACCCTTAATTTTTTTAGATTTCATTGAGGCAAAGCAAACGGTTTGTAACTGCCTATATGGGAAGTGTCCAGTTAAAATACAGCATGAATTTGGGTAGCCAGGCAGTAGCCCTGATGAAGATCAACAATAGTAATTCTTAGCAATAGTGAAGACAGAGAAAAGAGGCAATTGAGCAAACGATTCAGTCTTTCTCTTTCTTTTACATTTATTTGAATTTTGAGAAATGAAAAGAGTTATTTTATATTCAGTCTAAATTTATGTAATGTCATCTACGTTCTCCATAAATGCTGAAAAATTTAAACTTTTTCATTTTTTAAGTCTCATTTTTATTTGGAGGGCAAGAAGGAATTATTCAGTATCCCTCTGCTATTAGACCTATGCATATTTTTTTCCCGTCAAACTTCGCTTTCTTGCCTTGATATTACTGACTTATACTTAGCCTGATTTATTTTTAATATATACATTCATTCTGTCCTTTTTCTTTTTTTCATTTGCATGTATTATCTACTTATTAAGTAACAGATAAGATTCTTATTGCTGTTATAGGTGTAGTTTCAATTTAGTGCTTACAGGAATGAACATTTACTTGGTAGCAGTTTCTTAAACCCTTATTCCTCTGAAATAGCAGCTGGAGACCTGCCCCAGGGGTATAATGTGGAGGTTGATATGCCACTCCTTGGCAAAATTCCTGGAGAGTGTTGTTACCATAACAACTCATCTTCTTCCAAGGATAAGTCTGCATGGAGAGATGGGGAAAACTTCTGTTTTCTTTAGCTTTTTTGATCTTGGGATTTCTCTTCTCCCTTCTTACATTTTTGCAATCTTGTGTTTTATGTTTTGCTATTCTTTCATGAAACAGGGTTTTCTTTTTTTTTTCTACCTCTTAGTACTTTCTTAGATCAAGTCTTTATTTTCAGTCTCTTGCATCTCCTCATCCTATTGTTGATTGTCATGTGCTGTTCTTGTGCACAATATGCTGAAGTCAGGAAAGTGTGTTTTATCTTAAATACTATGAATGCTTAATCCTGTATGGATTTGCCCAAACCCATAAAGGTCCAAATAGCCTTACAGATCTGTTAGCATCACTTTTTTAGACTCACTGAAAACCTCAGATGTGAATGGGCCTCAGGGGAACTCATCCGACTCCTGCTCACAGTGGAGCCAGCTCTGAGGTCAGAAATAGCTGCTCAGGGCTTTGTCCAGCTGGGTCTTGAAAACCTCCAGGGATGGAGAATACCAGAGCCTCCCTGGGCAACCTGTCCCACTGCCAGGCTGTCTTCCTGGTGAAAACATTGCTTCCCACATGTGGCCTGAATGTCTCTTGCCTCCGTATATGCCCTTGTCCCTCTTCCTCCCATCAGTCACAGCTGTGTAGAGCCTGTCTCTGTCTCTGTGATAACCTTCCTGCAGGCACTGAGGCTGCTGGTAGGTGCCTCTGAAGCCATCCCTGCTGCAGACTGGAGCAGCCACCATCCCTCAGCCTTTCCCTACACAGGTGAGGTGGCCCAGCTCTTGTTGTCTTGGGGGCCTTCTGCTGAACTTGCTCTGGTTTATCAATTACATTGGGATCCTGAAACTGGACACAGTATTGTAGATGTGATCTAATGAGTGCTGAGTAAAGAAAATTCCCTTCCCTTGATGTACTGGTTGTTCTTCTGTTAATACATCTGTTTCCCCATTCCCACAGGTCTTTATGCTTTTCAGGCAGAGCATTGCCTCTATTTTTTTTAAGAGCCAAAACCACTTCCAGCTTTGTCTGAAGCTGCAACAAAACTTCTCCTCTGTGGCAACTGGATTTAATCATGTAAAAGGAGCTGCCACTAATTGCAGATAAGATGAGACTGAAAACTGAGCTGAAGGGAGATGGTTTGTTTCTTTGAGATACTCCTCACTGTAGTCCTTTCATCTGCAATGGGCCAGCACCTCCTTTTCTCCTTTTGCAGACTAGCAGCAACATTAACAGTAACACTGGCATATGGGTACCTTCTTCACCCTTTTATTGCTATGATAGTTCACATAACTCTTGCTTCTTACATCCCTCCCTTATGGTTGTCAGGCTGTTTCTGGTTTGAGGCAGTTCTCTACTGTCTGGGCATCACTGAGTCAAGTCCCTGATCCTTGCCACTGTGTTAGCTTTTGCTCTGTTACATTACTGCTTGTGTGTTTTTGCACAACAGATGGTAGTATGTGGGCCATTATTAAGAAATAAGAGGATGAACAATTACATTTTGTAGCTCTCTCTTCTGCCTCCGTTTTTTGCTAGATAGAAATTAAATGACAGGACAGAATTGCACAATACAAAAAAAGAAATCCATTTATGTAAATTCAGACCTTTTTCTCTGCCCAAGCAATTTCCAGGACTCTGCACAGTGGAAATAACATTCAGTAGATGGAATCAAAGAATCATTCCCCTCCAGATTTTATATGAGAAGCATGCGTTTGAGATTTTATGCATGATTTTAGCATTTTCATCTTTTCTGGACCTCTGTTCCTATTTACTGTGGAATTATATTTTTCGTACTGACGTAGATGTAATATGTGATTTGGAAGTAATATTTTTATAATGGCGGAAGAGTTATTCAGTCTATTTAAATGTACAATTTGAGCACCAGAACCATAAATGTGTTATATACAAATAGTCTTTACGTGTTCATGTAACACAAAAGTGGATAGTGCAATACCTAGATCCCTGGTTAGAACAAATTCTTAACATGATAAGCAAACAAATAAGTGATCAGTGTAGGTCTGTGATGAAGTATGATGAATTCAAGAGAAAGTGTATTGAATTGTTCCCAAAATCCTTTCTCTTTGAGAGAACTGAATGTATTTCCAAAAATGTAAGCAGAAAAATGTCAAGTTATGTTGACTACTAAGAAGAAACAAATCCCACTTAATCTGAGCCTTTATTTAAATTAAACATATTTTGTAATTTAATAACCTTTCACATCAAAGAATATAATTAAGATGCCGAAAAAAAAAGGTGAAAAAAAAAGTCCCAACACCCACCCCAACCCCCCCACGCCCCCCCAACAATTTAAAGGCATTAAAGGGCAGGTATCCTATTTAAGTTGCATTGGCAGTGGCTGTTTTGTCATATCAAATACTTTGTTAACATAATGGAAATGTGTTCGTGTAATTATTTCCTGTAGTTTACTTGGGTAAAAAATGCACTTTCAAAAAGAAGACTATAGGTTTCTATAACTTGGGTCACAGACTCCCAGAATGAAAAAATGTGTGTTTTTCCCATGTGTAAATAAGCTCTTGACCTGGATGAGTTGGTGTAGCCAGTGCACAGACTGGGAGAGTGGGAGAGTTCTGAAATATCATGTCAAGACAGGTGAGGGCTAAAGTGCTTTTAGAGAGACCAGAAGCTTGTTACTAGCAATCTGTGATCTGATCTATTCCAGCTAGCCAAAAGTAACTGTCTACATGAGTGAATGGATCTACTGTTCAAAGTTTCCACATAGCATCCTGAATAATTTCCTTAATCATCAGCCTATGCCTGTGTATCTTGCTTGGATTTAGGCTATTGCTACCTGCAATGTATACTAATAATTTTCCTGCACTTGAATTATTTACTAGGAATCCGCAGCATGACTTTACTGAAACCGGACTGCAGTTGTTTTAGGTAAGGAGAAGTGAGGTTAGACTTCTGAATACTGACAGGATGTTTTTCAGTTCTTTTCCAAGTCTATTGGCACGGAAATGCACAGAAACTAATATAGATTGATCCTGTAGTTTTTCTTGTAACTCAGTCCTCTGGCATTAGGCAATGCTTAGCATTCTGACAGAGAGTTAAGAAATAGAAGTGATTTGGTATTAACATCAAATTTAGGATCTTCATGTACAAAAGTGACTTCAAGCTCCTATGAACTTCTCAAGGTATAAGTGATTATCGTAAGACGTAGGATAGGGAAAATCTTCAAGGAAACTAATATTTTATAATTTATTTTTTTTTTCTAGGTAAGGGCATATGCTCTGTTATTCCTCTGATCCTCTTATCTTTTTGATGATGTAACGTGAGATTTGTTAACTGCTAGTTCCTGCAGAGGAGTCCTTTCCCACTTTTCCTCATCCTGCTAAAGCTGATGCCTTGTTCAGTATTTTAGTTATTTAAAAAAAAAAAAAAAACAACCCAAACCAAAACCATAAACAAATAACTCTTTATAGTCATGATATAGAGCAACAGACAACATGCTTTTTTTCCTCCTTTTTTTTTTTTTTCCCCTCTAATTGTTCCACTCAGATGTGGCCAGACAGCATGTACAAGGGGTTGATGATTATTGATTTTATTATTCCTATATAACATTTACTTAAAGGAGGCAAATGGAAGCTCTGAAAGTGGTGCCCTTTTTAGATGAGATGTCATTATACCAGTGCAAAGTAAGTTTTATGTTTTGGGCTTATCTCCAGACCAAGACAAAGAAAAACAATGAGCATGAGGAGAAGTGCATTGCATTACTTGAAGCAATATTTGGATGATTCTTAAGTGCTCTAGATAGCTGAGCAGCTGAAAACTAACTATAAGCTCTTTTGCATTTTTGTTCAATGCTTGATATTCCTCTGTAAATGTTTTGCGTTTTGGTGAATAACTTGAGACTAATACAAAAAAACCTGTGTGCAGATCAAGCTGTGCTGATGTGGAATCTTTGAGATTATCCAAATTCCTGAGTGTGAGAAGAAGCAAGTTACCAAACCCAGCACTGATGAGTAGCCTTGAGACCCTGGTGCAAAACTAGACTAGTTTAATTTTGCAGGAGTAGGATGCTGCCTTTACCAATCCTAGAAATTCTCCTGCCTTGTATCTCCTCAGGGTTATGTCCTTTCATCAAATATTAACCAGAAGTAAAGGAGTTGGATGTCTCCGAGAGATATTTGATCCCCCCCTGCCCCAGCCAAGAAAGGAAAAAAAACTTTTATATATGAAAAAAAAAAGGGAGGAAAAAGCCTTTGGCAACAGAAAGTTTCTTACATTTAAGGAACTATTCCACATCTTTTCTTCACCCAGTATTCATTGTCATTCGAGAAACAAGAAAAATGGGCTTAGAGACTGATACAGGAAAAGATCAAGAAAAAAAGCAAGGAAATGAATGTGTGGGCTGCTGAGTGATGGACAGATGAAGCAGGAATTATTGATAAGGAGTAGGAGAACTGAGAAATGGGCCAGGTGCTAAGACTCCCTAACATGTACCACACTGAGCTCCATATGGATTACTGCTTTAAATGGTAGTGCTGATGTCTAGTACAGAAAAGAAAATGCTAAAATACTAATGCTAGTGAAAAGTTGTAAGCTACATAATCATAGCTTGATACAACAGGATCTGTTTAGCCTGCTAAAAGAAATCATAAAGAACAAGAGTAGACAAGAAATCTATTTGAAAGATTAATCACTAAACAAGTAATATTAGGGATTTTATAAATGGTGGAAAATAGGAAATTTTCCAAAGATTTTGTTGATTTGGCTTGGTTTTAGTATTACTGAGGTTTTAGGCAATATATATAATATATGCCACAATGGGAATATTTCCATCTCTTCTTTTGTGGAAATTCTAGGTAAGATTCTTACATGTGTAATAGCACATTAAATCTTCCCTTTATTTTTTCTTTTTACTGGTACAAGGTCACCGATGGCCTAGGCAGTTGCAGAATACTATTTTGTTGTTGTGAAGAACAGCAATGGTTTTAATGAACTAGCCTGTATTGTGTCAACTTATGATTTTGTCTGTTACGGTACCACAGGAAGCAAGTTTTGATATAGCATTCCTTACTTGAAAAAGGAAATTTGCCTAATGCACTACTTATTTAAAAAGGGGTTTCCTTTTTGATAAATCTTCAATTTGATTAGTCTTTTAGAATCTTCTTGAAGTTTGCAAATAAATGGTTTAAATTATTTTTGAAAATTGGGGGGTCGGGGCAGATTTTTTTTTTTGTCTTTTCAGTTGCTTTGATACTTTTTTCTCTTTTTTATTTTCTCAGGTGTTTATTTTCTAATTGCAAATGTTCAGCAAGTAGAGAAATGACTCATGCTTCATTGGCATTAAACCCGGAATTCAGAATTTGATTAACTTCATTTCTCTCTAGCAGTGGGAGGATAGGCTTTCACAGTATTATTACTTTTTCCTCTATCTTTCTGCTCAGGTTGTGGGGGGAAATACACAGCAGAATTTCAGTAGATTTCAGAAGCAAAAATTCACAGAATCGCAGAAAGATGTGGAGTTGGAAGGGACTTCTGGGGATCACCTAGTCCAACCCCCCTACCAAAGCAGGTCCACTTAGAGCAGGTTTCACAGGAATTTGTCCAGGTGGGTTTTGAACATCTCCAGAGACAGAGACTCCACTACCCCTCTGGGCAGCCTCTTCCAGTGCTCTGCCACCCTCAAAGTGAAGAGGTTCCTCCTCATGTTTACATGGAACTTTTTATGTTCAAGTTAGTGCCCATTACCTCTTGTCCTCTCACTGGGCACCACTGACATCTCTATTTTCTCAATTCATATCTCTATTTATATTAAAAATTACATATCCAACAGAAATACTGAGGGGCTTATTTGATAATATGGCCTCTTGTTGTTAACATCAGCTCAGGTTTCTGAGATGTTAACTAGTGGGGTTTTCTTCTGTCAACCTGCTCAACAGGTAAAACTGGAACTGCTTCTTCAATTTGTATGTGCTTTGGTGTACATGATCCAGCAATGTGCTCTTGCTACAAAGAATGTTAACAGTATCGTGGACTGCATTAGGAGCAACATTGTCAGCAGGTCAAGGGAGGTGACCAAATTTCTCATATGGGTACCAAAAAAAAGCACATCAGAATTTGGTGGTGTTTTCATTGTGTCTTGCAGACGTTAAATTCCCACCAGCAAAAAAAAAATAAAATTCTATTGTTTGTTCATTTTGTGCTGACAGTATTCCTAAATGTGTGAATGATCTTGCATAAAAAATTTTTCTGTCAATATTTTAAATAAAACAGGCTTAATGTACTGATCAACAAGAGAACTCATAAAATCACTAGTTTAGGTAGATAGATTTGTATCCCTAGTTGTCTCTATTTATGCTGTGAACAAAAATTACTGTGAAAGTTATGTAGCTTTGATGCCAGAAATGTAAGGTTTTTGTGTCTGTTATCAAACTTACCAGCATTGCAAGATCTTTCAATAATCTACAACACTCAAATGTTAAAAAAAAAGAATAAGTCTTTACAGTTTGGGGGGGACTGGAAGAAGGCTTAATATGCTCTGTTGTCACTAGTCAAAGCACTTCTGTTTCCTTTCCTGCTATTTCAGAAAGAGAAATTTCCACTTTTTAACATAACAAGATTTAAGGGTTTTTTTTATTCTGCATGGTATGCAGTCACACATACACACACACACATAAAAATACCACTTTATGTTTCATTTCCTTGTGTTAGAATCACTGCAGTTTTTTTCTTCCAATTATTGCTCTCCCTTTCGTATTGCACTGTCACTTATCTTTCTGAACCTTTGAGAGGAAAGCTCTGTGCATGTTTACACTATTTTTAAAAATATAAATTCTCTTTAAGAATAACCTTGATTTGCATCCCAAATATTTTAAAATCTTTTCCTCTTTTATCCTTTAATTATTTAGCAAGACTAGTAGATCCATATTTTCCTTGTCTCCTACTTTGGGCCTACTACAGATCTGGCAGGCTCACTTCAGCCTATGGGAAGAACCATAGAATGAGTCCTCTTAGAATTTATTTCTGGGCACATGGAGGAGAAGATAGTAACTGGGAAGAGGCAGCACGGATTTACCAGGAGTAAATCACGCTTGACCAATCTGGTCAGCTGTCTATGATTTGGGATGAGGAGAGAAATGTGGATGCCATTGGGCACTTAACTTTAGCAAGGCTTGTGACATTATCTCCCATAGTATTCTTACATCCAAGTTGGGATGTTATCATCTTGGTGTCTAGATGATGAAAAGCTGGTTGGTTAGTCAGACTTAGAAAGTCGTGGTTAATGGATCGTACCCTACCTGAAGGTCAGTAGCAAGTGCAGAACTGCTGGGGTCTGTGCTGGGACATCTCTTGGTTAGTATTGTTATCAGGGATCTGGAGGAGGTAATGGAGCATGCAATGATGCAAGTAGCAAATTGCAAAGAATCTGTTGATATGCTTTCAACAGTCAGGCTACCTTCCAGAGACCTGAACGGGCTGGACGAAGGGTCAGGCACTGACCCTGGGACAGAGAAGCCCCTGTGAGGGCACAGGCTTGTGATGGACAGATTGGGAGCAGTCCTGTGGGAAGGACCTTGGGGCTTGGTGTAGTCATCAAAGGTGGCAAACAACTCCATAGGCTGAATGAACAGGACCATGGGCAGTCAATACAGAGAGTGATTATCCCTGTCTGCTCAGCAATCATTAGAACGTATCTAGAGTTCCACATCCAGTTTTGGCCTACCTGTTACAGAAGAAACGTTGACAAACTGCAGTGAGTTTTACTGAAGGCTGTCAGGGTAGACCCCATAGCCATCTTCAGTTCTGGTCTTAGGTTTGTCATCAGCACCTACACATTCCACTTCATGCTTGTCTCAGGTTTTTTCCCTGGCTTCTTGATGGATCTCACTGCTCATCTGCTCACAGGCTTTTTTGTAATGTCATTGCCCCAACATTTTCCATTTTTTTACTGCACTGTATAAAATTTGTGTCTCAAAAAACATTCTTTCTACCATATGAAAAGGAATGTTAGAGCTGTACACAGGGAATAGAAAAACTACAAAACAAAACCAAAAAATCTCACCCTCATTCAGGCCATTTTTTCCCTGGTCATAGGTGGCCTAACTCATACAGATGACATTTTAAAGAAATTAATTCATCCTGAGGCAGATGTCCTGCCTGAAAAAGCTAACTATAAACAGAAAAAGTTTGCTCAGAGTTCCAAGAAACTGAGAAAAAGATTTTATAATGTGAAGCGTTAAGCAGTTTAATGTAGGCTGTGCTATCAGCTTTGATTTTAATAACATGCTTCCATTTGTGTTAATTGTGGTTATCTACTTGTATCAAAAGACAATGGAAATAGAATGAATTGGTTATGCTTTAAATTTGTTACAATAGTATTTTTATGTTGATAAGCTTTTCTAATATTTGGAAAATAAAATAGCGTGTTCTTATGAAGATGACAATTACACTTTAAAGACAGATGGGGATCTATCCTTACAAATCTGAGATACTAATTGGCATGAAAATTGAGTTATTTCCCTTAACTAATAAGACACTGCTGTTCCTACCTTAAGTTGTCCATTTGATACAGATTCTAGAATCAAAGTAGTAAAAAATATAGAAATTGAAAAATATTTTGTAGAATAATCACAAGGCTGTCTTGATGACATTGTAATAACTATGTTTTCAAGCAGAACTTTATTAGAGAAGTAGACCATTCACTTTTTGATTCATTACATTTTATAGAAATTTGTGGTTTTGTCTATTAAAAACCTTGTAAGTAGCCTTAGAGGAAAAAAGCAGATTATAGTAAAAATCTAGCAGCTATGGGTAATAGTTGTATTTGTACTATTTATATACTGGCCTAAAATACTTTTCTTCATTTTAAGGTAACTGAGCTGCACAATATCAAAAACATAACTAGATTGCCTCGAGAGACAAAGAAGCATGCAGTGGCAATTATCTTTCATGATGAGACGTCAAAGACATTTGCGTGTGAGTCAGGTAAGGAATTGGTACTGCATCTCTAGCTTGAAGAAATCAAGTTACACACCAAAGCCTTGCTCAGATGAATTAACTTAAAACACCAGATAGAAATCTTTAGCTTAAGGTAATTTGGTGTAAAGAAGAACTTTGGAGTTTGTGGTTTAGGTTTTGGTAGGGGTGTTTTTAATAAACTTTGGGAAGTGTTAGGGGTGAGCTCTTTCTTCCATTACTTATCTTTGACTGCACACAGATGGCCTAAAGACTGGAGATTTTCAGCTAAACTTGTAAAACTGAGTGAAAAATACCTATGGGCTGTTATTAGGTTGAGATGTGAAACATTCTTTTTTTTACCAATTTTTGCTACAGGCACTTACTAAACTAATAATTTTCATGCCGTTGCAAATAAGAGGTAAATACCAAGTAAAACCTCAGGATATTGTAAAGCTGGATGTCAAGCACTCTGCAGTTTGAACAGCTATGTGGTATAATGAATGAGTTGAGAACACACTTGGGCATAATGGTACATAATGACAGGTAGTTGCTTGTGAGACACTGAACACTGCACTATTAAAATGCACTGTTTCCTTTTTAGAAAATGCAGTTGTACATGTCTGTGTCCTAGGGTACAGTTTACCTGAAAAAAGTGTTTTTAAAAAGAATGAGAATTTTTTTAATGATAAAGCTTCTATTTGTTTAGTGACATATTTGAGACTATGCATTTTAAAATTGTATCTTAATATCATCATATAAACATTGCATAGTGTACAATCTAAGACAAGTACAATGAAGCAAAATTAAAGAAGCTTGTGGAGACGGTTGGTTAAATGCATCTAAAGTCATGAATTAGGTGGCTTTTGGATCAAGTGTTGCAAACATTCATATGTTCATCCCATCACAAAAGGCAGATTGTCAGAGATTTGGTTGTTTATTAATTTAAATTTAAAAACACACAAAAAATCTGTGGCTTTCTAGGATCAGTTTAACAGATTATTAGATAATAGTTCACATTAAAGACTTTAAAAAAGAAATAATCTTTTGCAGCTCATTTCCACAAAGAGTTCTGCCTTTGGACAAGGAGCTATTACCATTTGTACTGCTGCCAAAATGTGCCAAGTACTTTACTTTCCTTTATAAAATTTATCAAAATTTAAGAAATATTTAGAGGTTTGCTTCTTGTTTAAGATGTTTTCTTCTTCTCAGATCTCAAGAAAGATGTTTAGTGGTAGTGGTTCTATGGGACAATGCTTAGACTTTTAACTGACTCCTGGTGTATAGTGATGTACACAATGGGATTTATTTTGGCAAATCAGCCCACTTCTTCAGCTAACACAATAGTACCTGTACTTTACTACCACCTCTTCTTTCCTATAGAAAAGAACCACTCAAGTGATTTTGACAGTCAAAATACCTTCTGGAGCCATAGCTGCTTGACCTGCTTCAATATTTAGGAGCTCGAAGTTTCCACTGTGTAGTCTCTAAATATACAGAAGCAGACACTTTGTTTCCTGTCATCTTGACCTCCAGGGGCAGATGGAAGAACAGTAATGCTGAACTCATTGCAAAAGGTCTGCTGAGTGCAGAGTAAATAATGTCTTGGAAAGCATGAGGAACTAATGCTTGAAGTGGATTTGGTTCCGTATGGGGACTGAACAATGTGAAGTAGGGTTTTTGTAAACGTTGTACCAGGAAATGTTTTAAAATAACCATGTTGTTTTGGTTTTGAAAGTATGAACTGATAACTTCTACACTGTGCAGTCTAAAAGACGATGTGATGAAAAGTAGCTCATTTTTCTGGTACTTAGATTTCTTAATTATGAAATTAAGCACAGTAAAATGCTATTCTGTTTTAAAATAGGTCTTTAAAGATGTAGAACACTTCGGTCCTCCCCAGGAAGGCTGAGAGCTGTGATACCAGCACAATGAGTGTGCTGGCTGGGAGCCTGTGTTTTTTTCCTAAGCTCCTGTGGCTTCTAGGCACTCAGCTTGCTTATTGTCTTTAAGCAGCTACTTGGGATGTCTGAGCTCCTGGTGGGCTGTAGTCCCCATATTTCCATAAGAATTTCAGCAAATTAATTATCTGAGGAGCATCTAATTTTGTTAATCTTCATTTTCTAATGAAAACATTCTGTAGAAAACCAAGCAAAAGTCCTCCATCCTTTTCTTATAATTTAGCAGTTCCCATCACTACCACCAGTGCTCCCAACATCTACAACAGCTGTAAAAATCTGTTCAATTCTGAAGCTCTATTGAAATATTTTGAAGAGTAAACCAACATCAGCTATTACCGCTCCATGATTAAAATCATGGGATAACAAGTCTTTGAAGAAGAGTTATCCCTCTCCAGGGAAAGAAGGAAGCTACTTGCTGTCTCTATCTCTCTTTCTGACATCTGTTCTAATGGGCAGAGACCCCTGACTTGGGTGGTTAGCAAGCAACATTTTTAAGTTGCCTCAGTTACCATCAGATTTTTTTCAGTGGAAGTAAACTAATGAGAAGTCATGGCTGATTAAAAAACATGAAAAGTAGTCTATAATTCAGTGAACTTAAGACAGAATCTGAAGAGTGGCCCCTCTAAAGACCACGACAAATTGCAGCCACCTTAGCAAGGAACATTTTACGGTCTCAGTTTCAGCCTCTGTGAAAATAATGCAAACATTATTGCCATTAGGGGAATTTTAGCAATTTTTTTTTTTAAATCAAGAATCATGAAATTCAGAGCTGCTTTAGGATCAGGGAAATGCAAAACTCTCAGGTTGCTAACACATTGAGAATTGAGATAAAATTAAATGTTGCCAAATGCATAAGCAGGTTTAATGAAAGGGCAGAATACCATGAAGAGAAATGAAGCAGTTTCGGGGATTTGAGCATATTTACTCCAGCATAATAAAACTTAAAAAGATATTACTGTTGACTTCTAGATACATCAAGGAGAAAAAAAAAAAGATATAAAATGACCTTGTCATCAGAACAAATATAGAATATACACCCAGTATCAGTCTATGTTGCTATGCCCGGAGCCACATAGACTGAAAACTTAGAGGAAAATAAGAGTTAAAGAAGTGAGATTCCACACAGCCTCACAGAAATCCTTCCCCATTCCCACGTGGGTTTTTTTCTGCACTTCACAGTGTATTGTCAAGCAAATGCCCTGTAAACTCACTCTAAAGTTGTAGGTATGATGCAATGAGTGATGGCGGCTATGCAGGACCAATAAGAAAATTAAATCGGTGGATGTGAATACTGATTAAAGCTGGGAGTTTATGGTGCTATTATGGAAGTTGGTAGTATCATGAGGATTGTGCCTGAATAATAGCTAACGTTCAAGGAATGAAGACTCTGGGTTGTACTAGGTCAGTGACAGGCCATACGGAATCATGTTTTTCCATTTAGTGATGCCACCAAAATATAAAGCTATATAAGACCCTGGCTTTTTTAGTGTGAGTGGACCCACCAGCACAGGTTTTTGTAAAATTTGATTTCCAAGCAGCAGTATTTGAGGAAAATTGATGAACTTGTAAACTTATCGATAGAATGAAGTGTTGCAAACAGTATGGATTCAGAGAAAACAGAGACAAAATAAATTAGGACTGAAATTTTATTTCAGTGATTTGAATATAGAATGAGATGCAACATCAGGAAAAGAGAAGGGGCAAAATCGCAGAGAAATCTTAAAAATACAACTGTGAAACAAATATTGGTCTCCTCCAAGATACTGCTATTTGTCAGACTTCTCTTCAGTACAATGCCTCACTCTATATAGAATTCGATTAATTGAAGGGGTTTATTTAAGGCATCCATGAACTGTAGTTCTAGAGTCATTACAATCAAGAAATACCTTCATTATTTTTAAGAGGTTATAGTTTGGCATTCCATTAATGTTCAAGTTCTGGGGAAAATAGAATTAGGGTTTTGCAAAAAGTCAATTAGCTACCCTATTTGAAACTTTTGATTTAGGGATTTATCCATCTTTACATTATATTGATATATCTTAACAGATATTATTATTCTTGCAGCTGTTCTTGCTCAATCCACCATGTTAATGCCTTGAATGTCTTCCTGCTGTGATAGCTACCTTGATAAAACTCTTTTATATACCTATAACATAACCGGTCTTTTTCTTCTATATTCTTATGCTTTCAACTTTTTCTGGGTATAGTCAAACTGTGATAAGTAAGTCTTGTTATAACTAAAAAAAAAAAAAAATGTTTTAATTTGTTGAAAATTAAGGCTGCTGGTGTCAAGTGACAATGTGTTCAGCAAAGTGGGTTTTTTAGTTCTGTGCATATTTTTCCTTCTAAGCCTGTCTTCACCATTTGTTGGCATTGCTTTCTTTTCTTAAAAAAAAAAAAAAAAATTACATTGCTGCTGTCATTTAACAAGGCACAAATTCAGTTCACTTTTGTACTCAAAAAGCTTTTGGGCTATTGCCAAATTACTACTGATTATGAGCTGGGCTTTTTCTCCTTGATAGTTTTCACAAGGAAAAATATTCTGTGCTTCAAGAGCTTGACAGATGTCAGTGGAGTATTAGATGTAATTCGTATCACTATATTCTTTGATAGCTAAGAACCCTGGAGATTTTGGATTAAAATTACAGAGAAACATTGAGGCTTTGAGATGAAGCATCAGTGATTTTACCTACTATTATTACTAGCTATACAAATGGCTACATAAACCTTAAGCCAACTAGATTAAAGTTCCTGTTTTCACTGTTAGTTTTCCAAGTTTGAAGTTCCAGGATCATAGAGGTGGTGGAAGTGAAGAATAGCTTCCCAAATAAAGCTTTCTTATGGGAAAGAGGAATACGAAGTTCACATTCCGCATGCAGAAAAATAATCCTGTTTATGTGAAAATATTCTGAAAGATTGTATATTTCTCTGTTAAAGTAACAGGGATTGTTATATGAAAAGTTGTGACCCTGCCTTTTCTACATTCTGTTTGTAATTATTTTTTTCTATATAGACTGAAGGGGTCTTACTTCCCTGTAAAGTATGTGGTTCACTGGAGGTCAGAAACATGTTCTCACTTCCACACGCACCACAGTTTTTTGAGATCCATAAAAAGAGTGAAAAGACAGACATTACATGAAGTTGCATATATTGCTCTGTGTTCTTACATTCTCCTTTTTCGACTATAATATTTGAAACACTAGCCAAATTCAGGGTGAAGTTCAGTCTGAGTCATAGTTATAAATTTTATATTCTAAGATTAATATTTAGAATATATAATCTTTTGTTCTGGATAGATAGTTCCTTTTTCATTAATAATGACTTTCATTTCCTAATTTCTTCACCCTTACCTAAAAATACTCATCTTTATTCTAAATTACAAATATGTAAGGTCAGGTGAATTTTATTTTTAGTGAGACTAGGATAAATATGTGAATCTCCAAACCTCTGCCATAGAAGTTAAACATACAGTTACCTCTTCCAGTAAGCAGAGTGGAGGTAGGTTAGTGAGGCTGAAGTCCAGGCAGTCAGGCGTAAAGAAATATGAAATTTTTAGTTGAACTTTAATAGAAAGCTCTATGGTTGCTCACTGGTCTAGCATTTCTCTTTTCTCATAAACTGCTAAACATCTGATGAACCTTGCCAAATCTGCAGCTTCCATGTTTCATACCAGAATAAAGTCTGTAATAATGTGATGGCACAAGACCATAAAAATGTAGTCTAACAACATAGTCTAACATAGCTTGTGGCTCTTTACCTTAAACTAAACCTGGAATTATTAATATTTTGTGTGCATCTATATGTAACAAGATTCTTCCTGATCCCATTTTGAGATTCTCAGTGGATTTGATTAATATACTGTGCTGTAAATAACTGCTAGTTCTTTGAAACAAAGATATGGAGATACTGTTTTATCCTTTATATAATTCACAGCATAAATTAATTTCAATGACAGAATAATTTTTAATCATAATGTAAGTGTGAAAGTCCTAATCTACTTCTTATCATACAAATACATTTTATTAGGAGGTAAAGCAATCAGACACTACCGATTTTAACATGCCTTCAAGCTATGTGTCCCACAGTGTACCTACCCCTTGCTTTTAGAAATATTGGCTTATTCTACACTGCCAAAAGGCATTAACACAAAATACAAAAGTATTACTGAAACCATCTGAGAATCTTGATGAGTCTTATGCATAAAATTACTTCACATTTTTGAGTTGTTAGAAGTTTGAAGAAGAAGGAATGAAAATGCAACTTCATTAACTGAATGGCAGATGAATGTGACAAAGCCTGGAAAAGAATCTTGGGCAAAGGACTTCTCTCCATATTAAACATCTACTCTAGATATATATGTCACTATTGAATCTACTTTCACTAAAATACCCATTTATTAAGTTGTAGTATGGATTTGCAATTGCTATCACCAGTAAGAAACGTGAAATATTAGAAAAATATGCAAAATAGAGACAAGTTCCGCTTTCTTCCTCTTCATCCACTTATTTCTGATGTAGCTAGATGCTTGTATTCTGTGGTTATACCTTGACATTCATCAGAGAAATTGCACATTTGGTTTTCCACACAATGTGAGAATAAATGAACTATGTTCTGATGCAGGATTAAACCCATTTCTTCTTCCTTCTGGAAAAAAAACCCAAACACTTGCTCATTCAAACTGCTGCATGATTTTCTATAAAGTAGAAAGCAAAATCTCTCCAGGATTTTTTTTTAATGCGTTCTTACATGTGGATATCACGTTATGAAGCAACAACGTTGAGCTCAAAAAGGGTGAAGGTTGCAAGCAAATTTAGTGTTTTCATTTTAAAAGTATCTGGTTTGCAGAACAGATCATGGTAAGTATTTGTCACTGTACATTAATTGACTTCTTACTGGCTTTCTGCAATATAAAGGTTTTGGTTGTTTTTTTGTTTTTTTAAAGACCTTGTAATGTTGCCATTATACTTATGGTTATATTTTCCTCATGCTGTTCAGGTTCTTAGGCATATTACCTTGATTTTATTCTGATTATCATAGAGCTGAATTCTTAAGAACCACCTACTGCATTTGAAGTGATGGTCTGATTGGCATTTAGCCAATTGTAGCCAATGAAATTTCATCATCAGAAAGTATAGAACAATACAGAGTAAGTCTCTACAGGAAGGGAAAAAAGTGAAGAAAATAATCATGGTTTGTATTTATGGTACAAAATAAGGCTGGAAGTAATCTTGGGAAGCCTCCCTGTCCTAAGGAAGTATAAACTATACCTGTTTGTAGGTGTATATATATGTTATTGTGTATATGTTTATCATTCCTGGTAGATTATGTCTTGTCAGTTTAGGTTTTTTTGAACCTAATTAAAAGAAATCAAAATGTATCAGGAATACTAAAGCTGAAAAGAGAATGGCATAGTAGCCATTCTAGAAACTAGAACTGAAAGCCTGTCTTTTCCATCTTGGTTAATCTGTTCCACACTGCATTACGCATGTGGTAGTCTTTAGTTGAATAATCTGTTATAGGGACATCTGCTGTAGTAGATACTTTAGAAGAGCAGCGAATGAGACTCAGCTTTTTAAGTTTTCTGTAAAGATGGGAGAAATGGATTAAATTTCTTTCTTAGGCTTATACTTTCTAGCACCTAGCACTACAAAACGTAATAGCATACATTTGGATGCTTTCAAATTTACTACTTCCTGTGTTCTAAAGACTGCAATTTTAAAAAAGATTTTTAAAATGTTCTGGTAAGAATGAAATTCAAACAAAATGTTTTCCTTGGAAATTCACGGTGGACTCCAAAGCCTGATTAATGTAGCATAGCTGTTCTTCCCCAGGCTTTTAGGCTTCTAATGTCCATCAACATGATACAATGTTGTGGATTCTTCAGCAGCCTGCCAGGAAGACAGACAGAGAGATGGGTAGATTTCCGACAGTGCATTTAGGCCTTAATGAATCTGTATTTAGTCAGAAAAGTCCCAACCAGGTCTAAGGATAAACCAGTTTGGAGCACATTGCCTTGAGATTTATCCCTTAAAACCTTGCAGAAATGTTAGCACCATATTAAGAGGTTTCTTCTGCAAAGGACTGTATTTTTCATTGCTTGATGAAGGGGAGTGTCAGTAAAGAATGGTTTCTTGGCTATGTCTTCATACCTAGAAACAACCAGTCTTGGCTGCAAGCCAGCCTGCTGCAGGTGAGCTCTAGTCTGTAAAACCTGCAGCTTTAAGTTAGGAAAGCATCATGTCTCTGCAAATTTCCCATGCTTCACATCTGCTTTGCAGTAGGGTCAAAATAAAAACTTGATCACCTGCTCTTAACAGTAAAGATGATGCAGGGCATGTTCAGGGACAATTTTCAGAATGTATTTTTAGCTAAAATAAATCTACCCTACCTCTGTTTTCAACATTCATATCTAGGATCCACAGAACATGAAGTTATGTGTAGTGGGTTGACATTGGCTGGACGCCAGATGTCCACCAGGGCATCTCTCACTCCCCCTCCTCAGCAGGACAGGGGGAGAAGACACAATGAAAAACTCATAGGTCAAAATAAGCACAGGGAGATCACTCACTGGTTACTGAAAGAGGAAAAGCAGACTTGGGGAAGATTAATTTAATTTATTGGCAATTAATAACAGAGTAGGATAGTGAGAAATAAAAAAACAAAACTATTGCTGCTCCCTCCTCCTCATTTTCTTCCCCTGCTCCAGTGTGGGGTCCTATCCCATGAACTTCTCCAATATGTATCTGTATCTGCTCCATCATGGTCATCCACTGACTGCAGGGGACAACCTGTGTCTTCTCACAGAAACCACCCCTGCAACACCCCTCACTACCAAAACCTTGCCCTGTAAACCCAATACATATAAAAAGAAATTTTGATGCATCAAGGAACTGTTAGCAAATAAGCAACTCTGAAATAACCCTATGTAACTGTTTGTCATTTACTTTGTGTCTTTCATTTTTTAGTTTTTTATTATTGGAACTAGCAGTATTAAGGCTCTTGGTTTTTAAGCATATCTATTTACTTTGATTGTCAGTCACTCAAAATCCTAATCCTTTCAGTCTACCCTTCTGCAGAGTGCTGGGATGTTACTGGCTTGGTATTAATATGTGAATACAGAGATATATATAGCTGGTGAACTTCTAGATGTTTCCTTTTCTCCAATGCTTTTTACACACTTAAAAAACTTTCTGTAACAAGATAGAAGATACCATTACTCCACTCACAGCTATTGTGTTTGGGCATATTTCTACTCACTTTCCCTCTGGGCTTGGGGGAATACTCCACCTGCCCTCCACAATTTTGCTAATGCCGGAGTGGAAGCCAGGTATACCTGAGATAAAAAATATGCTCATCTGCATGGAATGTAGGTCAGCTCTCCTGGGATTTGTAAATATGTATCACACCGTAAAATTATGTGACTTCTGCGGTTCCTGACCTCTCCTGAGGATAGCATACATTTAGTGACAGCACAAAAATCATGACATTAATTTATAGATTGAATTTGGAGTATTGACAGATGATGTATGGCTGGCTGAGCCTCGGGAGAGTTCAGTGAATAACATGATAATTTACTGCTCCAAAACTGAAACACCCAATCTATTTTTCATTCTTTGTCACTATTCAGGTTGCATTAGATTTGGCTACTTACAGTGTATAGCGTATATAGGACTGGTAGAAGGTTAACTCTTTCAAAACACTTTTGTCACCGAATGAAGGCAAGCTGAGAAGAATAACGTGTAAATTAGCACAGTTTTGTGTGCTACCAATGTGTACTTAATGATGTATTCAACATAGGGTGTTCTACTGTATGTACAGGCTAGGCATGAAAATTTTGGACAAATTTCTGTACATTAGGGGTGAAAAGAAAAAAAACAACCCAATGCAGTTAAAGATTTGATGCTCGCCGTCCATCTATCTTCATGTCATTTTGAGAGGTTTCTTGAAGTGCATTGCCAATATGAATGTTACTACCAGCATTAAAACCCTAGTGGGCTGCTTATCAATCAAAATGGTAACTACAGTCAGTTACCAGTAAAACTTATAAATTTACATTTTGCTGCTGAGAACTAAAGCAATTCTTAAGACAGAACCATGTATGAGACTACAGATACATAGTGTTAGGCAGAGATGAAGTTTTTTGTGACTTCTGACCGCATCTTTTTGTGTGATTTTCTAGAGTTGTCCCATCTTCCTTCCTAGCAGAGCAAAGTTAATGTGTTCTCACAGCCCATTTAGTATTTTTAATCTCCTTGGCTTTATTTCATTGGGAACTTATTGAACTATCAATACTGCATCCAGTTCTGGGCTCCCCAGTTCCAGAAAGACAGACTTCTGGAGAAAGTCCAGAGCAGGGCAACAAAGATGATTAAGAGATTGGAGCACCTCCCTTAGGAGGAAAGGCTGTGAGAGTTGGGAAGCCTGTAGAAGAAAAGGCTGAGGGGAGACGTTATTAATGCTTATAAGTATCTGAAGGGTGGATTGAAGGAGGATGGAGCGGGACTTTTTTCAGTGGTTCCCAGTGACAAGACGAGGGGCAATGGGCACAAGCCTGAATATAGGAAGTTTCATTTAAATATGAGGAAATATTTCTTTACGGTGAGGGTGACAAAGTCCCGGAACAGGCTGCCCAGGGATGTTTTGGAGTGCCCTTCTCTGGAGATCTTCAAGAGCCACCTGGATGGAGTCCTGAGTACTGTGCTCTAGGCAATCCTGCTTTAGCAGGGGAGTTGGACTAGGTGATCTCTAGTGATCCCTTCCAACTCTGACAATTCTGTGATTCCATGATATCATTTAACTTAAAGAACAAAGTAAATAATTTTTAGTTAAAAATAGTTCTAAATTTCATTAATTCCAAATGTTCACTTTTCCTGTGTATTTGAAAAGACTATCACATCTATAATTCGTTATGTCCTCCAAACAAAAGTAGAAAATTTGCTTCCTCCAGAAATAAGTTTTCCAGTAAATAATTACAGCCTCATGACCTCTGAAAGAAGTACACAAACCAAAATCTTATTTTCTTACTATCTTTAGACATATCCAGCCCTTTTCTGAATTTTATACAGTACCATGTTTGTCTTTTAAAATATGACCACTTTCCCAGTGGTTATGCATTAGTTATAATGGTAGTCTTGTCAAGACTGTTTCCTGACATTAGTCTAGAGCTACTGAGACTGACCTCTGGTTTTGAGATTTGAGCAGTTTGTTAATTTTCAGAAATAGGATTCCAGTGACAAACATGCAAGAGCTTCTTTCATATTCTCAGGTTTCAGGCATGTACGCAAATGAATCACAAATATACCAATTAGCAGAGATTTCAATTTCTACATAGTGTGTTCCAAGGTGACTGGGATTCCCCTGTTTACTGTGATTGGTGATACTGGCGTAAAGTTACAAGCAAGTCAGAATTACTTCTCTCAAAGAGAGGACTCAAAAATTTCCCTGGCAATAAATAAGAATGTTTTCCTGAATGAATATTACTGTGTGAGTAGTTCCTCTGTCAGTTTGGGATGGTTAGCCTTGAATTTTCTGGAGATTTTACACTAAATCCTTTCTCTTTTTTTAATTTCAGATAAGGAAATTTACTGTAAGGCCAAGAAACAAATTGTGCTTCATACGTCAAAAGAATCTTATTTAAAAAAAAAAAAAAAAAAAAAAAAAAAGCTTTATCAGTCATAATCAGTCCTCCTGTTAATGTAGTTTTAAAGTAGTGTGGTTATAAAAGTGTCCCAAAGTATGATGCTCTTGTTTAAATCGCTATCACATTAATTGCAATTCATTCTTTTCCATACTAGCTCTAGAAAAGGTTTCTTGTTTCCAGCTTGTCTCTTAAAGCATGGCTGATTTCAAAGTTTTGTTTTAAGCAGTTCCAAAGGCTTCCAACTGCTATTAAATCTGACTTGCAAGTTAATCTAAGGTTAGAACTTCAGTTAATCAATGGAAAAAACAATAAAAGGGAGCTGTTGACTGCACAGGTCTTCTGAATATGCATTTTAGTTTTTAAATATTCATATAGTTAAATCTTTTTAATTTTAATTTGTTTTGAAACTTAAAAATAGTGTCTCCATGTGCAAATAAGGCAAGTAAGGTGTTAACGATGGAAAATATATTTATTTTAGCCCTCCACTAAAATAGCGACCATTTACCTGAAATTTTTGTAAAAAAATATGTAAATTTTATATTCTTATTTGTGGACTTTTTTGTATTTTTTATTTAGATTTACATTTTCAGGTGCTTGGTGGATCAAACTTGCAACGCTGTTTGATAGTTCTTGATGATCACTTAGTGAGACACTTCAGTATATCCTTTCAAGTTTTGATTTTCTTCATAGTAAAGGGATAATTGACTTGTCACCTGTTTAAATACTTCTACATGCCATGGCGAAGAGAGAAAACCAACAATTGTGCTCACAAAAATAATGTAAATATTTCCAAACTGCATTCATATTTTCTTCTACCAATGCATTCATACACTGTGCTGGCATGTATTAGAGGTTTGAGCTTCATACTCAGTAAAATCCGTATGATGCGTACTAATATTCTGGCGTCAAGGGAAGATTTGAGCCTTACTTTGAAGTAAAAGCTGCATATTCAGTAGAATTATGAGGAATTTTGATCTGATTTTAAATGATGGAAATCTAGAGCCATTTACAATCTAGAAAGTTTACATTTTGAAAACATGGGACATTTCTTAGTTTTTCCATGTTTGTGTCTGTATCTGGACTTAATTTTACACTGATTTAAAAAAAAAAAAAAAAAAACAACAAACTAAAGCAGCATAAAACTACTAGCAGCTCTTATTAGACTGTCTCTTTATTGGGTAGCATTAAGGAGTGATTAGCCTGCATATTTGCGATCGTGCAAGGTAAAATTACAAAACAGATAATATCATGTTTCTTGTTTGTTTTCTAAACTAAGCCTTTCCCTAAAAATGTGTACAGTTCCAAAGTTAAAAAACAGGCATAACATTGTTTTTCTCCTAGTAATGAAAACATGAATGAAATGAAATGTAATGAAAAGCTCATCTATTATCTATCATTTGTTTCTAAACTAGATATAATTACAAGTAATCCCCAGTTTAGGAGAAAACAGGAAAGCCTATTAGTTAAATTAAGTAGACTTAGAATTAGTGAAGTGGGAAAAGGAACCAAGTCTGTCAGCAAGGTGATCATTTAATCATCTTTCAAATAGGAACAATGCCTCACTAATACATATTACTTCTGTTTCAGAAAATGGGAAATACTTTGAAAAATGTCCCCCAAAGGTAGCTCTTTGGACTGATGTAGGAAACTCAGTCAACTCCATTTCAAAATGGTACTTGCTCAGTGACGGTATGAATTTGTCTATTCTTTGAAGTTCTTAAATGGCCAAACCTCTCAGTTGCATAACATTTCGTTTCAATTTCAAGGGGAAAAAATAAATCAATCCTGTAACTGAAGTTTATAGTCCATAAATAAAACATGAATTCAATATTACAACTGGTTTTTTCTGCCCAGATTGTCTTACAGATAATTGTGACTGGACCTAGCAATTGAAATAATCAAATTAGGGAATTTGCTATGGGCATATAAAGTTTATATGGCTCATAAATGTAAAATGAAAGAACATTTGAATGTGCTAATGGACAATCCTCTAGATAATTAAGCTAACCTATCTAGGAAAGACAGGTTTAGGTAGGTATGTTCCTACAAACATTATTCCAGTAGGAATGACAGAAATATCTTGCTGTGTAACTTCTGCTTTATATTCTAAACATCTACAATCATACCGTGGTAGCTCTGCTTGAGCATGCAAGGAGGTTAGCCTAAACTTTGCTACAGCATACAAACACCTTGCTAAAAAAAAAAAAAAAGGAAGTGAATTAAATAAGTTATTTGACATTTTTCTCCTCTATTCTCTTTAGCAATGGGAAACAAAATAATACAGGAAACTCAAAAAGACAATGTAATTTCCAAATTTTTTTGCTTAGTGACAGTGTGAATCTTTTCCAAGTGTAGTTTGACATCCATGACATCTGTGTGATCTGTGTACAGGCTAAATTAAGAAACTAGTGGTATCCCATGAACTGTGAAGTTTTGAATCATTTTAATTTTGTAAGGTTGTCACATCTATAATTTTAATCATCTTTGTGAATCAAAAATGCCAACCTGTAAAAAAATTGTATATATGCTGATAAATATTATTATGAATTCTGAAGAAATATTGTCTTTAATGGATGTCTTGAATAAAACTACACATTTATAACTCTTAAGTTGTGTATCTCTAAAAATCTTCGTTCAAATTTGATTTTTGTACTTAAAAGCATTATGCATGTGTTTGTCAATACAAATCTTGGGCTTCAAGAGGGATAAAATCAGGGGAGTAAAAGAAGATACCAAGTTTTCTGACATAACAGGAAAGATTTTCTCTCTTTCTAGTGTAGTAAAGCACCACTCCAGAATTTCACTGTTGTTTTTATAACAAATTTCTTTCATTTGTGCTTCAATCTACTATTTTACATTATTTGTTTTAGTCATGGAAACTGATTCATTAATTTTAAAAGTTATAAAGATTCTATGCAAAGGCATATGTTATAGTTTATTATGAAACTGTAAATAACAATACGTGTCTGCCTGCCCTTACCTTACTCAGTAAAAAGGAGTGAATTATGCATTTAGTTGCTTTTTGTGATCTGAATGTTATTCTTGTCTCATTGTGACATTGATCCAGGAAGAAAAACTTGATGTCAAATTCATTTGTTTATGAATAAATCAATAAAACCCTGGTTACCTTCACACATCATAAAATCAGGGGGTTATTTTGCGTTTTTTAGAACAAAGCTAGGAGTAGGCCACAGTTTCCAAGCAGAAGGAAGAGTAACATTCTAGTCTGCCACTTCCTCATTTAAAATAAGTAGTGCAGAAAATAAGAAAAAAACGTATGGCAGTATATATGTTGTACTTTTTTTGCCCGTTTGTTCAGTGTGCGCTGATGGTGCTAGGTAGCTATTTTAAATGACAATGATCAATTTTCTCATCACTACTGTTAATAACTCATTTCTGTTTATAATTGGTTTTCCAGCTTGTTCTCTCCATTAAAAGCTACCAGCCAGAGAGAAACTGGATTTGAATTTAGCTTAGGTCACGAGAGATCCCAAAGAGGACTTTTGGCTGGAGTCCAAGTAAGGAACACAGAAGGAGACCGATATTTGCTAGTGTATGAATCCAACTCTTCTATAAAGGAAAGGATGTCTATCCCCTGCTGTCTAGTACTGTGTGTGTTTATAAGTCAGTTCACAAGGAAGCTGTAAGCAGCAATCGATCACCAGTGTGCATAAATTAAAACTTCAGATGCTCTTTTTCACTGTAATCAGCACCCCTGTTTTACAAACTACAATCCTAATATTTCTGTGCAGTTCTTGCTTTATATGGTTCAAAATATTTAATTTAAATATTCTCTATACTTTTATGATGAGTTGTTTACCCTTAAATAAGGATGAAAAATTTGAAATAAAACTATCTTTCATGAGTGGGTCTCCAGTTAACATAGCCTTAAGCCATCATTCAGCAAAGAGTTTTTGAAGTTTCAAATGATTTAATCATGGTGTGTTCTGTAAGATTGCATTCATCAAGACTTATTCTGATTTTCTTAGAGGAAAATGACACATAATTGAAGTTGGATCTATTTGCTGTTTTCCTGGTTCAGCAAAGGACGTAATTTTGCTGAGCCGAATCTTAGAAGTGTTCCACTGAATTTAATAAAAAAAAAAAATAAAAAAAGCCAATTAACTTAATGAAAGTTGAGATTCTGAGTTTCAGCATTAAGCAGACTGCCTCTTTTCAGGCAGCCATATGCGTGTCTCTTAAGACCATGCTTGTAAAGATATCAGTGGTGCATATCAAAAACCAGAAATCTAAAATGACATGACTTAGGTACTTTAGTTTAGGAGACTAATGCTTACAGGAGATTTTGTCTGATTGGAAACCATCTGTTTTCACAGAAATCCAAATAATGTCTATTCTCATAAAACATTTTTTAATTGAAATAAAATTTAGGTGCATCAAATGTAGGGACCCATTTGTTGTTGAGAAGAAAAGATATAAGAAAGTGTAAAAGGAGAGTAAGAAATGTGAGGAATTCATAACAAAAAAGAATCCCTTTTGGTGTAAATTCTGTGGATGTGAATTTCGAGGAACACTTTATATTTCCTTAGATACTAACTCTAGACTATGCAACTTTAAAGGTTGGGGTTTTTGTGGTTTTGGTTTTGGTTTGGTTTTTTTTCGTTTGTTTGGGCATTTTTTTTAATTTTTTCAGCACTACCACGTTAAAATCCACCAAGAATAAAGCAAAAGACACACAGAGTCATCTCTAGCTAATACAAATTTTTAGCATAAAATTTTATGCAACTGGAAATCAGATAGAACACATACCACGGTGTTACGATCTTGCAGATTAATTCACTCAGAAGTTGTCTGCAATTGCTTTGAACCAGTCTCTTTGCACTTCCAATGACAAAAAGTCCTGCTATAATAGTAACAAGGACTCACATATTTACTGTAGTGATTTTAGGGTCTGGGTAATGGAAGCACAGAAAGAAAAGAAAAAATATTCTACCAGGAGGTTTGTTATTTTGAAAGTGGCGTGTAGCACTTTGCAGGAAAGGTTTCTTAAAACCTTTGCAATGCTGACAAACAGTATCCTCAGCACTCAGACAAAATGGGACAATGTTTAATAAATCTTAAGTATTCAAAGCTGGAAGTCTTTCTTTAGTCAGATATGTTTAGCCCAAGAAAGGAAGACAGGGAGATTCCAAAAACTTCCCAGTCTGCTAGTCATTATGTGCTCCTATTGATTTAAAGCAGATCTTCAGATGGTTGGTGTGAAAGTTATGCGGTCAAAAGCATAAGAGCAATGAAGCATATAGTGGCAACAGTACATATTTTTTCTGCCATTGAAACTAGCCTTATCACTAGTTCCTTAGTATAGGTAAATGATGCTTTTAGAATTATTTACCTTATCTAATGGTATTTCTGATCTTCAAGTGGCAAATTTTATCAATATTTCAAAGATAAGAATCTTTAACATCTAACAAAAAAAGTTAAATTTACCCTAGGATTTGTACTAGGTTATCTGGAATATGGATCCTCTTACAAGATCATAAATTAAACAACTGACAATAGGAGGGAGGCATGCTTTAGATTGACACAGAAGTTATTTATTTTTCCATGCATTTAAGATAAGACCCTATAACTTTTCAAGATGGATAAGAGTATTGTTGGAGTAGAGTTAGTCTGAAATATTATGAAGTTTTAAGCCAAACAAATGCTATTGCTGACTGCCAGTCATGAGGTAGCTGCATAAGTTGATGTGATAACATCCTCTGTGTGTTGTTACTGGTGACATACCTTTTGAGACACTTGACTGGTAGTGTTATATCATTCCCGCCACAGACAAGCTGCCTGAGGTTACTTTACTTTCGTGCCATTGTCATTTATTGTTAATAATTGTTGAAACAAGTATGGATTGACAATCCTGGGGAACCATTCCCGTGCCAGATTCCCATAACTGGCCAGTTGGTTTCAGACAAAAAGTAAATGTTTCTTCTACGCTCAGGTAGGGGCAGGTTTTCATAATTACTACTTTACACTTGAAAGAAAGTTTGAATTGAGAGTGAAAGTTGGCTAGGGATATTTTTGATTAATGATGCTCTGTCAACTCACTGTTGATCTGTTGGATGGCCTAATGCTTGATAAACTTTTATGGTATAAGGGGAGTCACTAGTCCCAAGCATGAAGTAGTATACATGATCTGTAATGATAACTGTAAGTCTTATTTATCCACTAAATAGCATTTCATTTTCTTCCTAGAATGGCATCGTTTATTTCTGTAGAACTAATCACTGAATAAAGGGATATTCACTTTTTTTTTAATAGCAGAAAATAGCTATTTACACCTAAAAAGAAAAAATTCCTGAAGTTACATTTGCACTATTACTGAACAAAGAAAATCACTTTCTTGTAGATTAACTATTTTTCTTCATTTTCCCATACATTCTCAAATTTTTAAACAAGTCAAGTGTATGAAAACTACATCCTCAAGCAGCATTTCAAATGGGAAACCTCATTTCCTACTGCTTTAACTTTGATTAGGGGCTGCTAGTCTGTGTTTTGGGGCATTAATTTTAGGTTTTGAGTGAAAGGTGCTCTTTCACTGCAATTTTACACTGGAAAGGAGGAGCGATGTAGGTAAGAGTAGATATTATGTGCAACTGAAGTTTACTTTAGAGAAATAGTTTAATGGATAGTAACATTAATATGACAAATCTTTTAAAATACTGGTACTGCCTTCAAAAGCATTCATTTAACATTGTACATGTTTGTATTATAGACAGGATAGTATACGGTCTAGTAGCTGAGTGCTGGTTATTCAAGCTGACACTTTTGATGAGACTTGCAGAACTGAAGAGGGTATTGTCAGGAAAATGTCAGTTTTCATAAACTTTGATAACTACAGACATACACAGCTGGCTATTTGCAAACACAGGTACATGCCCAAATTAAAAACCCATGTTTGTGATGTATCTTGCAGCATCCCCAGATAAGTGTGGATCATTTTTTGGCAGAAGTATCCATTTTAATTTTATTATAGCTCATAAATGTCTTTTGGTAATTATTGTAATTAACTGTGCTACCCTTATGCCAAGACAAGTTCAAAGTAGCAAATGATGGGAAAATAAGTTTCTTTTTGTATAATACTTAGATTATACCTTCACTCATTTGAAAAATAAAATGCATTACCAAAATATACCAACAGTTAAAGTTACAGAATGTGTTCTTATTCTGTAATTATTCATTTAGGCTGCTGCATTATTCAGTATTTTCTTAGAAAAAAAAATTAAATTCTCAGTTTGTAGAGAGAAGGGTGAGTATGTCATTAAACTGATGGTGTATTCAAAAATATGCATATGTTTTAATAGCTGGAAACAGTTAAAATTTAAAGGTTTTATGGTATTAAAAGAAAAAAATCACAATGACATGCCACTGACATTTTTTTTTCTTAAAGATTATTGTCAGATTTCCTTTAAAATATTTTGTCACAGATTAAATGTAGATCATTTTCAGTAAATTAATAGAAGTTAACAGTATATGTGGTTTTCCTTCATCACTTTTTCCTTGGCCTTTTTGGTTCAGAGATTTACATATACGTAATAACAGGACACTCCAGGTAAAAGATTCAAAAATCACAGTTCAAGAAAAATTTAAAATGTTTCCGTAGAAGTAGTACTAGTTGAAGTGCAAGCAAAAATTCTACATACGAGTCCCATATCTCATTAAATATCTTCAAATATAATTGGTCAATTAAAAAAATCATCTTAATAACTGGGTTTCTTTCAGAGTTGCAGCCTGCTATCTTTGTTACTATCTAATTGAAAGCAAATTTTAGTCTACATACAGACTAATTTTCCGTTTTTTTACATTAACTGTCCCCTTCATTGCTTCCTATCATTTAACAAAAAAAATTGCTTAATTCATGCATAGCCAGTGTTCATCATTAATACATATTATTACACAAAATAAGCACCATCATCTGAGCAATGACAAGATATAGCCACACTACATTGCATTTGCTTATGTGTTTGTGTGTGTGATGTGTTCCAGCAAAAGTTCCTTAAGTAGTGGAGACTCTGTTAGATAACATTTTAAATATTTATAAAATAAAATTCAGTTTTAATCATCAAAGGGTGATATATATCCTGATAACGGATACAGGTTTTTTAAGGTATTATTGATTTTAATACGAAAGTATGTGCCTGCAGGCAATGGTGTAATTTACTAGTGAAAAAAAATGAAATTAATTTGCTGCATATATTGTATGTAGTGCAGTACAATAGCACATCGGTCCTTTGGGGATGCTACGATTTTTTTTTTTCCTATTAACTTCTAATTAAGGCTGGTGATTTTTAGAAGAGATAAACTGGCACGTGGCTTTTCTGCACCATCTTTCTTTCTTGGTAGAGAATATCAGATGATATTGATATCAGTCCTACTGATCCAGACAGGATAGATTTTCCAGTTTCATTTAGAATAAGAATATTCAGTTGGGTTTGGACCTCTTACTGAAATAGTTTAGAGGGAAGAACAGTCAAACAATTTGTGCAGGAAATACATGAAAATGTTTCAGAAACAGAGAAAATAATATTTTAGGTTTCTACAATTTGACATAAGGCAAAGCTCAAAAAGTGACTGAGTTTTTTTGGATTTGTACAATGGCAGTGTTTATTATCCTCCTCTAATATTGCATACATGTTATTTCCAACTTCAGTCCTCCATCACATCACTTCATGTGGACTGCATGAGCAGAGAAAGAGACAAACCGCCTCATGTCTGTTTTTAAACTTTAAGAGTTGCATATGAATTGATCAGGTTTTTTACAAATGCAATAATTTGCTGCTGGTGGTGATGGGAGGGATCTCCTGGAATGGAGCGCCTTACAGGAAAGGGTGTTACTCAGGGAGACAAAAGCTGAACTGAGCAGGAGTGATCACCTCTTTGGGGCTTTCTCTCAGGTATTCAGCTGTGCTGGCAACTGTTGTGGTGGGTGATGAAAGGCTTCTGTAGGATTGAGCAATGTAAGCACAAGAGGGGAATGTAAAAGAATGTGAAGTTAGCAGGATTCAGAAGGGATTTGGTTTAGTCCACACACAAAATGCTTCCCAAGTTAGGAGTCTGAAAGGAATCCCATCTCTAGCCTTAGAGACCTAGAGAATCTCTGAGGACAGTGAAGTGAAATATATCCTTGTGTCTCTGTCTCTGCCCCCCATCTCCTCCCTGTAAAATATGTTGTGTAACATATTTTTTTTACAACCATAAGTAGCAGTAGAGCTCTTTCACTCTTAGAAATTTATAATTCTGATACCATTTGCCAATATTATTTCATTATCATTATTATATCGTCAAACCCATTTATCATACGCAATATACAACTTCAATGGTTGGTGTAGGTAAAGCACCAGTTTAATCACCTGGAAACTGAAGTAGAAATGACATATAAACTCAGGTAAAGTGCAGGAAAATAATGAATAACAAGATGTGTGTTTTCAGAAAACAATTTTACAGATTTGTTCCCCAAAATATTTCTTATGCAATAAATAGAACCTAATGAAGATCTCCAATCTCTTTCAATTTTGTTTCACCTTGTGACATTTGTATGGCAGCATTTTATAATCAAGTTACAGTAAAGATGAAAATGCAAGTATTTAGATTTTATTTATAGCTGTGAAAGCATGCCTTGCAATTTATCTTTCAGTCTATGAATTTAGTTATCTTAAAAGGAAACTAAATTTTTCAATGGCAAGTACCAGTTACAACTGAAAATTCAGCATTTACCACCAATAAATCTAATCTACATGCATTAAAGAGAAGAATTTTGCTGACAGCTTTTTATGGCTTGGTTCCACTGTAATATTTCATCTGTTTCAATATATTTAAATAATCAAAATAAAGAAGTAAAAGTGATAGCTCTGTTTTATGAGGTGGTAGATGTAATTCTTAAAGGTTGCTACTATGACTGATGGGTTTATGCACTAAGAATTATAGTAAATGATTTTAAATATCATAAATATTATTTAATTTGTTATCCAGAAACACAAAGCATTCTATAGACCTTTTACCAAAGAATGACGAACTGCTTTATAGATGCTCATAATGAAAGGAGAAACACAGCTTTAGTTTTGAAAGGTAATTCACCTCCTTCTAAAGATTTCACATGTCTGTCAAGGAAGAGGTTGTAGGCAATCCCTTGCAAGTAAGAAATAGCTATTATGATGCATTAGGTAAAACCACCTCATACAGTGCCATCATACCCTTGACCTTACAAACACATTTGTAGATAATGTTGATGTTTCTGACAGCAGACACAAATCCTCACAGTTCTGTGGGAAGATATTTCAGTCTGCATTGAAACTATATTTTCTGTAGTATTAAGTCAATCGTTTTTGTAAGATCCAAAGTTTGGATTATATGGTAATACAATGCCTGTTATAGCCTACGGTTTGCAAAATAAAACCGTGATCTCGTAATGCTCACAGTAACATAAGTTCTTTCTGTGTGGCAGTGGGAGAAGGGTCTAATCTGGGTCTAACCATCAGTGTCTGGCAGTAAAGAAGCAGCAGCTTAAATTAAACTGCCAGAGTCAAACACTCTGAAAGGCAGTTTCTGGATCCAAACTTTCAAGATCTAGATGTTCCTGTAATAGAGAGAGGCAAATGGATTGAGGAGATGAAAACAAAGACTCTTACAAGAAACAGCTGCCTGGAACAATGCTTTTTGTTTGGTTGTATGTTTCTCAAAAATCTGCTGGAAATGTGGTGAGAGAATACGTATAAATAGAAGTTGTTACTTTTACATGAGTCCTGTTTTGAATATATATTGATGTTAAATTAAGCTGGATTTATGGAAATGCCAATATGTTTGCCTTTCTCCTTATGTTCGTAAAATTAGGAAGGTTAGTTTAGTGTTTGTTTACCATCATCTCATTCTACATTTCCTGAATGTACCCTTTCAGTCCAGGTGAAGGCACAGTGAAAAAAAATCATAAAATGCATATTTTGTGAACTGCATAAAATGTTACATGCTGGCCACGCACCAGGAAAAGTACAGGCTTTATATAGAGGTATGCATTCTGTTAGCATATATATTGTTCTGCAATATGGTTTAGGCAGAAGAGAAATGGTGGAGGGGGATGGGAAGGAAACAGGAGCACTAGACTAGATTTGCACTGTCACCTTTGTGCTGCCAGCCTTTCTGCACTGATTCCTCTGAGTTTATCCATAGCTGGAAGCAGATGTTGGGAGACTCAGTGGGAGCCCTCCCTGAGGGGGTTTGGCTTACCCATATGCTGGTGCGGTGCACCCCACACTCCCTCTGCAAACTGCCAGAATAAGGCAGCATGTCTTATGGTCCACTTTTGTCATCTCCCTGTCATGAAGCTCTCTTCATGGCAAGGTAAGATTTATAGGCACAGCTCTGGTGCAATGAATAACCAAGGAAATAACAAAGGCTGAAGGAGAGGAAGTGAAAACAGGAGGGAAATTTCTTCATGCAGGATGAGAAAATGAATTTTGGAGGTAGGCTTTTAGACAAATTCATCTTACTCTTTTTAAAAGCCCTAGTTTTATATTGCTGTCCAGAGATATACCTGTTCTCTCCTTACTTCCATCAAGGAGGTGATCTGTAGAAGTGTTAAGGAACAGTATGCTGTTGCCTCAATAAAATGTTAAATGTCATCTGGATGTTAGTGACAGAAAGTTCTGTCTCTTTCCACCAGAAGTTGTGGCTGTTCTGAAAAAATCAACTTTGGGAATCTGTACTCCAGGACAAAGACTGCAAAAAAGCAGGAAAAATAAGGGAAACCCCTTTGCTTACAGTGCTCTGGACAAGCCTCTGAAATTGCTTATGTCCCTGTGACAACAACCACATTTGGCTCTCAAAAACCCCTAAAGAGGCTCTGCCTCAGAACTTGGTCAGCTAATAGCCAGAATAACTCAAGAGGAGTCAATTCTTGGATTATTCAGGGCCCTGAACAAAGGGTGATATCCAAATATTCCTAAAGACCTAAAATTGCATGCCTGTCTCCCTTTCTTGTCCAGCAAACGTTTCTGTCACTTGAGATCTCTGCCTAACCAGGCGAGGATTTGAGGACTGTACCGATTAGACATGGAAAGATTTTCCTTGGATATAAATCTTCACTAATTACAATAAGTCATCATCACTAGATGCTACAGGGCTTGCATGCAGTATTTTTCTATCTCTCTGAATTTCAGCAATGCATTGGAGAGATTGCCACGAAAGTGTTTTCCAGATGTCCCAAAAAATAGAAATTAAAAAACTGTGACAGTTTAAAAGAGACATTTCTAAATGATTGGAGTCACCCACTCCAAAAGTTGATCGGATATAGACTGACTGTGACAATAGATGCCCAGCATGTGCCTGGTGCCAAGCCTGCTCTCCGGAAAGTTTCCCTAAGGTGAAGCATGTTCTGCAAAAAAAAGATAGTGGGCCTAGTTATATGATTTTTATTAGTTTTGCTTTCACACTCTGTGAAAGCCAACTTGACATGTTACTTGTTTCACCAGTGCCAGAGATTTTGTGATGTTAAGTTTGGGAAGTGGATAGGATGAGCCTGGGTGTGGAGAAGGGGCTGTTGTGGTGTCTTGGGGGTTTACGCCTTGGGGAATTTATATCTTGTAGACTAGCCGATAGGGAGCTCTCGGATGTACGTGATTGGGACACAATAAAGGACTTGGAAAGATCTATGAGATTTTTGAATTTTCATACAAATGTTCCAACTAATGCCCAAACTTCTGTGAGACCAAAAGAAGGTGAACAGAACTGAAAAAAATAATTATTCAGCCTAACTTGACAGGCATAGATGTTCAGTACAGCAGAGAAGGAAGTTTAGGATTTGACAATGTTTATATCACTTTTTTTTTTCCCTTCACTTCTAGAAAAATACTCTAGAACCTTTAGAAACAGAAAGATTTTTAATAGTTCAGATTCACCTGAAGAACAGTAAAGAATCTTTCAGATATTATATCTAATGTTCTAATATATTACATTTTTCTTTCAAGAATGCCTACTAGAAAGATAATGCCTTGAAAACTCTCCAGTCCTTTCTCCTCTACCTTCTACCCTCAGATTTCAGAATGAGAGATGCAGTCCTGACAGTCTAAACCCCTTTAGAAGTTCATAAATCAAGGCAAAGAACTAGCTGTGGAAGTTTATGCTAATAACTCATGTTTCAACACAAGCATATTGTCATAAAGCTGGCCAGTAAGAAGGTATTGATTTAACTTCGCTTGATTTTGCGTAAAATATTAACACTAATTTTTTTTCTTCTCTTTTTTCCAGAACTAGAGGCAGAGGAATGGTGCAAACATCTTTGCATGGAGTGTCTAGGAACCAGGCTTAATGATATAAGTCTCGGGGAACCAGATTTGCTTGCTGCTGGAGTCCAGAGAGAACAAAATGGTAAGTAACTTTGTAATTGCTCCTAGATAATTTTTTAGATGATGTCTCATGTTATCTTTAATTGTGTTTGTTGTTGCTAGGATTTTTACTGTTATCTAGAAGCACGTCATTAATAAATAAACTTTTGGATGTGTTTTTAAGGCTCATTCCTATTTTTTTCTACGAACAAAGATGATTAAACTCCATACCAAATAGCACGTATAGAGTTACTTCATGTATCCATTGTGTTGGCATTTTCCTGTCATGGGAAATTATGACTATGACCTTTCTGGTTCTGAAAACAATGGCCTCTGCGCAGAGGAATAAAGCAGCAGCTGTTGTTCCACAGCTTTTAAAAGACATCAGTGAACATATCAACAGCACTTTAGACTGCCAAACACATATTTGCTTTAAACTCATACCTGTCTTGAATAATGAAGTCAAGGTCACCTGAGTTGTGAAATACAGGTGAAAAGGGCAATGACAGATGCTAGTCAGCACTAAGCCTGAGCTTGTAAGTCTTCATACAAAGGCTATTTAGAACATATAGATTAGATGTGTGCACAGGAAGGATGCTAGTGGAAGGAACGTGAAATAACAAAAGAAAATCTATGATTATCCCGTCATTTAATTCCTATTAATGAACATGAGGGAAACTCAAAATGTGTTTATTTATTCCTCCCTGAATTACAGCACTCGGTGATTATTACTGTCTCAACACTTTTATAAAATCCAATAGCTTTTAACAAAGTAATGAAACAAACTGCCTCAATGGTCATAAAATATCAAGCCAACTATCATTATAAACAAAATTACCTAATTAAATTATAAAATGAATAGCACTATATTGATTATATTGTATTAATTTCATCAGAGTCCAGACATCTCTGAACATATTAACATGAAGTATACAGAAATCTTTAAGAAATTTTATTCACAAGTCAAATGCATTTCAAAAGAACTTTAAAGGTTTATGAAGTTGTTTGTGGAGTTATTTGCTTGCTATGAAACACAGGATTTAATTTGTAGTCTCAAACTGCTTAATAAAGGGAGAGCTACTAATATAGAACAGTGATAACTATCAAACACCACTCAAAGCATCCTATCTGCTATAAGCTCATAAGCCATAGGTATAAAACTCATATGCATACGACTGAAGACAGAACTATGAGTTTCTTCACAAATGCAAAGCGAAATAAATTGTGTCAAAATCCTGTGATGTAAGAAAAATAGCTTGAAATTCCTCATGCTCCTTCTGTGGTGAATTCATGTACTGTCCAGCAGCTTTCAGACATAGATGGCAAATGTTACATTTCATCTTGTTGAAAGGCATCCAGTAGTCTTGATTCAATTACCCAAGTCTAGAAATTAACTGTAGTGCTACCAACCAGCATATATGAACATAATGGCCATTTTTATTATTCTAAGTAAATAAATAAAAAGAAACAAAGAGGCAAAGCATGTAATTTTTGTGCAAATCACATGAATAATAATGTGTGGAAAATATCATTAGCCATATTCTTTTAAACCAAGTGGCTGAATAGGTATAATCCAATATTTGACGATCATGCTCTGTTAAATAATTAGTTGTAGTATGTCAGACAAGTAATTTTGATACCTGTCAGATTCCTTCCCTCATCCCCTTGATGCACAACTCTGCATTTTAATAAGCATGTTTGAAATTCAAAGTTGTCTCCTCAGTTGCCTTGTTCAGAAGCAGAGTAAATTCTGGTTTACGGGGCCTTTTAATGAACTTGAAAGAAGGGAAGAGCACAGAGATTATTGCTATTGATACAAAATCTAGCATTTTGTTCATTTAGTTGTGCTGTAAGAACCTGCAGGTACACTCAAATTTCTTTAACAGATTTCTTCAGTAAAATCAGTTGAGTGGAACTCTGATTTCAGTTTATATGAGTTATCTTATTCTGCAAACTTGGCAGTGCCATTTCCCACATAACAGTTTTATGGAAACAATGACTAACTGGAGGGTGGAATCATTTTGTGAGCTGTGACAAAAAATTTTAAAATTATTTTCTTGCAGATTTTCCCCTCATTGTATCTTTTAAAGGCATGCTATCAAAAGTCTACTGAGCTTTTGTTGACCTGAAACTGAAAGATCAAAATTAATTTTCCAATTTAAAATCCGTGAAAAGTGACTATATGTATTAAATATCTGAATTCTTACTCCCTGTGAAAATGGCAGCTGTGTCACTGTCAGGGTAATTTTATTATTTTTGTGTTAAATAAAAACTGCACTCTGGTATAGCAGCTTTCAATGTCATTATTTCAAAACATTGCAAGTATGCCAACTTCATAGAATTCCTCTTGAGTTAGTCGATGTACTAATATTTGCGTGAAACAGAGATGTGAAAATACAGTTTGTAAAACTTGAAATAGAATCCTAAAGCCTTAACATCTAGTTTCATGCAGGTTCTGTTGCTTGAACCATACAAGGGCTTTTTTTCCGGTCACTGAACAAAAGACGTCTCTTAGTATCTGAGCGAGACCACAGATTGCATTGTCATGAAGACTACAGTGCCAGTGGTTTTGCAATTTCAGATATTTTTTTTGGTTTTTACATTTTAAGAGCTAAAAGCAGTTGAATAAGGGTGTTATACTGTTGATACCTCTGTGATACGACAGGGTGTTAATAACATTAATCCCATGTCATTCCACTGTCTTTTTACTTTGCCCTAAAGATTTTCTGAAATGTTTAAAATTTAATAACGATACTTCCTTGATCGTAAAAGAACTAGCTTAATAAGGAATGGGTTTTTTCATGTGCTACTTTACATTTTCCTAGCAATAATATTTTTAATATGGTATGCTTTTAATCTGTCCAGCTACCTGCCCATTCTATTCCTTAAATGACATTTGCATGATGTGTGTCAAGTACTTGTAAGGGGTAGAGTAATTAGCTATCTCTTGAAAAAAACAGGAAGTTTTCTGTTGTGTAGGTTTCTGGTTTAGTCCCTGTATATGACCTTCTTAGCCAGTACCTTCACTTTGCAATATTTATAATAATTTTCATTACTGTTATTGTAGATGCCCTGGGACCATAAAAACTTATTGCTATGTGATACTTATATTTTTTATGCCCAAGAACTCACAGTTCAGGTAATACTCGGCAAGGAAAACGTGTGTTTGCTATGATTTATCTAATATCTCTTTTTGTTACATCTGAGCCTGTTTACCCTCCTATTCTCACTCTTGTGGTTCTCCTCAGATGAGCTTTTGATTTCAGGAGGGAAGACACCTCACTCTCTGTGACACAAAAGCAACAATATGGTTGACAAAACTGTTTGTTCCAAAGACTGACAAAGTTGCTCTTTGGTGTGCAAATATCATGGCTAAAAGGCCATGCATTCATGGGCCATTTCTGTCATAGGAGAATAAAAATTTACAGTAGTGCAGCTATCCAAAAGAGACATTCCTATATAGTTCTGAGTTGTTCAGTAAGTGTCAGTGAGAACTATTTTATTCATTGCACTGTTGCTTGATCCTCCAGCACCAAATAATTCTGCAGTGGTGATAGCTAAAATAACCAGACTATAGATCAGCACTGCTTATAGCAGAGACCTCTGGCTATTGAGTCTCTTAAGAAGAATAGAGAAGACATATAAGCAATTCTTGTGGAAAGCATATCAGTAACAGAAAGCTTCTCATTGGATTTAATCTCTATTATTGCTTTCAAGAAGAATTACCACAAGTCTTACTGTGTAAACTCCACTGTGGAAAATGGCCCTTAGGTGGTTTTTGTTTTATACTTAAGGCTCACAACCAATGACTGCTTAGTTTGCAATGATAAACAGATTCCAATAAAAATGAGACGGGAAATGGAGCTTCTGTTATTCTCCAACCATTTTACTTTCTCTCCCTTACAAACCTAAGTGATTTGTTTGTGTTCCTCAACCCTATAGCAGCAACCATGTTTCTCTTTAAATTTCTTTTCACGTGAAATACAGTTTCTTACTGTTTATGAATGTCCATTTATATTATTTGATAAAGAATGAAAATACATTATTAAATCAAAAGCAGTAAATGCTACATGATCCTATTCAGATAACAAATTTAGTATAATGGCAGGGAAGTTGTATATACAATGATAAGACAGACAGTAGTACACAGTTACAACTCCAGAAAAGATAATCTGGACTCAGTTGGATCTGATAATACTGTTGATGAGTAATCTTCTGAGCAATATCATATGATACTTGCACACACATTTCATATTCCTTAGGTTTCTCAAGCTGCTGCTAAGGAAAGAAATCATTAATGTAGAGTGCTATCTCCATTTAGAAGAGCTGGAAACTTCCTTTCCAGCTCTCAATGCATTTGGAAGCATTTTGTAATCCATCCCAAAATGAAACAACAAAAAGAGATCTGTTTTCTTACTATACATTTGCCTGCCTAGCTATCATATCTAGAATTTGTCCATGGTCATGACTTTTTTTCAAAATATCACTGTTTCCAATGTGTCTCTGTATTTTCACTCTTTATGAGGAAACAATTGCAAAGAATTCAACAGATCCAAACAGTCATCCAAATAGACTATGTTTATGGGAAAAAAATCCCTAAAATATTCAACACAATATTGATTACAAACCATTATAAGTAGACACAGCTACTAGATTCCCTCTTTAAGAGCAACTGCTTCTCTTTGGTGAAGACTCTGTTCCTATCTATTTTGAATACTAAATAATAACACTAAAGTCATATTGCATTGTTTTTTATTTGCAAAACTGCTGTAAATAACGAAGAAAATAGGCAAAGACAAAGGCAAAAATGCAAATTTTCAAGCTGAAGAAAAGGTCTGCTCATCTTTTGCTAATGTAGCACATTCATTACTAGAAGTCACATCTGAGATGTCAATATGATGCTTATCTATTATGTGTGCTGGTGCTTTCTCTCCTTTCTTTTTTAGCTTTGAAAGCTAATTTTTATTTTAGAAGTCTGCAAAAGTTTGAAGGATAATTGATTTTTCATTCTTACTCCCTGCCTAGTATTTAAATTAATACCTCATAAAATTGCTTCCTTTGTGAAGTTTTTCCTTTTTCATAACATTCATTTTACTTTCCTTTTTCATTTAAAAAGATTCCACAGTGAAGCCATCTTGCTTCCTGGGTTTTAATTGCAAGAAAATCATTAATTTCTGTTAGTAAAGATGTAACATTTCATAGTGAACAACGTCCTTGAATCAGCAGAGGATTATGAGTTATTTCTTTGTGCTGCTTATTGAGATTAAAAACTACAGCCAAACCATAGAGACTTTGTAATTATGTTCAGAGAGCTGACTTGTTTTAGGGCATTTTCTAGGGTTTGTAGAATCCCTGTTTGTGATTTGCTACATAAAGGCGGTTTGCATCTCTTTTATTCATTTTCTGTTATCCTTAATCCATTTTTATACTTCGTGGGGTTTTGAGGTTTGGAGGGGTTTTTTTGTTGTTTTTGGTTTTTTGGGTTTTTTTTTTGCTAAATAAATCAAACATGGCTTTATTTAGAAAAGGAAGGTGTTTTCAGTTTTAATGGCTGGTTAATCCAGTGAGTTTTCAGATTCTTCTTTACCTTATTACTTATCAGTGAAAAAATTTAAAATAATTTAAGGCAGCCTTTATATTTTCAGTAAGATGTTAATAAACTTTTTGATACATTTTAATGAAAACAAAGCAGAATAGTTATAAGCAAAAGGATAAAATTAATTCTGAACTCCTGGTTCCTCATTGTATAAAGCAGGAGAGAATCATTATAATAGACCTGAAATACGAGCGAACACAAATGCTGTGGCTTCAAGATGTAGAGCTCTCTTTCCTGAAAATTAGCTACAGAAAGTTGGCAGCAGAAGTCTAAGATGGTGAAGGGCTTTTCTCTGGACAGAAATTGAATCTTTGCTTTTGAAGCTTCTTCTTCTATAGATCCCACCAACCTGACTGCCTCCTTCCACAAGTACTTTTTCCCTCACATTTAAGCTGAAATGAAACAAAGCATCTGGATTGCAATGTTTTCTGGTCAGTTTTCCAATAGGGACAGTTTATGCAAAGGAATCCAGTGATAAAATGTCAGAACCAGAATCACCGGCCTCACAGTCATTTTGCTTCCCCCCTTAGAGCTGCACATTGAGCTGGAAGACTGAGAGCATTTCAGAGTTGTTGCCAAGTCTCTGTCTCAGTCAATATGCTCATTTTAACAAAGACTCTTATGCTCCTGTGCTCTGGAAACCGTTATTAAAGGTCATATTCTTGCCAAAGCCCAAATGCTAAATACCTTTATATGCACAAAGTGTATGATGAAGCATTGCTTTGCTTATTCAAGGAGATGGAAAAGAGCAGTTATACAGAAAAGAGTAGAATAAGTGTGGCAATATATCAGCATTTTTTTCCCATTCTGGCTCCCCCACTCTCTGAACTTTGTTCTCACCAATTTTGGAGGAAGGAGGAGAATAATGATGCTGAATGCTGAAGAACGGAACCTGCTCCGTCTCAGCCTTGTCTTGTCCAACAAGATAGCATGTACTTCTATTTACTACCCAATGAACTATTTACTGTCTCATCCCACTTGTATGCAGGTAGTCACAGAGATGTTAAATATCCTATTCAATGTGATTTAGAATATGTGATTGCAGAATTCAGCTGAGATTCACAAATCTAGCCTATGAATATTTGTTGTTGCCTGGATGAGTTCAAGGGCAAAACTTGCCTCTAAAAACTGAATGATCGTATTACCATTACCTAGATACATGTTCAAATATTTTATGAAATGGAATAATTGGACCCTGCATTTTAATTTCTAAAATCATTTAGTAGTATCCACACCTTTCCGTGTCCTCAGTCTTCCACTACTCAAAAGCATTAGTTTTTGTTTCAAAAGCTTTTGTTTGTATGCTTGCCACTTTGAGTAAGTTCCAAGAGATCAACGTTTTGCCCTGCAGAGGATGTTCAGTTCAATCAAACATACTTTCTTTAATCCATGATACCTCACCTTAGATGATGACCTCTTATGCAAAGCCAGTAAATGTCTCCTGACAGTTTGAGAATACCGTGTGTCCTGAATGCCTTTCGTGCAATAATACTGCAAAATAGTTCAGAGAAGTTGAGTGTTTCATGAATATGAAGTTGAAATATTCTGTGCCTTCAACACAACAGTTTAATATTTACTTCAGAAAATAATTGCACCTTTCCAATTTCTCTGCTGTCTGAGGCAATGTCAGTGAAGAAAGGAAAAGGGGAAGATTTTGATTCTCATATAGTATCCCCACTCAACCATAAACACATTGTGTGATTTCATGTAATATAAAGGGGAAACTGAGAGAACCAGCTGATATGTCCATCATCTGTATCTTTCTTTCAAATAGTGGAGGTAAGTAAAAGGAAATAGCAGCATGGCAATGTAAAACTGGAGTCTAATATATAATAAAAGCACAGCTGTGAAGCTCATAGGCATTTTTGTGTGACCGTCACAATGACATATGGATACTGAAGAAGGTCATATATATAAAAAAAATTGTATAATTCCATTGCAAAGTATAAGCTATCTTGTTCTCCACCATTCCCTTCCCAGTGCAGTCATTGACCCATACTCACATGTAAGTCTTTCCTTTTACTTTAGTAGGGGTTAAATTAGACCTGTGTCCAATACATTCCTCTGAGTGTTAAGGGAAATTCTTTGCAGTAATCGCAGCAGCACCTGCTAATCTATTTGTGCTGTATGTCAGAAGACTTTCATAAAACATTAGGAGTTTCACACTTGGGACCTTAGTCATAAAATGAAACTTTTAGGGCTAACACCCATTAGTATGATTAATGAGAACTAGAGATGGGGAGAAGAGGTTGACTTGCTAAGAAACTGAATGAAACAATTGGGGAGTCATTAATAGAACAAAACTAAATTGACTGAAACAGAATAACACTGGGGATGACAAGTTTACTTATAGCTATGCAGGACAAAAATTCTTACTGCTCACCCAGCAGTTCCTTGCTTCCATTAATTCCTCAGCCAAACTTTTGCTACTTTATTCACACACACACACACTCATACACGCACTTCTAATATACTTCATATTAACTCACTTAATTGCGATATTTCACTGATTTGTTGGAAAAGTGTATGTATATATTGGATATATAAACATATAAAAAATGGAGATATAATGTCTGTGATACTGAATGAATGTCAAATACAACAGGAAGCTACATCTAATTTTTACTGTTATGATAAATTTCTCTCAGTTTATTCCTCTTCTGACTACTTTAAAATCTTTCCTAATTTTTATGAGGACATCAACAAAAAAATCAGTGCAAATGCAGGATTAAAAGTGTTCTACACAGAAGTGTCATTCCTTTATTAATTGGAGACGATTTTCTTATCAGGTGTCCCTTTAAGGTACATTTTCCCAGTACTATTTAGAGAATGAGCACTGCTCATGCTTATACTTTAAATTGTTCACAATTTTTTTATCAAAACCCTTCAGTGCTGCAGCATTGACATCCTATTTCAAAAATGAAAGGAAATTTTGAGAGGAAATTGTGAATCATCTGCACTCCCCCATGTTATGCTATTAAGCCCTAAGATTTCAGTGCCTGTAGAGTTAAAATATAGACTAACGCTTCCAACTATGCAACCTGAAATTTAACAGTTTTTCATTCTTTGTAGAAGCAATTCATAGAAACATTAGTTATTCTTCAAATAAAATTGTGATTTTATTTAAAATTGTATTATTTTTGTGGTTTACTTCCTTCCATATGAGTTAATGGTTCTTTGTATCATCTTGGGTTTTTCCTTTTTTCCTTTTTTTTTTTTTTTTCAAAGATAGTTTTTGTGTTGCTTATTAAATCACATGCAATTCAGGCACTTCAGAATATTGTTAATGCCCTTGACCTCTTACTCAATGAGTGCCCTCTGCAGTGGCAGTGCAGCTGATAGCGATTGGTGTCATGACCATAATAATATATTGTGTTAAATCAGATTTTTCAAGAAAGAAGAAGATTAAAAATGTTATTAATTTGACAAATTATAAAGAGTTTTCCAAATAAATAGAAAATGAACACAAAGAATATCATTATTAACAAGCTTCAGTAAGTAAACGTGGGTTTGCAATTTTGAGGACAGTTTTTCTAAGGAGGCGCGGTTGTACATACATGTTTTGCCAAGAGATCTGTACTTAAATTCTTTGAGAGCCTCTATCTGAGTTCAAGTAATTGTAAATTTTGATTTGCAAAGAGTCATGGACCTTAATGTGAGGATAAAGGGCTTCAGTTAAGTTGCAGGGGATATGTCAAAGAGGACTCTGAAGATCATCTGTGAAAGATGTTTCAGTCTGCTGCATTATTTATAATGAAAATGAATGAAAAGATTCTCTTCTTACTCCTGTCATGTATATTAGCAAGGTTTCTTCAACACCAGTGGATCTTCACCTCTGTTCAAGGCTAGAAATGTGGTCTTGATTTCTGAACCATCAGTAAATAAATTCTTTTTTACTATTTTTTTTCCATTATATTTTCTTGGTGATGCCTTATTCTGTGCTTTGTTGTTTGTTTCTTTTTCCAGAACGATTCAATGTATATCTTATGCCTACACCAAATTTAGATATCTATGGTGAATGTACAATGCAGATCACACATGAAAACATCTATCTCTGGGACATCCACAATGCCAAGGTCAAGCTGGTCATGTGGCCTCTGAGCTCTTTGAGGAGATATGGACGTGACTCAACATGGTTCACATTTGAGTCTGGAAGGTAAGAGCTAAGTAGAAGCAACAAGAAGAAGGAAAAAGCAATGATTTTTGAGAAGTAGTTTAATAAAATAGATTAACCTCTTATTATAACAAAAGGTGGAATACATGGCCTCTCCTTAGACTTCTATTTGCTGAATATTACTTTTCGATGTCTTCAACCCAGTGTTTAAAATAAACATTAATATATCTTATATTTATAATGAGCTTAAGCTTTCTCTAACTTTTATTTAACTGTGGCTGAATTGCCATTCTTAAAGTTTATGAGTCTCACTGTGTTTAAACGCTATTGTGGTATAATTTGAGTACTTTTGATGTAGAAGAAATTAATGCTGGTTCATGGAAAAGGCTCATAACACAAAACGAATGGATCGACTCCTGTTATGGTAGATATTACTCTGTTTGGCTGTTCCTGATGACTGATTGCCACCCTAGCGTATAATTACAAGTAGAAGTACAGAGTATTGTGAACTCATAAAAAGGCTAGCTCTTTTTTCTGCTTGAAGTTTTAATCCTCATTGCCATTTCCATCCTCTGGTCAGTTTTAAATGTCCATGGGGCTCTGTTTTGCCCTCCTTTCATATCTTTTTAATGCATTTCATATCTTGTCTTTAGGTGCGCTGGGTTTTTTGCACAGAAATTATTTTGTGTTTATCTCTGTCTGGTTATGTTTCATCTTGTATTTCATGGTTCTAGACTTTTCCGAGTTTGTCACTATCCCTTATGCTGAGCCTGAATTTTCTGAAGCAATCTGAAATTGCAGGGGTCTCTAGTCTCTCAGGTTAACCTCACTGCCTTGTTAAAAATATTTATACGCATGTCAATGTGTACTTCCTTATTCAATATTATTAACAAATATTCACAAATATATAGTTAGTGATCACAAGCAAAAATACGGATCAAACAGACCCTACAGCCTAAGAAGATAATGACCAAAATTCCTCTGTCATTTCTTATAGATGGGAGTTACCACTTAACTTGTAATTTTGTATATCCAGACTGATGTCACCAGAGCATTTCAGTGCTCTGCTATTTTTCTGTGATGACTTCACCATTAAAAATCATGAAGACATCATTACTTTTTTTTTTTTTATTTAATATTGTTTAACTAAAAATAAGCAATGTCTCATCTATGTTTCAATTTAATTTCAAAGATTAAGCTGTGGGACTCATTCAAATATACAATTTTAGCAAGAATAATTTGCTAAATTATTCTTTCCCCTAGGCCTCAAACTACCTCATGTGAAACTGTTTCAAGCAGCACACCTGTGCAACACCAGAAAGCAAATAATATGCCAAAAACAGTGCCTGAAACCATATTACTCTGGCAAAAACAAACAAGTAAGGAGACTAACAAAGAAACAAACCCCCTAGGATTTAGCTTTATCCCATTCTTTGCGAATATCCCACTCATCTGACTCTTTGGCTAAATTTAAATTTGCAACTCTGCATTATATTAAAGGAGAAGGATTTATTTTTGCATAAAAAGGCAACGACTGAAGACTTACTAATGGTTGTTTATTCAGAGTAGTGTATCTGTCTGTGAGTAGACCCACTTCTTTTAATTGATTCTGAAAGAAACTATCATTGGAAATGGGAATTGTTGTTAGCTAAAATCAAGCTACTAAAACTAATTTGTATTAATCACATGAAGTTGATTTCTTATACACCTCAGATTGTAGGTGTGTCTTTCAGTACAGTGTTTTAATTATCAAAAAAGTCATTCTATATGGTAGTGAAATTGTCGGGTTTTTTTTACAGGATAGTTATTTTTTGTGCCGCACTATTTTTATCTACGGCTCATCAGTACAAACGAACGATTTATAGTGATTGTGTGTATTCAAGTAAAATATGAGGTTTATATCTCTGCTCTTTCAGACCTCCCATAGTATTTTAATTCCATACTAGTATCTGAATATCATCTTCCCCTACAATCTACGGACCATGCAGCCTGATAAAAAGTGGATTGTTTTCCTGTGTTTTATTACGATGAGCTAGCTCTGCCTTTATCTGTCATGATTTATTGTCTTTGATCTGATTCCTCCCTTTTGCTTGCTTGGGAGTGCTTTTTCTGTCTGATTTGGAAATGTGTAAAGACTAGATTTAGACTGACAGAAAAATGCAGAGGTAAAAAATACGCCTAGAGAAAAGTCAGTATCTTCAATAACATCTGAAGGCTATATAGGGCAACACTAATGCCCATTTTCATATCTGCTGTTGATTTGTTTGGGTTTTTATTTTTATTTTTTTAATCAGCGTCTTTCTGAACATGCTTTTCTTTGTCCCTTGATCTGCCAGTACATCAATACAGTAAATTCCTGATGCATGCTGTATTATCAGAACTGAAGAGCTCATTCATGTTTTATGAGAATGTTACGCAGTAAAAGTGTTGTTGTTTAGAGACAAAGATTCATGTGTCAAAAGCCTTGCAGAAGTCCATTTTGCACAATTACATGCAATCTAAGAAACATGCCAGAAAAGAAATGAATCAAGTACGGATTAACTATCTTGTGGCCCAGATCAGATGTGAACACAGTTTTGAGACTCCTGCCGAAGTTACGGGATTTATTTTGCTGATGTTATAAACTAAACAATCCATAATAAAGAACATAAGCAATGTTTTAAATTCATTTTCTGGAAACTGCAAAAGGCAGTTGTCCAAACTTTCCTTTTAGCAAAACAAGCTGACTAAGGTACCTTTTCAGGAGCATAAGAGGAGACTCCTAAGAATTCAGAATTGTTTGTCATTTCTTGGGGTGAGGCACTAAGAAAAGTGAACACATATGGATTCTTTGTTCCTTTTGAAATGTTCCATATTTTGTTTTACTGCAATTTACATTAAACAATATTTTCTATGTATGGAAACTGTCTGGTCACATCAATTAAGTGCTGGTCAGAAGAATCCAAGAAAAAAAGCCAGAGTGAAGCTGAAGTTAAGCACAATGAGAAAATACAATAACAGGATGAGATATGGGAGCCCCAGCCAAACTGTCAAATATTGTAAGTTTCCAGCTGAGTGGAGAGGTAGAGATGGTAGGTATGTTATTGGAGTTTTAAGAACAGAGACACAAATCCATGACACACTCCTTTTTCCTGAAATATATTTTCTTCTATTTTGTAGACAAGACATTGAAATTTATGTATTCCCGAATTTATTATGCTGTGCATTCAGAGACTCCCATTGAACCACATTGAACTATTCTTTCTTTATTTGTCTTTGATTTCTTGTTTTTTCTTCATCAGAGAAAATCTAATGAAATTTGGTATTGTCTGTCACTTCTAAGATCTGGAATCGGTTTCTTTGGTTGAGAAAATATTAAGCTGAGGCATTGCAAAGTGGTGACATGAGAATTTCTCGGAATTTTCTTTTCCCTTTATGCAACCCAAGACTGACATATTCATTTTCTCAGTGGTAGATACACAGATGGTAGGGTCATCTGAAGCAGAAAGTTCAGTGTTTGCTTCAGGCACTGCATCTGACTGAAATCTTTCATTTGTTTGTCAGTCTTCTGTGGCAATTTTTGGTGTTAATGTGAAATTTATTAGTCAATTAACCCTTAAAGTTAAGTTGGAGGAAACATCCTCTTTTTCTCTTAAGTTAGGAGAGGCCCCCTAGGTATGTACGTCATGAGACAGTTTTTCTGGGACTTCATACACTAATGTACATATCAACCCAGTTCTGTACCTTCCTGAAGAGAAGCATTTGGTTCCTGATGTCTGGTGGATTATCTGAATTGTGGATGAAGTTTCATAGAATCATAGAATGGTTTACTGTGGAAGTGACCTTAAATGTCATCTTGTTCCAACCTCTGCTGTGTGCAGGTACACCTCTCACTAGACTGGGTTGCTCAAAGCCCTGTCCAACCTGGCTTTGAATACTTCCAAGCATGAGGCATCCTCAAGTTCTCTGGGCAACATGTTGCAGTGTCTCACCATATTCACAGTAAAGAATTTCTTCCTAGTACCTAATCTAAACTTCCCCTCTTGCGTTTTAAAACTGTTACTTCTTGTCGTATCACTACATGCTCTTGTCAGAAGTCCCTCTCCAGCTTTCTTTAAGGCCCCCTTCAGGTACTGGACAGCCACAATAAGATCTCCTCAGAGCCTTCTCTTCTCCGGGCTGAACAACCCCAACTCTCTTAGCCTGTCTTAATGTGAGAGGTGCTCCAGCCATCTGATCACCTTTGTAGCCCTCCTCTGGAGTTGCTCTGGCAAGTCCATGTCATTCTTATTTTTGAGGACCCATAGCTGGGTGTAGTACTCCGGGTGAGGTCTCACAAGGGAGGAGTAGAGGGGCAGAATCGTCTCCCTTGACCTACTGGCCATGCTTCTTTTGATGCAGTCCAGGATGTGGTCGGCTTTCTGGGCTGCCAGCGCACATTGCCAGCTCATGTTGATGTTCTCATCGACCAACACCCTCAAGTCCTTCTCCTTTAAGGCTGTTCTCAATCCATTCTCCACCCAGCCTTTAGGTATATTTGTGCTTGGGTTCACCATGACGTTGCACTTGGCCTGGTTGAACTTCATGAGGCTTGCAAGGACACACCTCTCAAGCCTGTCCAGATCCCTCTGCGCAGTCTTCCTTCTCTCCAATATGTCAACCACACCACAGAGCTTGGTGTCATCTGAAAACTTTCTGAGGGTGCACTGAATCCCACTGTTCATATCACCAACTATGATGTTAAACAGCACCAGTCCCAATACCAACCCCTGAGGAATGCCACTCATCACTGCTTGCCTCTTGGACATTGAAACAGTGATTGCAGCTCTGAATAATACTGTCCAGCCAGTTCTTTATGCACCACATTGTCCATTCATCAAATCCATGCCCCTCTAATTTGGAGACAAGGATGTCATGTTGGACAGTGACACATGCTTTGCACAAGTCCAGGGAGATGACATCAATCACTCTTCCTTTATTCACCAGTGTTGTAAACCCATTAAAGCACACTACCATATCTTTTAGGCATGACTTTCCCTTAGTGAAGCCGTGTTGGCTGCCACCAATTACCTCGTTATTTTCCATATGCCTTAGCAGAGCTTCCAAGAGGATCTACTCCATGATCTTGGCAGGCACAGAGGTGAGACTGACTGGTCTGTACTTCCCTGGGTCTTCTTATTTTCCCTTTTCAAAAATGGGGGTTATGTTTCCCTTTTTCCCTTCAGTGGGAAATCCACCAGACTGCCACAACTTCTCAAATATGATGGATAACGGTGTAATATAACGGTTTCATAAACACCCACAAGAGTGTCTCTCAATAAGTGGCAGGCTAATATGAGAGACACTGCTATGAGTGTTTATTACAGACCAGCTGATCAGGATGGGGCAGTTGATGAGGCCTTTTACAGACAGCTGAAAGTAGCCTTGCAGTCACAGGCCTTGGTTCTCAGGGGGGACTTCAATCACCCTGATATCTGTTGGGAAGGCTATACAGCCAAGCATGTACAGGAGATTCCTGCAGTGTATTGATGATAACTTCTTGACTTGGGTGGTGGAGGAGCCGACAGGGAGAGGTGTACTACTGGACCTAGTTTTGACAAAGAGGGACCGGTGGAGGACATTGCGTTTTTTAAGTCACTTTGGGTTGAGAAGTACAAGCACTCATGCACAGCTGTAATAGATCTATCATTTCACATAAAGGTTACCTCAAAACTATCAATATCCCACTTAATAGTTACGTTTCTTAGAATCTTTTTCATCTTTTACACCTTCCTAATATTTTCAAAAAGTCTAATTGCCATGTGTGAATTTTCTGTGGGTTTATCTGTTTTCTCACTACTTCTGTTTTTCTTCCATTCTCTCCTTAAGCCGTACACATTGCTAAAATCTGAAAATAACTCTAGAAAAATAAACAGGAATTACTTGTATGTACTCCTCCCCTTTTTTCTTCAGTAATGACTTAGTTCTAATTTTAAGACAAGTGGCATTTTTACCGCCGAAAAGATTTAATTAGTTCCTGGTATTTAGCAATGCCAGTTATACTATGTTCTAATTGTAGTTCCATTCCTACTTTTTTTCCATTCCAACTTCATTCCAGCTCTCAGTTTGCCTCCTGCCAAATTCTTGACCTGGAATAAGTTCTGTGTTAGTCATCTGATTTACTTAAGCCCTACTTTAAAAGGATCTGTGTGTTTAACTCATCTACAGGACTCTTACTCTGATTTAGATCATGGTACCTAATCTAAGAACTCTTTTACTAGCAGAAACTAATATAGCTCATTGTAAGTGATTTATAAAGTGCTCATTGCATTTTCTTTCTGCCAAGGCTCCTCTCAGACTGCTCTAGCGTTGGTAAGTTGGAGTGTGTTCCACCAAAATTCACATACAGCGAAATTCTCCCCAGTATGACCTAATATGGCAAACAGAGAAAAGGGATTATATACAAGCTTTGTTATCCTAAACTACTGCATGTTCTAAAATCTTCTCCTTTTTTTTTCAGTCTCTGTTTAGACAATTCAGCCATCACGTACACACCTACAAAATGCTTTCCACAACTGACAAAGAATGCCTGAGCCATTCCACTTTGCCGTGAAAGCTCTAATTTTGATGAGAAAAACAATGGCATCTCAAAAAAGACAATATATCGGCAGAACAAAGTTACCCATATTAAGCCATATTTTTTTCATGAATTTATTGAGAGGCCAATGCCTCCTATAACAGAGAAGCAAGCTCTGCAGTTGAAATTGTGTGGAATAATAATGAAGAAATTTATAAATACTAAATCTATAGAAACGAGCATATCACTAATTCAATAATTCACCATTATCTAAACAGTAAATTCCCTTACGAATTTGCACTGAATGAAATATATGCAATTAGAAAAATAGTCACCTAAAGTTTGTCCAGTTAATTCAAAAGACATAAAGCTTAGAAGAAAAGCCTTTATCTCTGTGGTATTCATAGAAGTGGCTTGTATTTGCATATTTTACAACCCAGAGGATGCAGCATGAGTTTTCAAGCGATCAGTAGATATCCAATATAGTTGCTATAATTCAAATGTTACAAAGATTTTTAATGTAATTGCTAAGAACTGTATAACAGTTGCCTAATGTATTAGCAGACAGTGTATTATATTCCTTCTGAAGATCCTGAGATAACATGAACCATACCCTTCAGCTGGTCCACAGTTTGCCTTCTCCCTTCATAACACGGTTGTACGTCATAAGCAAAATAGCAGTTGTTTTAAAATATTTTGAGACCAGCTGTCATTTTGCTTTCAGATGGCTTTACAGTCACACAGAAGGTTTTATATTTACTTACCATATTCTAATTGTCCCTTTTTCTTAAATTTGCCCTGCTCTAAGCTGTAAGTTTATGTTGATAAATTAATATTCCTGATGCTGAATACGACTGATGAGGTTATTGCTGTGTAATCTATGAGCAGAGAAGCAGCAGACAAAATAACTCATACATTCTTAATCGCATTAGGACTCACTTATTGTTCCAACTCTACATTTTAATCTTTGAATTCCACAATGGGCAATATTAAAACTTAGTCTCATATGGCAGTTGTAAATATCTTGAGATGCTGCAGCACCAGGTACTTCTCCATCCAACAGGAGAGAGGTCCTTCTCTCTACAACAGGAGGACTAAAATACCTTAGGTTTGAAATGTAGAACAGTAAAAAGTCCCCGTTTAAAAAAAAAAAATAATAAATAGCAAACCCCAGAAACTCACATACACAAATCGCTAATAAAATTGGTAGTGCTCTTCCTTTTTCATATAGACACCTTTTACAGTAAGAGCCAGAGTGTCTATTTTAGCACCTAAATTCTGTTGCATCTCTCCCGTAGCAAACCTATTTGCATGAGCTAATTAAAAATTCTGAAGCTGGGCACCTAGTTGTTTATACAGACAGTAGGAGAGTGTTAAACACTTCACAAAGGGCAATGCAGAAGGCCATGTTTTGCACAGAGAACCATCTAACCAGTAAGAATGCTAAGCACAAATAAATCCTCCTTTTCTCCAAAGCTTATGAGTGTAGTATCATCAATTGAGGAGGAGGTTTGAAATACCCTCTGTGCTGCGGCTACATACTGTACAAATGTAGAAGGAAGTAATCAAAATGCAAAGGCTGCAATTTGCACAACAAAAAAGCCTTGTTCATGAATATGTAGGAACCTGTGCAAACCTGCACTTACACATACCCAGTGAGCATTGCAGAAGCGTAAAGGGGCATGGTTTTAAATGTTTGTGAGCTTCATTTGTTGTCAGGAACTGTGATTCCTCAGCCTCAGCTGACAAAGGCGCAGTCATTTTGGTGTCTGAATGGTTGTCACTTATATATTGCACATGAAACAGTGCAATGGAAGTTTTATTTTTCTCTGTATTGTGACTTGATTATACTAGAATCAAGTTGAGTACAGCATGACTGCCAGTCACTAGTCGTGAGCTGAGAAAGCTGCTTTAGCAGGCTAGTTTTGGAAGGTTTGCCTAATATCTACCTAATTCCTCCTGTTCTTTAAGATAGTGTTAATTTATTGTTCTCACAAAGGCATAAATTCATTCATAAAATACCTATTGGCATCTTTTTGATCAACTTTACTAAAATGTAGCTTTTATGGAGAATGAGTACCCGGTAAATTCTTTGCTTCAAAAAGAGGTCAAGAGGTCAATAGAGTCATTTTGGCCTTTACTGTCAGCCACAAATGTATAGCAGTTCCAGAAGTAATTCTGTATTTTGGATGTAATAATAGTGTGAGAGCAGAAATTCTAGTGTAGAAGTTTCCATGGTGGTTGTTTGGTTCAGTAGCTATATTCTGGCTTTTCATTAGTAAGCTGAATGCCATTGCAAACAGAGCTTTATATATATGTATATCATATATGTGTATGTTTCCAAACATTCTTACGCATGTGATTTCAGGGCACCCAGAACTGTGTTGTAATAACTAACTGTGGAGGTTACTGACTTTATAATTATTTTTTTCTATTATTGTAGTTTTTTACGAATTTTGAATGCAGAACTCAATGAATAATCATGATGGTAAAGAATATGTTCATCCATTGATTTAATTAATTAGTTATTGATTTAATTACTTATCTTATTAATTAGAAAAATATTGTTTCGTAAAAACCTGTAAGTAAACAAAAACAAGACAATATTGAAAGTAAATTAGTGAGGAGTTTGTATTCATTTGCTTTTTGTCTTAAAATGGTTTGCTGTTGTTTTTTTTTTTAATTTTATGTCCATGCAAACCAGAGAATACTTAGGCTGTTTTGGTTCAAACCTTTAAAACATGCTAAAAAACTCTTATATATTCTTCACCACTTCTGAACACCTGCACCCTTAATGAAATCCAAGTTACTCTTTGTGAACATTTGCTACTAAGACAGATACACACATACAAATATGTTTACAGACATATATAAAATAATAAAAAATACATTCTTCCCAAAATGGATATATAAGTAAATAGGAAGACCTGAAAGAACTATCAAATTGACCATTGGTAATTAATTCCTTTTATTATTTTTTTAATGTGGTGATAAGATATACTGATTGAATACAAATCTGTGTGATAATCCAGGTTTTGTTTTCACAAAGCATTTTGCTAAGAAAACAAGTCTAATAATTGAAAACAATGTCGCAGCCCTCTTAGCATTATCACATATTATGTCCCCCTCAAGTCTTATTGCAACTAAATGTCCTCTCGCTCTAATTTAAATTAACTAAAAACTATCAATATGCTGCCACATAAGGGAGATGGAGAGCACTTTACAAAAGGTGACTGCTCAGTAGCATTCTGGAAAAGTCAGGCTATTTTTGAGGTGACTGATCCCACAGGCTTCTTTCATCTTCTGCTTATTTATAAGGTATCGAAGGAAGGTTTGTCTCTTAACCCCTGTTAGAGGAAATGCTATTAGCTACTGTGTTCCTCTTAATAGTACTTCTTTGCTATCATGGTAAGTTATTACTGTTATTGCACTATTAATAATGCTGTACTCTGTGGTATGTGATTTATTTCTAATGTGAGTGGTCATTTGTCACATATTTTCTAAAAAGCTTCCATCTTATTAGAAAGAAGGGAGGGAGAGGCAGCATCTAATGGAATCCCTCAGTCTCAGCAGCTCCAAACATCATTTGATCTTTCTGACTTTATGGAAGGAAACTCAGTACAGTGCTATAACTCACTGAGATGCTTCATCTACTTGATTATCCTGTCAGTGGCCAAAAAGTCAAATACTACATTGCACTCACATGGCTTGCTTGAACCAGTGCAACAAAGCAGATTTTCACATTTTAAAAACTTTGTTGTTTTTTTTATTTTAATTCTCTGTCTAACTTGGAAAATGCCTCTCCTTTAAAATGTTACTTTAAATGATCCCTGATACACTTTCTGAAAACAACATTTTGGGGCGAATAACAGGAGAGATTTTATTTTCCTGAAATGTGTGCTGTTACGGCTGAAATTTCAGTAAATTGACTATAAAAATAAATAAAAATTATCACTCATTGCAAATCTGCTTTTATTAGTATTCAGCATTTAAAGAACTCATAGAAATTGAAACTGTCTTACCATAAGTATCATTTACTGTCAGGAATGGGATTGAGGGGCAGAAAACTTTAAAGTCTAGATCATGATTCAGTGGAAAACCCTGAAATTCTTTCAGATGATGACTGAGGGTGCCAAACCTTTATTTGATGAAAGAACAGGTTGGATCATCTATCATCCTGGTGACTTACTTATGTAAGAGTACTGTCACTGCCACCAGAAAATAAAGAGTGACAGCAGTGGTGCAAATCAGTACCGGCCTGGGGAGGACCAGGGCATGAGTGTGCTAAAGCTGTTTTGCACGTGCATTGGACAGCAAGAGAACCAGCTTGCTTGAACTAAAATAAACCCAAAGGATTGATGAAAATAGAAGGGAAGGGTCGGGCATTGCCTCCCCTCTCTCGGGAGGGGAGAGCCAGGACAGAATGGGCTGAACACATGAAATAGGAGGAGATAGGAATGTGGTGATATGTGTGGGCTTGTAAGACAGAACTAGGGAGGGAGGGGCTTTTGAGTAAAAGCAAAAGGTAGCTGGTTTTCTGACAGAAAACTGTAGCAGCTTTCAGAATACGTACAGCATTTTAGGAGCAATGTCTAATCGGAGTCTTTGAAAGACCTGAGCAAAAAGTAGCAAGAAGAGGTTGACCAGAATAATTCCTTGTCATTGGCAGATGTTGACAATGGCATCTCAAATATTTTATTTCACAGGTACTTTGCCTTTTTGTGGGAGGCTTCTTTAAGCTCCACTGGACCACTTTCTCAGAGAGAAACAAGTGAAAGATGAGTATAATTAGCTCATGGCTTTAGAAGCGGAGATGAAATGGAGGGCAGCCAAGAAAAAAGTGTTCAGTGCATGTGAAAGTAGTGTCAAATAACTGGTAAAAAGGACCATCAGAGAAATTAGAGCAGAACTAGTAATACACAGAAATAGAAATGTATATTAGCATTTATCTTGAGACTAATATTCTGTCTATAATAAAATGGATACCTACAATATGAATGTTCCAGAGTGAAAAAATGGGGAAATAATTCAAAAGATAGGATACTCAAAATGGTTTTGGTGACAGATGAAATAGCCACAAATATACCCAAACTATTATGTGTAAATGTCTAGGGAAGGCATGGTCACCTTTTGCTGCATGAGAACAATGAATATCTATTATATATCACTCTGCACAGAAGGGATTTTCACCCTTTCTCTTCTGCCATCTACAATGCTTCCTTTTTGGATAGCTCCATATAAATGTTTGATGAAGCCAGTAGGTATTGTGTCTATAGTTCATGGATTTTTTTTATTTTTTTTTAAACCTGGCATACAGAATCATGGACAGAAGGGATTGATGCATTCCAGTGTTCAGAGCAGTTTCATGACTGTTATAAATTTATTATAAAAATATTACTAAGGCAATGTAGAAGCCTTAACTCTGAAATATTGAACTAAAGGAGTAAGTTCCAGTGTAAAAGTAGCTTGCTAGTGCTTTTTCAAGGCAAAGGACTATTGGTTTTTTTCATTTTACTTTCTAACAACGCTCCAAGTTCCTTGGGAGGAGAGCAGGCATGCTCTGCTTAGAAATTTTATGCATTTCATACTTTTAGATTCTACTGTCCCAAATTTGTTCTGCAGTCATTGTTTTTCCACTCTTCTGGTGGACTTGTCAAGGTGCATTTCTTCTCAATTCGTAGTATCTCGTGCTATGCAGAAAACTGGTCTGAGGAAATATTTGCCCAGAATATATGGTGGCACATTAATACTTAAACCTTTTTGCTTTAATCAATATCCTCACTAAAGATAGCACAGAACGTGTCTTTATCCAGTACAATGTCAGTATTTTGACACAGTTCTCATAGCAGATATTCAACTAAGAGAACCTAATCAGCGTAACTGCTGCTTATCAGAGGTGAAAACACACATTTATCAGAACATCAAAAAATGGCTAGCTGTTGCACCCCATGAAGCTTTAGAAAGAGATATAAAATATTTTAAGAAAGTATGTGGGGACCCCAAGTATGTAACTGTAAACTAAATACTGCTTTCTCTTAATTTTCGTCCTTTTGTATGCTTTTCATGTCCTTTCTCTGCATAATTTGATATATGTGATTCTTTGTGATTATTTTCTTTTGCAGGACCCTTTTTTGTTTCTTTGGTTTCATGCTTCTTTTATCCATTTGTACCTTTCCCTATCCACCTTCTTGCATAAGTGAAAGAAGTGTCTTGTTTTATGTAATAAAATTTTACAAAAAATATTTTGAGTGTTCTTAAGCCCTTATCAAGGTGCTACTTACTGAGAGACAGACTACAATTGATTTTAGCTACCAGGCTAACAAGAAAACCTTGCAGACAATTTTCCCGCTGCTGGAAACGTTAACACAGGGATATCATACACAGAGTCAGAGTTTGAGTCAGAGATGCCAGGTGAATACAGTGTGACTTGGTTTGATCCATAACAGAATTGCTGCTATTTGCAGTTCAGACAACAGGGAAAAAGCTGTCTGCTTCACTTCGGTCTGGTTTATGTCAAAGAGGAGAAGTTGAAGCAAGTGGAAGGGAAGTCATATGTCCTCTCTAAATCAAATAGCATGTGTAGAAAATTTGTAGAAGTTCAATGAATGTTTATACTTGTGTTGGGGGGCTGTACGTTTTCTGTAACTATTTTTGATGTTATTATTGCACATCCAGTTTACCACCAAAGGCATTGTTTGACCGCTTGTGTCTGTATGCATCTCTAGTTAAAGTTCAGACTAGAAATGTGGCATTCAGCCAGATCTGCAGTACTTACTGTAGGCACTTGAGGAAAGCAACTTCCTTTTTTTAACAAATCCCTGCCTTGTCTCATCTCTGGTGCTTTTGTCTGCCCCCGGGGTTGCTGCTGTTCAGGCTGCTCCCAAACCAGAGTTGAAAATCTGCCAGTTTTGAGATTAGTGTTGATGAGTCCTTGGATATCATTAGCATATGTTAATTATTCATTAGTGTATGTACATAGCATGGTGAGTGTCTGTGAACCAACCCTATGTGCCCGTAATATTTGCATATGACTTTCTGAAAGTTCCTCTGTGGCCACAGTGGTCAAAACAGTAGATCTCACACCTTGAAGATGGAAAGTGACATTGAAAGATGATGGCAATACTTAAATCCCCATCACAACAAAGTCATAGTGTACTGAAAGTTTCAGAGAGTGGAAAACCATAAATGCTTTAAGTAACCAAAGCCATTATTGATGGCGCAACTAAATGGGGAGGTGGGGAACACTTGAAATGCTTTATTTTGAAGTAGTCATAACTCAGAAATCTCAACATAGAGTGAGTGCTCAATGTGCTTGTCATTTCTTTGCATTTCCTGTGTCCCACTTTTGAAAAGAGAGAAAGCAACATTAATTTTCCATGAACTGAGAAAACAGATGTTTTGAATACACATTATAATTAAGTGTGACTAATTCACTTTGATTTCCTGGTTCTATTGTTCTAAACCTGGCTCTATATTAGATTCTAAATAATTTTTACCTCTTGATATTATTCATCCATCAAAAATGTTAATTGTGTTGGTTCATTCCTGTCGTCACTCCAGAAATTTTCCCTCCTCTCCCTACGTGGATATATTCTTATACTTTCATCAAAATGCAGAAAATATTAGTTTCCTATTCTTGCTGTCAAAATAAAAAGGAGAGCAATGGCACAAACACAGATCTGTCCACATCATGGTAGGGGCAGTGTGTTTCTAGGGGCATTCAATACAAATATAAAAGGTTATTGAGGCATTATAGGACAAATCCTCTTGCAGATCATTTCAAATGTGGACCTATTTTAAACTCGTATATGTCAGTATGTGCATATGTAAAACTGGTTTTTATTAATTCTTTTTAACTCAACTTCTAACTACTGCTAATTGGCAGATGCCTCCTTCTTACAAAACTCGTTAACTTCCTGAGAAAAGATCAGGTAAGTTCAGAATTGTGTCACATTGCATTCAGAATTAATTCAGCCTCTAGTGAGTATCGTCTAAGAGGATTTCCATCTGCAACACCATGGGCAGGGAGTAGTCCCAAACAAAACAGTGACTTTAGGGCTCCAAAATGAAGAGGGAAAAAAAAAATCCTGGACCACTAAGTTTTATTGCCTCTGTTGTAGCAAGTAGTGATGCACTGCCACAGGGCTCCTATATTATTGCACTTATTGCATTATTATCATTTTTATAACCAGTAATGGCCTTATTTGGGGTTTATGTCTAACATTTTTGTATTTGTCAAAGCCAACGATATTCATGTAGATTAATTTTGCTTCACCTGTGTTCTGCTACTAAAGACAGTGAGAGGAACTGATTAATATTGTTATGCAATGTGTTTGTCTTCATTGGGGAATGTTAGCTCTGAACAGGTTGGCAGAAGCACTGTAGCAAATATCTGTATTTGAATATGATCACAGCTTCCAGGACTTGGAACTTATATATTCCTCTCATTCAAAAGTGAGATGAAAAATAATAGTCAAACCATGATGAGTGAAAAGATTTGGTCAAAACAGGTTTAGCTGTTTGTGGTCTTTGCAATCTCTTTATTTTTCTCAGGCCAATGTCTTTAATTGGTCTGTTTGTTGTGCGGTCAACCATAACTTCTGCTTCTGTGCTAAAACAATAGTAGTTATATATGTGTGTTTGGTTTATCTTTCAGGGAGCTGGTAAGAATAGATACTCGTGCAAGACACTGTTAAATATTATTTCATTGTTACTTGACTTGAACTTTAAAACCTAACAGAACTAATTATCTAACAACGTTTTCATGTTTGTTCTATTACTTCAGCTGTCAAAAATGCAAGTGTCTTCTGCATTTAAGGATATGTCAACCATTGATTTTGTTATTCTCCTTTTTATTTATAAATTCCTTTTTGTGTAATATATGTGATTTTTTTTATTCTAAAGAAAAGTTTTAGGTGGTAAAAAGTCTCCTTAAAGTGGGTTGTTTTGCACATGCATGGGCATTAATTACCTAGATTGATTTCTTAAATAATAAGTGCTGAATACTAACACAAGAGGGCATTTGCACCTACAGCCTGGAATCATTCTTTCTTAAAGGTGATAAAGTAGAAACAGCACAATTCAATCATCCTCATCAAAATATCTAGGTCATGTTTTATGAAACTAGTTTACAAGCAGGAAGAGACAAAAAATGTAGGTAAAGTCATTGTAAAGTATTTGGGATTCAGCTTCTTAGACTCCAGAATATCACTTCTTTTACTGACTGTAGTTTTGTTTCTAGGGTCTAAGAAACAGAAAACAGGCTCTTCACAGCATGTTTACCATTATGTATGGTTATATATTATAATTACATGTCACTCTCCACATTCTACCTTTTATGCGTTACTTCAATAAAATCATCTTTTCTGCATTTTATACTATAACTATCATTGAGAAAGAGTTCCTACCTTTAACTATTCAGTAGTAGTTACATTTATTATAACATATCAAAGTAATTAGAATAAATAGGAATATTTTAATGAGACTAGATGGGAAAGCTTGTTATCAACCAAATGAAAGTGGTCTAAAACTAGTCCCATACAGAATCCTCCTCCTTATCAAAACTGAACCTTGGGGGGAAAAAAATTAAATACACTTGTTTTCACTGTGTCTGATGATGGACAGGGATAAACTCAGTGGAAATCAATTACAGTGCTAGTGGACAATCATTGATAAAGTCCAGAGAAAGACACAGCCTGCTTTCTGCACTTCCATTAAGCAAAACGTGGAAAGCATCTGACATGCAGGAATGGGTTAGTGACCCTGAGGTTTTAGCAGTGTGATATATGCCCTACTAGCCTAAATGTGCTATCACAGAGGGCAGCTCAGAGACAGTGATTGTAAAGGCGGAACAGGCAACAAGAAGAAAAAATATCCCAAAAGACATAATTACCACTAGTGCTGTACAGAAATCTCCCCCAACTGACAAAACAAATAAAAACATGTTTTCATGAGAAAATTTCTGTTTATATTATATTATACCACTTAAATGGTCGTTTGGTTTAGGCAGACAAAGAAATAATCTTATCATGAAAAAAACACAATTCTCACAAAAGATCTCCCTTTCAGAGGAAAAATTCTGTTCAGAAAGACTAGCAGTGTATTCATCAGGCTAGCACATAAGATTTTTGTTACCACAACTGCATATAATATCTTAAAAAAATGTGCAACTGTCACTTGGAAAGTAGTAAGGTCCTGTAGGAAATACTGGAGCAGGTCTGCTGGATTCTTCTGAGTGATGAAATCCCAGCTACTTGGGAGGAAATCATCACTCATTTCCACTCCATCTCTAGCATTTTACTTCTCAGAATTGCAAAAGGTTGACACAAATGTTCTTATTAGGAAAGCTGTTTTGATGGTATGAGAGATTCTTTAGTTCTTTTAGCTGAAAATGCTGAGGGTGACTCAGGAAATACAAGATCTGACCTTGAATAAATCTTCAGGGCTAAGCTCCACAATCAAGTTACTGAGCCATATCAGAGATCTTGTAATACTCCATGTTCCCTGTATTAATTCAGGCCAAATTCAAGGAGATTCCACATGAGAGCTAATTTAAGTTTAAACACTTCTATCTGTATCTCATGAGTATGTGCAGAAACAATGGAAAGTTACCCTCCTCAGCTGATGTGCAACAACATGACAATAAATGTTACGGAGGTATGTCTATAGCCACCAATTAGTAGATATCATGCATAATTACTTTTTCATGTCATATATTCTTGCTAGTAAATAGTCATCATTAAGGGGGGCAAGCAGATGCCTCATATATCTGATAATTTTCCTTATTTGCTTCTCAGATCATGTAATTGCCAGGATACCCATTTGACACTTTGGCTAAAACCCTGAAATGCTGTCAGCAAAGCATTGCAATCTAACTCTTTACTCACATAGGATATGAGTTAACAGGTGACACACAGAGTTAGAAAGCCTATGTCTGATGGTTCTGGATGGTATTGCTGCTTTGCTTTGTGTTAACAATCTTCATTTCCCTTTCACAGATTTTTCATAGGACGTTTTAACTGCTTTCACCAACCTTGTCCCAACTTTAGGTCTTTTTAGCCATGCCAGCTGTTGAAGTTCTATGCCTGAATTAATTATACTTTGTGCACATTTCCCGTTAATTGTCTTCTCTCTGCTTCACCTATACACCTTTCCCAGGTCCCACACATATCCTATTTGTGTAGTTATCTTTTGTCTTACTGATTCCCCCACCAAATGGTGGTTCCCCCTTTTTTTCTTGCTTTGTTGTAAGTTAGGATTCTTACCTACCTTTTCTTATTTCTTCCCCTGCTTTTCTATCCTTTTGACATAGAAGTTTCCTTACAATTTTATAAAAGTGTACATAGTTTATTTTACAGTTGTTTTGATAAGTATTCCTAGGTATAAAGGGATCTTTGTATCTAAATGTGCGCCGGCCACGACGAGTTTACTTGCTTTCCTTGCCTTTTGTTCATTTTCTTAGAAAAGAAGTTTCAGAGGAAGCAAGCTAGCATGTGTTGAAGGCTGGAATGAGCAAAGAATTTGGACCCTCAGGGGAGCTTTGCATTCATTTCATAGTGAGGTTTACTGGTTATCTAGCCTGTCTTTAGTGTATGCTGTGTGTAACGTCCTTGCACACAAAGAACAAACAGGATTTCTGTCAAAATGGCTTAGCTCAAGTTGAGATAACAACAAACAAGGAAAGAACAAAAGTTAGATATCCACAAGAGAGATAGCGTTTGTGTGTCTCCACTGATAATCTAATTAAGTTGGAGACAAAATTGCTAGTTTCCACCACTTTTGAGAAAATCAAAGCTGTAGCAACATAAGAAGTAGGTGTCTTGGTTCAGAGTTAAGTATTGCATACCAATTAATTGTTTCCTGACTGAGAACCACAGCTTCAAGGTTTTAAGGAAAGGCTGTCTTTTATTTACTACTTGTCTTGTGACAGTAGCAGGTCTGGTCCCATATGTGGCATCTGACTACCTCCTTCAGCATACAGGAAATAAGCACTAGTTAATTTCACTTCTGGGCCTTGAAGTGCCCAAGTGAACAGCTTCACTGTTTAAAGGAAATAATTTTTCAGGCATCAGGTGCAGACAATGAAACAGTAGCTACATCCAGTTTCGTACTGGTAACTTTTAGGACTCTGATTACTGGACAATATCTATTCACAATCTGTTCTCATTTAAAAATTTCAAGCCCTTTTTTTAAGAACAAGAGGTGCTAACATAGGGTGGTAGTTATTTCTTCTATGCTAGTTATTAATAGCTACAGTTATTCATAACAATAGTAAAAAGTTTTATGATACTTTTTCACCACCTATTTGAGGTTGTTTCCCTTTTTTTAGTTATTTGTATGTAGATTTATATACTTTTGAGTAATGAATTTACAAATCTGCCATTATTTCTTGAATGCTAAATTATTTGTGAGTAAACAGAAATAATTCAAATCCTTTAAAAATAGGTTTACCTATATGGAGACCTAAAAAATTTTGGTTACATTTTTCATTTATGATTTATATTAAAATAAAGACTTATAGCAAATTATAGCCTATAATACTTCTGAACATCTTGGTTTTCAGACAACCTTCATTTTTGTGCAAATGCGTTTTACCCTTAACTGAACTAGTGAAGTGCAGCTGAGATGTCAAATTCTTGTCCTCTCATGCAGTTGCTGAACATTGCACTGTGTATTAAACTTTTACAGTTTTCAACCATGACATGAAAGCATAAACCTCTATTTAGGAAAAAATTACCATTTGTTAATGGTGGTCAATTAAAGTCAACAAAGTTTCCTTATTGAAGGGAATTCTGCAAAGTTAATATATAGCATTGATTCTGCTCTAAAAAGACTGAACTTACTCTAGTGAGCAGAGGCAGTCGGAAACCATTTCGTGAATTTGGGAAATGTTGCACAAAAATCTGGCAATATTGGTGAGAAAAAAATCCCTTTGGCTTGAACAGAAGCCCCTCCTTTGAGTAAAAGCTGTTCTCTGCTGTTCTCTGAATCCAATTTGTACTGGGCCACAAGCTTACGTCTCACCTTCTCTCTATTCCTTCCTCTGGCTCTTGAGACAGGTCTACTAACAAGGATGGTTGTAAGAAATGGAGGCAGTATTTTAAGAAGTAAAAAAAAATTGTGATGATTTGTAACATTCTTTATCTACTGATTTTGTCATCTGCCCAGTTACACCATTCTGTAATAATACAGAAAAAAATTGCACTTTCCTATTTCAGTCAAAGCACTTCATACATTTTAATGCATTGAATCCTTAAATATCCTAAAGCACAGGTTAATGACATCCCTGTTTTAAAGTTGGAAAACACAGAAATAGAGAAGCTAACATCAGCACTTTTCAAACATCCGCAGACTGTTAAGATTCTCATAAAAAAATTAAAATATACAAAATCATTGAAATTTTTTTTTCAGTGAAGGTCATACTGAGTTGGTTGAGCTGCAGTGCACAACTGTTCTTCAAACCAGGCCTCATGCAGGTGGTACAGACCCTTGTCTGATACAGTGGTAGCTAGGTTTCTTCTTTCCTTGTTTTTATCCCTGTAGGATTTTTCATCCTCTGAAACTAACAAAAAGATCATATTTTGCTTCAGTTTCTGAAACCTCATCATTTTTTCCAGACTTTCCATTTCACGGTGTTTGAATTTTATTAAGATCTCTTTACACAAAAACAGAGTACCATCTATATGATGCCCTGAGGGATCTGAAAGGCTGTTACCATAACGTTACAAAACTCTGGAGACATTTTATTTCTACCAGAAGCTCTTTGGAGAATTGTGGCTAAGGATATAAAATATCTTAAATGTTTACAGCAGGGATCTTGATCTCTGTTGGAATTTAATACAAAAGCTTTTCATTTTTAGTCTATTAATTGGCGTACTGCATTAATATTGATCAACTAATACCTATCTACAACATGGACTGTATTTTCTTTACATCCTGAGATGGGGAAGACTATTTTTATTCCAGAATTACAAATAATATTCATGTGGATGGTGTTGTGAATCACCCATTTTTAAGACCATTACTTTCTTTTCAACACCTCAGTTGATCAGTATACTCACCAGGTATTTTCCAGAAGCACCTCTGTTTTTTTCTGTTTCTGCCACCAGCACTCTGGTCATCCAAGACCAGCCACGCATAGGTTCTTAATTTGAGGCTCATGAAAGCGCATCTTCTCCAGTGAATAGGCAAAGTTTTTCTGAGGGTTAATAAAGTTTAATTTTCACTGGTCAGTCTTGAAATCAAAAGCAACTGATAAACTCGCAGTAGTCTCTTAGATGGCACAATAGTCCTGTTCAGATGAGTCTTGAAATAAACTTGTGTAGGAAGCTGTATTCTAATTTGACAAAAAGAATCTCATGAAAAAAACATTCCATGTTCAAAAAGCTGTAATGTAATAGTGTGTGTGCATGCATGCAATATGGCAGAAAACATACTTAAATGACTCTTTAATTCAATATAGATCTATAGGTTCATTTGACAGAAAAATATTTTATAAGATTTAATATATGAAAAATCTCACAAAATCTGGGATGTAAACTCTAAAGATATTGATATTTAAAAACCTGTTAGAATGTTCATTTTTCTAAAATGCTTTGCAAGACTTTATGTCTCAGGCTTTTGGGAGCCATGCTGAATATGCTGGGATATTAAAAAAATTAGGCTACTAATTATAACATAAGCAACCAAAACATTAAAGGAATCTGATATTTTAATGCAAATCAAAGTCTTTCTGTTGTTGAAGGGTGTTATGCATCAGTGACTCAAGTCAACAGTATCCTTTCACAGAAGGAAAATCTTTACAGGAAGTCTCATACCAAATAAAAATGATTTTTTAATTCCATTTCTAATATTGCAAGAAGTCTATAAAATACAGAAATCGGACACTGATAATATAATGAAGCTACTAATATAAATATGTCGAAATGCACCACTGTTTAACACCATATACATCCTCAAAGTAATGGTCATTCAGTGATCTAACACTGTTGTCTACTCCCAGCCCTTTCTGTTGCTGCATTTAACATGGACCACTCTTCTTTCTCAGAAAAGCGCTACAGTGATATCACAGATAAGGACAAGAGCAATGGGTTTCTTAAAAGAAGAAAGTGAATTTTATTTCTGGTGCTTTTTTTCACAATTTAATCTTCTTATAGTACAGAAATACTGTTTCTATTGTCAAGTAGACTGAATAGCTTTTATAATTACTGAGATAGCTTTAGACACTGCCTCACATAAATGCACTAACAGAGACAGTTATAAATTAACCCACTTAATGCTGTCTTTCAATGCAGCTTTTTAGTGGTGATTATAATAGCATTTTTAATTGGTCAATGTTTTCTTAAAATGTCAGCTTTCCAAAGTCATGATGCGCTATGTACTTCTGGCATCATTCGGTTAAGAAAATTAAATTTATCTCCCACTTACCAGTGCAGACATTTGAAACAATGTCGGAAATAGCTGACTGTATTGCCTCAAGTTTTTATTCTATGATAAAACTTCCATTCTACTGTCAGATGATGGTTAAAACTGAATCTAAAGGTTATGCTCACAAAGTTCTGCACGTCTCTTGGAATATGTCTCTCTTCAATGGTAAAAATAACTGCCAATGTTCAGAATTTCAGAGTTTTAACTACAAAAGTTGGCATTTTCTGCTGCAAGGTGTGCACTTTTTGTAATAGTTAGGTACAAATTACACAGTACTCATCTTTTTTCCTTCCTTTCTGTTTAAAACTCACTGCAGGATGTGTGACACGGGAGAAGGGCTGTTCACCTTTCAGACACGAGAAGGAGAAATGATATATCAGAAAGTCCATTCTGCAACACTGGCAATAGCAGAGCAACATGAAAGATTAATGATGGAGATGGAACAGAAGGCACGGGTAAGTTCCTTTTGCCAGAATCGTTAAACTTATAAAATCCAGTAATGAGAAAAAGAAGTGTGGAGTAATAGCGGCCCATGGATTCAGCCATAATGATGGTATTAGCTCTGTGGCCAAGACAAAATAGACTTTCAGGTTTATGTATTTTCATGGTCAGGAATTTTCAGCATGAGCTACACAATGGTCTGTTATTGGTGTCTTTTTGGAATGGTGGGTACCATTAAATGCTAAATCCATGGTTACCATATTGAAAATTGTGGCTCTATTGCTCAAAGATTAAGCCTTTAGATGAAGCCAGCTGTGAGTTGACTGTCTATGACTAAGTGTTAATTGCACCTCATAGCCTCACAGGCAATAAAAATAGTCCAGTATAAACACTCCTAGGTGACAGCAGACATGTTCTGGTTTTCTTAATCCCAAAAAGATATTACTTTCCCTACACTACAATAAATAGCAATGCAATGTTGGTTCAAAAAGAGGGGTTTTTTTAATTTTAAATTCAGAATTTACAGTTTGCAGAAGTTGTCTTTAAGCAACTACTGAAAAGTTTGAAGTCTTTTTTAGGACAAAAAAAAAAGTTTCCTGTATGCTTAAAATTTGAGATGGTCTTAAATGATCATTCCTGAAAGGTAACTTTCAATTGTGGTTTGAAGCTACTTTTATATCCACCAGAGAGGAAAGATACGGTGAGGACAGATAATCTGGTTTGTGTGTTTTTCCTCTCAGATGACCGCAATTTCCCACATATCTTTGTCCCTAGGAAGAGATTTCAGTATAATTGCACCATTTCAAGACTCTCTCTTCCTTCCCTTATCTACCGCGTACGTGCCAACAGTCAAGCAAATATGACATACATGACTCTCTACCCCAATAATCCATCACCGTCGAAATACCTTGCTCAAACTATTGAAAGGCTCTTGCAAAGAGCAGCTCAGGACTCCAGTGTTTAACTCCTTCTCCTATTTACTCCCCAGATAAGTCTGTTTACCTCTAGTTATTGAAAAAGAAGCTTGAAAAAAACTTAGATTTCCATGTCAAAATCTGTTATGTTGGATGTTCCCCTCAGACTTTGCATGTGTCTAAGAGCTGAGAGACAGGAAGCCATAAATGGGGGGATGGTTGGTGATTTTTGAAGAAAGGTAAACAAGATTTTCAATAAAACTAGACAAAGTAGGAGCATTGAGATGCACAAACTTTGGGCAGAAAAAGCAGGAAGAGGAGAGTTCAGAATTAAGATTAAAATAAGGTTAGGGACACAGGAGCAATTGCTGCTTAGCAAGGCCGTTTCTATTCTGCGATCAGGTGACTTGCTTGAAACCTCATTTATGAATGCTGGGGGCCAGATGGTATGTAATATCAAACTCTGAGAGCAGGTTGAGAAATAGAAATGACTCGTCAGCAACACAGTGTATGGCGTACTTGGCTCCTGGATGAGGCTGCGCATTGATCTGCAGAAGGGTATCGGTAGACGTCAGTAGAAACTGTGAGATGCAAAAAAGAGGCTGTAAAAACTTTTGATTTTATAATTTAAAATAGTGTAGCATTGGTTTTGGAAACTCAGCTGCTCCTGATTGATGGGTTGCTGAACTTTTACGGGGTCAATCTCTTTCATCTGCATCATTTGAGTTGTATTTGTGTTAGAAACCAAATATGAGGATATTAAATAGACTAAGTGTGTGTTCTTTTCCTTTTATCAAGTATAACTGCTTCTCCAATATCTAAATTCAACAGCTATGCCTAAATATATATTTTCCTTAAGACCTGAAATTTAGATACAGACGGAAGCATATTTTTAAATCAAAGATCTAGAGGCCATAAACATCTTTTAGGTCTCCCCAGAGCTTGACCTTTGATCCTTCGTATCTGTAGCTCTATAGTTGGGGAGATTTCCTCTTTCCTGTCTCTTTTTTTGTAATGAATGGCTCGTTTTTAATATTATAGAATTAAATCTTTTTTTGCTAAAGATGAAAATGAAAGAATTTTTTAAAATAAAGGAAGCTTAATGGTAATCCATTATTATACAAATCTGTAAAAGGGGAGAAACATAATAGTAATTCCAACTTTACTCCTTCCTTTCAATCATTAGAAGTTATGTATTAGAAAGTACTCTTGAATATTTGTGTTCTGTTCTAAATGTTAACATATTTTAAGTATAATTACTTATAATTGCTTCAATGTATTAATATATACTGCAGTTTATTAGTGTATTAATATACACTGAAGTTTCATTTAAATTTTTCCAGATTATAATAGATTGTAATTCAATACTATAAAAAGTGAATACAGTTTATAAAGGAAATCAATGTGCGTTTTTTACTAAAGCAACTTTGATCTATATCACAGTTAGTTGTCATAATGAATGTACAAATTTTGTTACCTTACTAATAAAAAGGACACAAAACACACACACACAAAAAAAAAAACAGAAACAAATTCTGGCAGAAGAAAAAAGGTGAAATTAGTAACGGCTGCCAGAGACTCGTCAGATAAAGGGATTGCAAGCATCCACAGACCACATTTACTCCTTTTATGGAGGTCTCTGCACACAAAAGTACTGCTTCAGAATACTAAGCAATTCATTTTCGAGCCAAGAAATCCATTGCTCAAGCCAAGTAACATGTTGGATCACTATGTAGAATAGAGAAAGACATGAGAAGGAAACTAATTCCCATTAGTTTTGAAAGAGTATGGCCTGGACGCAAAATTGTTCTGTGGAGTCTAGTAGAGTACCAAGTCTGCTTCAATGACATCACAAGCAGAAGACACTCAGTCAGTTTAAGTAGGCAGTCATGTGCGCGCTTCTGTTTTCTGCCCATTTCTTTTTCAAATTATAACACTGGAAGAAGGATCTGAAACATGGGCTCAGTAGTCACTGGCATAGGTGTGGTTTCAAGATGATTATAAGCTTTACTGGGATCAAAGCAGACTGCATCTTATTCAAATATTATGGCAAAGTGGACAGTGATCTAATACAGCTCAGGTGATGTTGATTGAGTTTAAATTGGCAGTGTGATAGTGTTTTGTGCTCACTTTGTTTGGGACAATAGTAAATTTGGGCCAATGCTAGTACTTAAATTTAAATCCTTTCCAGGGAAATTATTATCTGTATATTCACATTTTTCAGTTTTTTTTTTTTTTTTTTTAATTTTAAGTGGATCAGTGTAACACAGACCATAATTTTGTTTTGCAGATGTTTTGGGGGGAGGAGGTAATATTGAAGTGTTTTTTAGTGATTATCTACATGAGAATGTCAGCATCTCTGGTTTTATCATCTGAATAATCTGCATTCTTACATACCTTTTCTCGTGCCCCTTCCCTCTCTCTTTTTTTTTTCTTTAAATGTAACATTAAGTAACTGTCGTGGTTCTGAGCAAATCAGAACCGAAGGATAGATAGCCCCCCCCCCCCCCCTCCCCCTCTTTTTTTTAAAANGGATGTTCCAGCAATAAGGATAAGCAAGGGCCTGTCTGAATACCATTCCTTGATATAATAGGGTCTTATTACTGTGAGACGAAACAGTTCTCTGAACAACGTGCTGTTAATTTCAGAGTTTAGTTAGTTAGAAGAGGCCCAGCTAAGAAAGTAAAATTGTACAACAGAAAATTGGTTCATTTTACCCCAAACCAGGACAGTAACCTGCTGGATTGGCAGTCCTAGAATTTCACACACGCAAAAGAAAAAACCCAAACTGAAAAAGACTGTTAGCCTCAGAAATAGCATGTATCCCCACTAACTGCAATCTAGTGTTGATTATGGAAGTTGCACAGCTGCATGTCTTACAGCCAGCTCCTCCATCCCTCCCTTGTCCCCAGGTTGGGCTGCAAGTTCCCCTTCTGTTAGCTCAGGTGCTTATCTGACTAAGGGAGACAACTCAGTTTGCTAATTTGGAAGAAAAATAAAAAAAAATTAAAAAAGAAAAAAGAAAAAGGGTCTAGGAATAGGATTCTTACTGAGTTTGATTAGTTTACAGAGGCAGCAATAAACTATTACATCTTCTCAATCATCCAGTCTGAGGAGAGAAGGAAAAAGAATAATTCACTGAGTATTCTCCTCCTTGCAAGCAGTAGATGATGTTAATTTTGATGATCTGTTTTTAAAGAATCTCTGTTAAGCTAATTTTCACACACCAGCATATGAAAACAGTTGTTCTCACCAGTACTTGTCTATCTAACCTCTTCTCCAGGATGACAGTGTGCTTATCAGAACATGGCATTGGAATTTAAGACCTATTTTTCTTCCCTAATGGCAGCTTTGATCTTTTGCCACTCAACCTCCACTGAAAACCCTCTTGGTGTAACTTCTGCATCCACTATTCTTCCAGTATATAAAATGAGAGTTAAGAGCTGTAGATTTCTCATGTTATAACTACACATATGAGCAAAGCAGTACCTATGTAACCTTATACATTACTTTTTTCAAGAGCTGCCAGTAAAAACCTATTATGTAGTCTCAAAAGAATAAAAATTTACAACATATAAAACAATAATTCTAAATAAGATAGCACTGCAGTTGATGTTAACCAGCTGAAATTAATCAAGTATCAGTAAGATTGAAGTCTAAATGCTGAAGAAATTATGATGGCACAAATTTCTTAACTTAATGTCACAGGAAATTTTCTATGATACTTGTTTTCCTTTGGACAGCAGATCTGTAAAAATAATGTCATTTAAGATTGTGATCCTTGTAATATTTGCAAGAAGATAAACACCTTTATGAAAAACTGCATCTGTATATTTCTCTTCCGTTCTCATTATTTACAACTTTTGTCTCTAATATTCAGCTTAATATAAGTGAATGAGTCATCATGATAGATTTCTGTCATTTAAAAAAGATAATATCAATGAGTTTATGGAGTGGGTTTTTTTAAAAAATCTTATTAGGATGGAAATAATGAATGTGCCAAAGAAGACAAATGTCAATGGAACTGGGCTTAATGAGAGCTTGGAGAGGAAAATGGCTAAGAAAGAAGCCTGCAAATCATTTAATCTTTCTCTTTCTTATCTAGAACACAATGAGGAGAGTAACAGTATTTCATAGGACTGGTCTGAGGATAAATATAAATTACAGGGTTGTCAGGCATATATTAGTAATAATGTAAATACAATAAAGAATATCAATGTAAATTATCTTAGAATCATAAAAGAAAATAACAAAGTCTGAGGCCAGAGAAAATAACAGCATTAGTTTCGTAGTGAACTTTTAATTTAGCTTTGCTCTGTAGACAGATGTGTACTATTTCTTCACGTGTTTTTAACCTGATCACAACCTAAACACATACTCATCGAAACAATATAGGATTGAACATCATCAACAAAGACAGCAAACAGTCTAATTTTTCATTTTAAAATACATCTTCAGGGCTTTGTCTGGTTTATGGTTGTTCTTTATGTCTTCATGTGAGGGTTTACCTATCAACTATTATTTTCAAATTGTGAAGTATGGGAAATATAGAGAGACACCAGTGGCTGCTGCCAACTCAATAATTATATGAAATATTTAGTTAAAATATATGTCTTTTGGGCTCCATTTCAGCACTGCAATTTACTTAATATGAAAAGGCACTTTTATGTTGTAATTTTGCCTAAGTGCATTTGTGTCAAGTCAATACCTGGAGGAGAAAATGGCAAAGAAAATTCCAGAGTTCATCCGCAGATGATCCAATGTCATGACGCATTGGTCTCTAAGTACATTTTCTTCTGTTTCCAAATGATGTATAACCTCAGATACTGAGATTCTGAATACATATGTTCATTCATGAACTTGTGCAGTTTATGTAAGCGAAAGTATAGCCTCAGGTAGTTATTAATGCAAATACTTAGCACAGTGTTGTTCTGTATATCTCATCCACTGCACGATGTTGCTGTATAATGTTTGTTTAGAAACTTTATAACCCTGTAGAAAGCTGGATGATTTATTGCAATCTATAGTTGGTGAATTGTTTACTTGGTTCGCACAAGTGTTGTGAAATTTATTTTGATTGCTGGTTCTAGAGGTCTTTGAAAGTTACAGGTTAAAGCCAAAATAGCTTTGTAATGGTTTTGTCAAGAGAGGACTTCTAGAGAAGTAAAACACACACTTCTTTGCAGTGGAAACTGATAAAAGAAAATTGGGAGTGTTCCGCTGGATCTGTCTGTCCACTCGAAAGCCATGACTAGCTGTTAATATTGCCAAGATTAACAACAAAACCAAGTATGCTGATTTCAGTACCTCCTCCCACCCTCACCCCCAGCGCTGCCACTGCCCCCAGTCAGAATCTGTGTACTTTTAGGTCTGAGTTTTGTAAACCCAGTTCCCATAAGCATCAGTAATTTCCCATAGAGTTCTTGGTTCATTAAGCACATAATGACATTTTTCCTGACTCTGAATTTTCTGTGAGAATATTTAAAAGAATTTTGCCAGGCTCTTTGTTAGTCAGGTTCAGAAAACTATGTGTACTTGGATGAAGTAAATCCTAGAGTCACGTCACAAGTCATGACTCCTAGAGTCATGTTGATGTTCACTACTTCAGAAGTAAGGGTGTTGTGAAAATTCAGACTCAGCTTCAGCAGCAGTTAATGATTCGTCAAACTAGAGCTGTTATATTTCTTAATCTTATTTCAAAGAAAATATTTTCTTGAATATAGACTTATTTCATAAGCATTTTTTCAGGGACTGTTACCTGCATCCAATAATAGACATTCAAATAGTGCAGCAGGAGTAAAAAATTATGCCACAAGTACGATTCACTTCCTAAAAGGAAATACTGCATACCACCATGAAATCTGAACTTCCACAGCCATTAGAGATCCCTGCCTACTCCTTTCTTACCAAGTCAACACCTTTTTTACTCCCTTCTTTCTCTGTCAGCTGCAGAAGTCTACAGCACCCTACAGGCAGTGAGAGGGTGAGGTGTAAAGCCCGGCTTCTCCAGAGTGCTGCAGGTGGTTGTTACTGGATGTTTACTGTGTGTTTGAATGAAACCACAGTATAGGGAAAGTCTTTACTGTGGTGAGGAAAGGTTAGTGCAGCTTCCCGTGTGCAGTGATAGAGCCTGGGAGGGTGGGGTGGTGGGATCAGAGATTTGTCATGTCAGAAGCGCTGCAGACAACTTGAAGGTTTGTGCAGTGTGTAGGTAAGTGGCGTGGGTAGGTGCAAGAGCAGAGCTGGCAAGTCGTTGCATAAGAGTATATCAGATATTTTGGTAGTTGATGATGTAATTTGAATTCCATTTTGCCATTTGAAAACTGAAGCTTCCTCTGGAGTTTCAGATGTTTTTGAAGGAGTAGTAGTGATGCAGACTCTCATTCAGAGCATGGTCTCATTCAGAGCATGGTGGGAAAAATTCAATTCTTCGCTTGCCTGACACAATTTTAAAATCTCTCTTATCTCTAGCCATTGGGCTGGATGAGCTTGAATGCAAATGGATGCTTTAAATCTCTCCTAGAGACTAGAACCCAAGGATCTCACCATGTGGATGTCCATACTAACCTAGAAATTACTCTCATTCTTTCCTTCTTAAAAATTTCTGGAATATTTTGTATAATGTATCCTTCTACCTTTCTGTCTACTGTGCTACTTTAGACTCAGAATGAAATCTGCCTTCCTCCTAATATAAAGTAGGAGCTGAATCAAAACTTGTTGTAAAAGCTTCACAGAGGTATCTCAAAACTGAAATAATGCAATTTCTTGTCTGCCAGGAGCCTGCTCCATCCTATGAATCCATCCTAAAGCTGCATACATGAAGATTATTTTCCCTGTTCTGTTCTCATTTTTATGTTTGCATGAAACAATGCTGTATTGTGACCATTTTGATTTAAGCAGCCAGGATCTGGTTAGTTTGCTTAGATGCAACAGGGCAAATATGTTTGCATATTCAGGTATCTGAAGATGCAAACCCTCCTGAGAATTTAGCACGTAGGTGCTTTAAAAATATATGTAGCCACTTATCTACATTTTAGGAACTTTTTAAAGAGTTAGGTATGTAGTTCTTGGAATTCTAGTATCATTATTTCAACATTACAAAGTTGCATTTGAATACAATTGATTTGAAAGCTGGTGACATAAGCACATTTGCAATTTTTTCCCTTATACTTTGCAAAATATCAAAGAAAAAATAAAATATTTGCAGAGTTATCAAAGTAGCTGGAAAGACAATGTCAAGTTGAAAATCCTATTTGTTTCCAGAAAATGCAGAAAATGAAAAGAACTTTCTCTGAACAAAATTGATTATGTGATTAGCAGTCTTACTTGCTAAAAGGCATGGGTAGTATGAGTGATAAATTAGGAATCGTTGCTGTAATTGTACGATAGTTGTTGCATGCCTGACTGAAACCTATTTGGCTGTTCCTAGCCCTCCCCTCAACTGGACTCTGAGAAGCCTTTAGTATGGAAGGGAAGTTTTCTTTGGCATTGTGTACATTCAAATCAACTTCCTTGTATAACTCTACTGGTAGGTTTTTGCCATCAAACTGTCTTAACAGAGGAGTAGGTTATGTTGACTTAAGTATTACTAGAAAAATAATTCTCAAGCTAGTTCTCCAGTGGGCTTAGTTTATTATTAATCTCATATCTGCTATTTTAAGAAAATTTTCATGTAACCTAAAGTAGCCTATAGAGCTCCTGTTATTATTAGCAAAAATAATAGTTGATGAAGCCACCCAATGCTCTCAGGAGACAGGTATTATTATAATAATCATACTAATGAGCAAAATGAGGCACAGAAAGATTAAGACCAAATTCAGCTATGTATGAATTGCCCAAGGTCATAGAGTAATCAGCTGTATGCTGGGAATAGCACAGCAACAAAACAACAACAAAACAAATCCTGAATCATAGTCAGTTACTTATTCACAGAAGAATTAACTTCTGAAAAAGTTATTTTTCACATTATTTTCATCAGTCTTTTGAACTATAGTATCATTCTGTGTCTCCTGTCAAGCAAGACCTTCCTCTGTTTCAGCAACAGGAGTTCTTTATATTACCCAAGGGAATAGTTAAGGCTTTGTCTCTGATTAATAGGAAACTTCTTTATCAGTGATTTACAGAGGGGCACAGTGCTTCTCAGAGAATAGGAGAATTATAAAAAGTAATAATCTGAGACGGGATCAAAAATTCTCATAATAGTCCGAAAGTTACTCTGTAAATCCCGCCTGTGCTTTTTATGCTTTGACTCATCAGGTACCTGTTGGTAGGAAAAGAATTAGGTGAAGTTCACCCTTTGTATTCATTTGCTTTTTTTTCTCTGCTTCAATTCCTTTTCATAAAGAGGACAGATTTTTTAACATGAAAATTATTTCTAATAATTTCTCTGATTTTGTTTAGACTGAAGAAGGCAGATATTTCATATATAAAAAAGCTCTATCTGAAATACAGGCACTTTTCCTAGTACAAGCTCTCTTGTGATATGTATTAATCAAAGCCTGTCCAGATAGGAGTGGTTTGGCCCCTTTTTTTTCTCTCAGCCTTGGGTCATAGTTCTTGCCTCACTGATATCCCATATGATGCCAGCCATGCTAAGAGTTTCTAATTACCAGCTGTGCAGGAATCTGGTTCAGAAAAATGTAAGACAGTAGTACAGACAGCACGACCTTGTACTGTTGATTTGACATTATTGCATTTAATACAGCAGCTATATTAAATAAAGATGTGCAGCTACTACACTAAGCAAAATAATGTCATGTTAATGCACTGGCACAGCACATTTCATTAGCTGTCAGATTTTCAAACCTGTTGACTCTAGGGTCAAAAGAGCTGGCATTGGAAGGGACTGCTGGTGAACAGCTCACCTAATCTTTTGTTCAAAGCAGGGATAGCATCAAAACTAGATCAGGTTACCCAGGGTCTTATACAGTTATGTTTTGAAAACCCCCGAGGACATAGATTTATGGGTACCCTTTCCAGCTGCTCTCACTGTGAAGAATTTTTCCTTAAGTCTGCCTTGAATTTCCCTTGCCACGACATGTGACTGTTGCCTCTTTTGCTTTCACTGTGCATCTCTGGCAACGGTTTTCTTTAACATATACCTTTAAGAAGACAGAGAAAATCTGGAGTTAGATTTCTCTTAGCCTTCTTTTTCTCATGCTGAATAAACATTAGACTCTTAATCCAGCATCACTGATCATATTCTGCTTCTTAGAAGTTCTGTGCCAGGCTCTCTCCGGTTTGACATTTCTCTTGTGCCAGGACCTAAACCTGAAGACTCTGTGGATGCAGCTGAACTTCCAGATGTGGTTTCACAAATGCCAAATAGTGGGGAAATGTGATTTCCCTTGACCCGCTGGCCATGCTTTTGCTAGTGTGGTTACTCATCACTGCATATGTACAATGATCACTCATGTTATCACCAGGATCACTATGTCCTTTTGGCAAAGCTTTTACCTAGCAGGTCAGTCCCCAGGCTGCACTCATTCACTGAGTTGCCCTAACCCAGTGATAGCATTAACATCTGTCGTGGCTGAAGTTCGTGAGATTCCCATCAGCCCTTTCCTCTGCTGTGCTGAGGTCTCTGAATGGAAGCCTTCCCATTTGTGAGTCTGACTGCTCCCCCCAAGCTGCAAGTCACTCCCAGATTTGCTAAGGGTGGATTCTGTACCATGCCTGTGTTGATGATTTTAAAAAGTTGGAGCACTGACCCATCTAAACTGCAGGGATAGTTTTTTTAAAAATGTTTCAGTTCTGCAGTATTCAGCAGCAAGGGCTTAATGCAGATTTTCAATGGCACGGTAAAAGCATACATCACTCTGTTACTTATGACTGTCTTGGGGTAAAAGCTGCTAGTCTCATCACATATTCAGTCTGTCAGAATCCATTTCCATAAAAGTAGCTGCCAGGCAAGTTTCATATGGATTCATATGGCTGTGTGTTGAATGCATATTCCTGTGGTGTCTGTGACTCAACATCCATTGATAAATCAGCCTAGGTTCTTGTTTAGAAAATGAAAGAACTTGTGGTCTCTTCACTATTCTTGTTTCCATGTAGGACACACTGGTAAAAGTTGCAATTGCTACTGGCTGAGAGATTTTGTAAAATTATTTGTAAAATGATGACATTTCTGTAATGTTTTCCACATATTATTCAGTGATCAGTTTTACATACATTTTGTATTACATTACAGATTACAGATTTCTGTAGCAACAAGTATAATTCTATTTTCTTTGTTTCATGAAGCCTAACTTACCAGCATGGAGGCAAAGAGTTATTCTGTTAAATGGCAGCCATGGATCTCAAAAGGCTTACAGGGCATGTGGTCATGCAACTACAACCTCTCGTACAGCAATCAACTTTTGCCAGGGGGAAAAAACACCTGAGTTACTGTCTGAACATGAAATTAAATGGAGAAATATTGCCAGTTGTAGGATTTATTAGGCTAATGCAAATATGTTGAAAGATACAGCAATTAGCAAACACTTCTCTGCTTCCCCCTTTCCAAACTGAGTTCCTGATTTTCAGCTGTTTTTGCTACATTAGTAAACTAGCATAAGTAGGGAACAAAGATTTCAGTAGCTTATTTTATATGCATAAATTTGGATTGTGATTTGGAGAGCCTTGTCTCTGATTTTGAGCTCTCTGATCAAAAAAAATATTTGCAAAGATACATTATGTACCTTAATTTAGAAGTTTATGCATGTCTTTTGAATGATTGCTTATTGCAGTTTTAAAACTGAGCAATGTCAAGAATTCTCTGTATATCTATCTGGGTACATGATCATGATGTGATCGTCATGTGTGTGGGCATTCCACTGAAAAGAATAGCCCTTTCTTTTTACATGCCAGCTTCTCAGTTGATTTTAAATCTGTAAAAGCCCAATAAAGGCAATGGAAATACTGAAGTAAATATTAAGTGAAATATGAATAAATAAATTAAACTAATACGGTTATTTATGTGTTTATATGCACAGACATAATATTTAGCCCCTCCTTCAAAAATACAGTGCATTTCAAAGCTAAAACTTAGTTATTTACATTCATGTACATTCATGTGCATTGCACACGTTTAGCTGGCACCAGTATGTAAGATTCAAGATGCATTTGTCGTATTTAAAAGTAACTAGTTAAAAGGAAGGAAATGTGTTCTTTTGGAAGGTATTGAAGAGGCATCTAAGAGGGTTTTACAACATGATAGTGATTTTTATGTATTTGGGGTCTGCTCTTTTTTTCTTTTTAACTGAAATTTCTTTGTGTGACATAAAACTCACTTCTGAAAATGTCAGAAAGCAAAGGTTGGCCAGACTGTGTGTGTTACTGAATACTAGAGTCACACACGGATAAGCTTAATAAGGAATATTCATGAAAGGTTATTGATGGTTATTTTTTCAGCAAGTATTCAGAAAATTGTCTTCCTGACATTTTATTGAAGTTCATTGGTAACAGCAATTTCTATATACTGAAATGAAGTAGCTAAAAATGTGGTTTCCACAGATATGTGTAATTGGAAACTACTGATCTGGTTTAGATGATAGAAGAAAAACTTCTTAAGAAAGCTTGTGAGGTTCAAGGCATTTGCTTTATCAGAAAGAATGAAACTCAAATAAGTGCACAATGATAAGCAATCTTAGTACAGCCTCTAGTCCTTTTTTTTTTACCAAGTACTTATGTAAGCCTTAGAATTCCAGCCTTTCATTTTTCCAGTTTTTCAGCCCCAAACTTACTCGTGTAAATTTCTCCCAGCTGGGGACTTTCTGGATTTATCCTTATTTCACATTTCTTGCTACACACTAGAGAGACTTTCTGAAGTCCATTCTCCACTGAGGGACATTTTTTTTGTGCCATGACTTTCACCATACCAGCTCTAAAACTGACCAAAGCCAACTTCTAAGAGGTCAAGTAAAATACTGAGGACTTGAACCAAAACACCTTTTTAAGATATGTCATATCCTTTGGCAAGAAATACCATATAGGAACTTGCACGCTTTGAAATCTTCTCCAAAGCTGCAGGTGCAGGACTTTGTACTTCTCATGTTGAACTTCATTAGGTTCTTGTCTGCCCATTTCTCTAGCCTGTTGAGGTCCCTCTGGATGCCGGTACAACTCTCTGGCATATCAGCCACTCCTCCTAGTTTTGTAACATAAATATATCTGTTGAGGGTGCACTCTACCCCATCATTCTAAGCATTAATGGAGATGCTGAGCAGGATTTGACCTAGTATTGACCCCTGAGGTACACTACTAGTTACTGGCCTCCAACTATATTTCATGACACTGATCACCACCCTCTCAGCCCATTCAGTGAACCAGTTTTCAGTCATCATTGAAATGGGCTGCTCATCCAGCCCGTACTTCATTAGCTTCTTCATAAGGATCTATTGGGAAATAGTGTGAAAAACGTTCCTGAAGTCAAAGTAGACAATATCCACTGCTTTCCCCTCATCTACCAAGCCAGTCATTTTGTCATAGAAGAGTATCAGATTGATCAAGCACATCTTCCTTTTTTTGAATCCATGCTGATTAATCCTGATGAACTTCTTATAATTCATGTGCCTGGAAATGATTTCCAGGATTAGCTGCTCCATCACCTTCCCAGGGACCAAGGTAAGGCTGACCAGCCTGTAGTTCTCTGTGTCCTCCTTGTTGCCCTTCTTGAGGATAGCAACATTATTGGCTTTCCTCCTGTCCTCAGGCATCTCTGCCAGTCACAATGTTGTTTTGGCAAACTAAATAGCATCTCCTGTAGACTGACTTTTATTTTATGTCACCTCATACCAAACATTCATAATGATGCACATAATTCACTGCTTCTTTTTGAAATGAGACAAAACTGTAAATGAATATTTCTGTAATTAACTTCTCGAAATGCATGATCCCTAGAACATATCTTTAAAGGTTTACTCCAGGGTCTAGTACCCTAGAGGTTAAGCTGATCTATATCAGTGTATTCTGTGACACCCGCCATCACTTTAAGCATTCATGAGTCAACATGATGAACTGTTCTAGGACTGTGATTCATTTCCATTTTTGACTTGAATAAAAAGTGTAAGGCTGGGGTATTATTTTGGATTTTACTTTTTGGGTTTAGGTGTTTTTTTGCTTTGATCCTGCCCATTTCCCATCTGCAAGTAGCCATATCTGTAAACAAATGTATCAGTATCACCTTCAAAAATCCTAAACTTTTACTTTTAAAACCTGAAGACATTTGCTCACCCTGCTAGAAATCTCTCCTATGTGTTAAAAACTCCTACCATTTAGTTGTGTTTGTTTCCACTAAGACCTACAGTATAGTCAGACTTGAAATAGTCTCAACTCTGTTCACGTCAACATCATCTCTCATGTTATTAGTGAATGGTTTTATTCAACAAAAAATTGATAAAAGTATTTCATATATTGCCTATGTGTAATACAATGGCTCAACCCTTGTAAAGATGTAAGAACCCGACCTTCTGTCCTCGCAGTAATCAGTAGTTTCCATAGACAGGAGATTTCTTTCATGAAAGAAACAAACCCACAGTTTTTTAACAGAACATGGACCACAGTTTTTTAACAGAACATGGGTGAAAACACACGTTACTCACATGTAACAAGTATAATCACACTACGCTATAAAATCCAGCTACTTTTCTCCAACATTAATCAATTCTGTTAGACAACAAAGTGATCTATTATGAGCTTCTTTCAGAGGAAAGGAAAAAAAAATAAAGAAACAAAACACACTGCTGCCAAAAAAGTAGCAAAATGTCCCAATTCTCTCTTTATAGTGTGGCCAAGGAGATTGGAAAAAAAATATCAGTCCCATTGAATCTCCCTTCAGAATGCTTTCCTTTCACCATTGCTTTATTGTTCATACATAATGTTACTCTACCACCAAAGACAAATCATCATCCACCTTGGCACTGCAAAGCGGTGTTATTATTTTGAGATTTTTTTTCTCCATAATTCATTAAGAAACTCTCTAAAAGGTCATAAGAAGGTTAGAATAGCTACTGAAAGCCTAAATGCTAGAAATATATTATAAAGGCTAAAGTCACTGAAATGACTTTCACAGCTAGTTTTTCTATAAGTCTTTTCAGAAGACTTATGAGGTCATATACTGGGGATGGGGACAAGAGTTGGGGTGCCAGTATTGTGTATTCTGTCAGGAACAGCATCTGGATAAAAATATAAAAATAAACATAAAGCAGTGCATAGCAAATAAATAGTATGCTGATACCTACAAGTGTTTACGTTAACAGTGGGCACCTTTAAGTAATAAACATAAGTCCAAGTAACACATGATGATTTTCTAAGCAAGCTAAGTGATCGTGAACAAAGGGTTATGGGGACATTATAAACAGAGAGTAATTATTAGTAGCAGATCACCCAAGGGCAGAATACTTTCATTGGACTTTCATAGGAATATATCCTGCACCCAGTTTTATTACTTTCATAGAAGTTCTGGATCAAGGCACAATCTAATTATTAGACTTCTGTGTCTTACGGGTGTAAGACAATATGGAAGTGGATCAATGAAGAGACAAAATTCAAAATTACAGGTTAAAAAATATGTTTGGAACAGCAGAAAAAAATTCAACCGCATCATGCAAATCACAGTGCTTAAGAAGGAATGACGTGCTTCCCACTCGGGATGGGGACAGTTTTCATAGAACAGGTCTATGCCATAGTACACAAGTTGAAAATGTGACAACAGTATCTGCTTTTGCAAAAGAGCCAAGCATGACACTTTTCCTTGGTTGTTACTGAAATCTCATTTAAAAAGAAAAAAATACTTCTTCGCTCCTGCTTGTTCGCTAACTCACTTGATAACTGAGTTGGTACCTCAGCTGAGTGTGTGATTCTTAAACTCTAGTTCACTATATATGTCAGTTAAATGAGTTTGGGCTATTCCACTCTCAGATAATGCACACTTGAGAAGTGAAATATATTTCTTGACCCCTCTTCCTCTTCAAGGCGTAACACACAAAGCAACCTTCTTTAGAGTTATAAAGAAAAAAAAAATCTAAATAGTGATATTTAATTCATATTTCCAGACTACAGCTCTCGTTAGTCTTCTGTGACCTAGTTCTCTTGCTGTTTATTTAAAAACTCTAATGAGGATGTGAAATGAGCCAGAGTTTTTTTATCTGTAATAACTAACCTATTTCCAGAGCTTATCTGTAAAAAACAAACTGTCGTTATTGCAGGCTAAAAATGGAATTAACTGTACATAGTTCAGTTATTCTCCCCAAGCCAAATGTATTTTCTGTCACCTTCAGTGTTTTGACTTTTTTCGTGCAAAAAGAAAATGAGAGAATAATGTACTAAACAGATCAAAGCTCAGAACCCAAATACAGGCTCCATTCTATGAATTGTATTCATTATTGATATCAGACTAACGAATCTGTTTAAGCCCATGGAGATAGCCTATGGGAATTAAAAGAAAATTTAACCCTGAAGCCTTGTCTCATGAAAGAACAATAATGAAAAATATGGGGAACTACTTACACTGGCATATTAATAGATTTTTTTGAATTTCTATTTCAATCAAATAACCCTTTAAAAACGACGAAGTTGTTGCTGGCAATGCAAAGACTTCATATGATCTGATATTTGGATATTTTGGATTCGGACATTGGATTTGGATACAAGAAAGAAATGTAATATTCACCGTGTGAAAGGTATCTTATAAAAGATTCTGGAGGAAACTGGAGGAAACAGTACTACTAGGTATTTCATGTCGGATAACAAAACCACTTCAATGATGGATTCTTTTTTTTGTATTCCCTCCAAATGATGTTTTGATTCATGCATCTCTACTGTTTTATTTTCACCTAAGTTCTAATTAAATCATCATTTTCTCCCTCTAAAATTGAGAAAAAAAGTCTGAATTTTGCTTTTCCTGAAGTCTTATAAGATATTTGTAGCAACGTAATTCTAAATGGATATTTCATTTCATGCTACATAAATATATTGTGTGTGTCTAATTTGATATACTGCTTTTATTTTCCTCTATATTTCTGCACCTAGATACCAAAGATTAAGGTCAGTTCACAGATGCAAGATTGCAAGAAACCTTCAGCAAAGTCATAGAATGGTTTGAGTCAGAAGGGACCTTTAAAGATTATCTAGTCTAACCCCCTGCCGTGGGCAGGGACATCTTCAACTAGATCAGATTGCTCAGAGCCCCATCCAACCTAACCATAAATGTTTCCAGGCATGGAGCATCTACGTCTCTGGACAACCTGTTCCAGTGTTTCACCAACCTCATCATAAAAAAAAAAAATTATTTCTTTTCTCTAGTCTGAATCTATCCTCTTTTAGTTAAAAACCATTACCCTTTGTTCTATACCAGCAAACTCCACTAAAAAGTCTGTCCTTGTATTTTTTATCAGACCTCTTTACTTTCTGAAAAGCTGCAGTAAGGTCTCCCCAGAGCCTTCTCTTCTTCAGGCTGAACCCCAACTCTCTCATCCTGTCCTCACAGGAGAGATACTTCAACCCTCAGATCATTTCTGTGGCCCTTTTCTGGACCTACCCCGACAGATCCAAGTCTTTCCTGTGCTGAAGACTCCAGTGCTAGAGCAGAATCGGAAGGGTAGGATAGAAGAGCAGAATTACCTCAAATTCATTCTCAGATCATCCAATAATGTGGGGTTTATGTTGATAAAAAGATTAAAAGTAAAATTGTAGGCGATAGTGATCTAACAGTAAAAAAACTTGGACAAATTAATGTGCTATTAAATTATCTTCCTTTATATGATATGCAAGGTGAAGAGGTTCTTAAATATGTACGTTTATATTTATATTTTAATGTCTCAAATTAAAAACAAAATTGTCAATGTATTCTAAAGTTATTTTTTTCCCAAGGGTGATATTTTAATAAAATAGAATTTTCATTTTTCCCTCTATAGACTTCCTAAAGAAATTTAGTTCACCTGGTCCTATGGTACTTAGCATATGTCAATGCTTCTTGCCCAAAAGGTGATATCAGAAGTTGTTCTTTAATCAGAGAATCTGAGGAACAAAGTACTGTGAATTCTCTCAATGTGGTCTTCTGTGTTAGAGCAGTTCTTGTCTTAATTTATAATGAGAACAGATTTTTTTATTTTTTCAAATCTTTAGTGTGTGCTTACAAAGTTTTTCTGCATAGATGTTGGTCAGATCAGGCAGGAGCTAGTCATCTCGGACCAGGAATAACAATATAACATTAGTCACTTCAATTCAGTCCATAGATTTAGCTTTGAGATAATGAACCATAGTCAAAGTGGTTCTCTTTACTGGAATTATTTTTTATTTATTTGCTTTACTGGAATTATTATTCTGAAGAATATGTACTAATAAAAAGTATTACCTATTACCTGAAGACTAGAGTTTACCTTTTAGGGTAATTAACTATACAGAAATCATCTGTGGATTGAAGTTACATGATTTTCTTTATTTTTCTTACTCAATAAATTTATCCTTGCTATACTAACATGGTAAAATGACAAATTGTTTGGTATTGCCCTGATCTCCACAATAAAGAAAATTCTCTGTACAAATAAACTTTAAATTCCCCAGTGTTCCTAAAAATAAAATTCTTGTCATAAGGCTTTTGAATTGTTTTTAGTGGAGAAAATGTTTCTGAAAGTTCTTTACTTTGTATCAAATAGTTTCTAGTCATGATCTGTGCTACTGACAAATGAAATGTAATATTTGGCTATAAATGAGTAGAAAAGACATTAACTGTAGACAGGGAATAATTTAGATGACAATTCTCAAGAAAACAACAGAAGCAATTACAAAAGGTTGATCTGACACAAAATATCTGCAACACATCAGTGAATGATAATACTCAAAACTGAAATTGTGGATCTCTGACTGGATACTGTCTATAAAAGTGGGCTTTTATATTACAGAATAGCATGAGTTTGCACAGATAATTTTAATTTTTTAATTTGACATTATGATTCTGAATGACAAATCCCCAGGAGTTAATCACTAGCCACTAGTAAATTATCCAGACCTTGAATACTTCTGCTCTATAGCTGGTCTCTCTGAAAATGTGGGAAATTAGGGAGTTATCTGCTCAAAATCTGCAGGTATAGTTGATCCTTCGGTGTTAAACCTTCCAGACATCCCCTGAAGAAATTACACGCCTCACAGCGTCACCATGATTTGTTATTCCCACAATTGTAGATTACATATGTTGTTGATCCTACAAATTAGTGTTCATGTTTTGTATTCTGTAAAGCCAGAAGTACAAAAATTTTTCAGATACATTCTGTTTTCTTCCAGACAGACAAAGCATAGGTTATACAAGTGTATCCAAAGAAATTGTCAGGATCTACAGTCCTTCATCATTCTATTTTTTCTGTAGCCTTGTCTTGTCTTTCCTTCACAACATGCATTGGAGACCAAGCTCTCTTTATTAAAGCTTACATTCCTCCTGTCAGGTTTCAGTGCTGTAGCTTTTGTACACATGGACACTTACCATATAATTGACAGTTTCAGTTACATGAAGTTCTTCAGAGTGGGAAAATTTTTGCTTGAGACTGTAACCTGCTGCTGCTCATGAGATGCCTCCGCCTGAATGGAGGATTAGGGAATTGATGGCTCTTCATTGCTAATTCTCTACTGGTTGTCTCAGATTCTCTCATAGCATCTTCTGGGTATTCAATCCAATAGGCAGGTTAAATGACCAAATAGAAATATGATTGTAGAGGGTATTAAGATTTCAGATATATGTTAATTCTTCATTATCTTAAAGTTAAAATAGAAATTAAGAAAATCCTGGTAGCAATAGAAATAGCTGTAGATAAACAGGGACATATTCCTGTGTCCTAATATTAACCTTTGCTAGCGAACCTTTATACCCAAATATACTTTTGCAGATTTTCCAGCACATTCACAGTGCTGATTATAACAGTTTCAATGATAGTATAAAATATGTAGTAATTCAGAAAATACTATCTTCATGACAAAATTGGTTCAATTTGCAGTTTTGAGATTATCTATCAAGTGTGGTTACGTGTGATCTTTCATTTATGTTTGCTTTGGTTTTTAGCTCCAGACCAGTCTGTCTGAACCAATGACATTATCGAAGTCGATCTCACTTCCTCGTAGTGCGTATTGGCATCACATCACCCGGCAGAACAGCGTTGGAGAAATCTACAGTTTACAAGGCAAGTTCTTATTAGTAAACACTGTGTCCATTAACCTCTTTCCATTTGACCAGAATTCATGCAAATTGCTTTTTATTTGCACTGGCTGTTTTCTCTCCATTTCATTTTATCAATTGTCAGGAACCTCAGCAGGATTCCCGAATTTGCATAAAACAGGTTTCTTTTAGTCATTTTGTAAACTAATGGTGAAAATTATTCCCAAAATCACCACATAAAGCTGGAGAGACAATTTAGCTCAATGTAGCTTCTCAGTAGCTAATGAATGTAAGGTTGTTTTAGTGTTTTCTTCCAAGAAGACTGTGTATGTATTTGGGCAACCTCAGGGTGCCCAATTAAATCTACATAAAGTGACTGTATGAGTTGCAAGATTCTAGGAATAAGAGCTATTCTGGGTGAATTTACTCGGCAAATCATACACACAAACAGTTGATTGGACTAACAGGGCTTGTGTATATATGTATCATTGTCTTTTGTCTCCAGTTCTCTTTCATATGTTTAGGTTCTAAGCAATTTGCTTATGACTTTAAGTGCTGTAACTAGTATAATTTGATGATGATGATGAAATTTATTTGTATCTTTTAGGAAACTGAAATTATTGTTACATTTAAAATGTAGACCTTAGTTAATAGTATTGTTTTCACTTTTAAAAAATTACAACCTATCATAAACATATTCCTTTGTATTACTTGGAAAGGGCTTAAGGATTTTGTACCACTTCTCTCTTAATAATCGGTTTGCATAAGCGATTTACATTTAAATAGGAAGTTAGAAACTGCTCACAAACAAGAGTACTCAGTGCAAGAAAACAGATTACCTGTCCTCATGAAAATAAGTGAAATGCATTATATAGAAGACAGACATGAAGTGTTTTATTTTGTAAATTATCACATAAATTAAAATCAGACGATAAGCTGTAAATTCAGTAGGTGACTCATTAAAGGATACAGCATTTATTTCCCATCATCCTTCATCCGACAAAGACAAAGTGAATTTCTGATCATTATTATAATCTTTAAGTTAAGTAACCGTAATGGAAAAAAAGAAAATAACCTTCCAGAAGTCATGCTTATAGATCATGTTAAAAATATTCATCATATCACTGATAGTTTTCTATGAACACAATAAGAATGCAAAAAAAAAGTCTCTTTTTAGAGGTGTTGGTTAGTAATGTAGGAAAGGTGTTATGCATGAAGTGAGATAAATGTATAGAACTTGTTCCTTCTCTGCAACCATTTTATTTTCACAAATGGCCATTGCAATAAAGGAAATCAAAACTCAATATATGAATTAAAAGTTTAATATCTGTACTAATTGACTTTTCAGGAGGAAACATATTGGAAGTATATTATTAAATATGTATGCAGATTTTATACACACTTCCACTGAAATATGGGGTTAATGAATATTTCAGATCATAAGATTGCCATTTCTCCTACATATCTCCTATGATGATTGAAACTTGAGAAAGCATAGCTTATTTCAGCAAACACTAGTTCAGTTTTAACAGTGGGCTAAGAAATGCATCCAGAGGACAATTTTGTCTCCTTCTGCTTGCAAGATTATTCGTTATCTGTAATGAAGATCTCTTTGAAACTTCTGCTGCAATGACTAAGTAAATGCAATGTATTTGTACAGAAGCTGAAGGGAGCGCAAAATACACCTTTTTCTCCTAATACCTGTTCATACTGATAGTCTTTGCACAGCAGAAACCTACCCATTGTCAAAGCATCAGCCCACAGATGCTTCATAGGTGTGGGTGGAAGGTGCGTAGCAAGGAAGCAGATTGTGAGCATCACTTCAGCCCTCACCTGAGGACCGCAGCCAGCTGAGAGGAGCCGTTGCAGAGGGAAAAATCACTTGCTGCCACTGTGATCTCCTCTGAACTTGAAAAGGTATAATACACCTTCAGAGAGGAGAATTTTTCTTTGGAGAATAATCCGTCAAACTCAGTTCTGCACTTCAGGTGTATTTATGGCAAAGCTTTTTACATTCAATAAATTATTTTTAAATTCTACACATTCCTCTGATTAAAAAAACCTATAACAAACTCTAAAATGAAATGCCTGCAGTAGTGTCTACCTGTTTTCAGATTACTATCAATATCAGAAAAGTAACAATGCAACTCACTATTAAGTACAAACTTCAAACTTGCAGTCTGAAGTGACTAGAATTTAATTAATAACAGCTGGTGGTGTATAGGGAGAAATGAATATGTGCTTATACTACCTTAGATAAATTGGCTCTTTGGGAGTTATTTAGCAGTCAAATTTAACTTAATTAGTAGTGCGAGCTGATCTGATAATGAGTATACTGTAGAGTAAGAAGGCAAGGGGTTTTGTGGTTCCTTTTTTATTATTATTTTTAAAGACTACATTTCAGATGAGAAAAGGCAATTCAATAAATGGGCACTGGGTTTATCATCTTCCATTTGCCCATGAAAACGCTTACGTGTAAAGACCTGAAAAGATTAAAGCACAGAATAATACTGCTAAAGGAACACAGGTTGCACAAAACATCCCAAAATGAGGTGGGCTGCTTTCTCTCTTTATAGAGCTTTTCTTCCATTTGTGTCTTCCCTGCGCTCTTTCAGTTCTTGATTGGACTGCTAAGATAAAAGTAGTAATTTAGTTGTCTAATTAATCTTGTCAATAGGAACAACTTGGTGGTAGGCTCTTACTAGTGGCAGCACATCACTACCAGTATTCAGTTCTAATTTTACAGCATAGTGCAGCAGGTCTGACAGAGTTTCCATCCGTGATCTGCAGCCGCTGCAGAGCTTGTGGCAGGGGCCCCATTAGCTGACACAGTGGTACCCTTTCAGGTCTCTGCATTGCATCTCCTCTCTATCTGATGTGACATTGGGCATGTGGCAAACCCCACCACTGCACAATAAAAAGAAAATGGGAATTGCTGCCATACCAGAAAACAGCATAACATTTTTACAGCTATCAAGTTAAATTTTAGCCTTATCTTCTGTGTTGGAATGATTTCATTTAAAATCCCAATTGATACCCACAGCTTTACAAATCACAGTACCTCAATACTTCTTTCTAAAGTGTACATATTAATAATCCAGATCTTCCCTTTAATTACAGTTCAGGAATAAAGTAGTGTCCTTACAGTTTTTTATCATAAAATAGTTTAAGTAATAGAGAAAAAAGAAAAAAATAATTATTTATACATTATTTTTTGTGCATACAGAAGACTTACATGAATTGTACATTTCCATGAATAACAGCCAACTTTATGAAGGGTTAGAGCCCAGGAGAAGATAAACTTCCACTGATATGTTATGTTTCCTATGCATAAGGATTCACAAAAATGCAAAAATTATAAACCAAGAGCAGCCTTGTGAACTGAGGTCCTAGTTAAGGAGAACAACACAAAAACCTTGTAAGCATGAAGAAAATCCCCTGGATGTATCCTCACAACTCATTGTACATTGTTACTACCTGGCATATGATTTCACTGTTTCACAAGTTATTAAAAATTGAGAAGCAGAGCTCATATCTTTTTATGCATCAAAAGATAATAGATACCATTAATCCATTATATATTCTAAGATTTTGCATTTGGGGCTTTAAATTTGTTTAGGAAGAAAAAATGATTGCAGATTGAGTTTTCAGGTAGCTGAAAGTTACTGGTTTAGTTCTTGCTGCAGAGAATTTAGATTGTACAAATTTTAAACACAGTCAGTTTGGATACTGTTAAGCAAATAAGGCCCAGTAAAATTTTTATGTGCAAACTTGTATTACCTTTTGTCTTGCAATTATTGAAATCCCTGAGGAAATTATGTTCAGAAAATCTAATCAGAGTCTGGCCTTCCACCAAGAAATTTAAAATTAAGAATCACTTTCAATCACCCCTGTTGTGTGAGAGTCTGGTTTGTATTCCTTATATGGACTTTACTTTTGCCATCCATACTCAAAGTGATGGACACCTATGCACATAAGCAATCCTATTCATTTCTATGAAAGTACTCATGTGAAGGAATGTGTACTTGAATAAGAATTGCACCAGCAACATCTTACATGTTTTTCTCATAAGGAGAACAGTAATGTTTTTCCCACAGTAAATTGCTAATCACAATTTCCTTATCTAAAATGTATAGTTGCTTTTTACAAATGCTCACCACATTTTGCTGTGAACTCATAGCAATGTAATTAAATCCCACTGAAAGATGCCTGCAAAGAGCTAGAGTCTCATTTTTTTAAATTTAGAGAGAAAATTTGAGAAATATAACTATAGTCTTCAGTAAAGAGAGACTTAAGCTGAAAGCACCACTTAAGCTTCTAAGTACATGCCGAAATCAGAAGCACGCAGAAGTAAAAACTGCCCTCAATGAAGTTTGTAAGACTTTGCCATTGATAAAATTGTCTTTTGTATTGGACACTAAAGAAGCAAGAAAAATAAATCTGCTTTTGCAAATCAAGGAAGAAAGAAACTCTGGCTCCTCTTTGGCCTCGGTAAGCAAGTCTGCATTACCCCTTGTCTCTTGGCCATATTAGGTGAGAGCTCACCCTTCTCTTTCTTTCGGATATATTTTAAGTAGAATAACATGTATTATTAACCCATTCAGCTAAAATGCTTTGTATGTAAAAGGGAGACAAATTCATACACAAATGTTTTCTCCCAGCTACGTGTTTCCAGCCTTTTCAAAGTAGCAGCTCTGATATGTCATTAAAAGTAATCACAGAATATTCGAGATGCTAAGTATTTAGAAGGGTTTGAAACGTTCTTTTCAACCCTCCTTAGGCTAATCCTGCAGGAATTTCCTGTGTGGGCTTCTGCAGTTTTCTGCAAATTAAAATATGTAAAATGAATTGGAGGACATTTGTCATTTTTGCATTTCCATTGTTTGTTCATATGCCCAGCAACAAAGTACAGAATCAATTTCCCCATCTAATCTTGATGCCAGAATAATGTGAATGACATAAAGTGTTGGAATATATCTGTTATATAAAACTGATCACTCAGTAATGTTTCACTTAGTGTCTACCAGCAGCTAAAGCTGAGATGTTTTATAGCCTGCCACTTTCCCCTTTCCTTTTCTGAATCTCATCAGGACTTTCACATTAGTAAATGAGGCCTATAAAATTTGGAATATGAATAAAGGACAACCTGAAATAAGATATTGAGCAGAAACTACGTAAGAGCTACATTATTTAAAATGACTGTGTTATGTGGCTTCTCAAGTCTTATGCAGTAGATTTGATCGTTTTATTTTGAGCTTTGAAATTCTGTACAAAATAATGCATCACTAGACTGATTTCAAAATGGCATATTGGAAATAGAAAGTGTCTTTGAAACTAGTAGAGGAGAACCTCATTTTGTTCAACAGTGAATGTTATAGCTAATTGAGAGCATTACTGACAAGCCCTAAAGAGTATCTTGACGTATTCCTTTTCATTCTGATAAATGGTTGTTGAGGTAAGAGGTTCTTACAGTTATGAGCCATGAAAAATAGAGGGAAAAAGCCAAAAAAGATTAATAAAGAATATTTTGTTGTCAAATTCAGAAGTTCTGATTTCATTTAAGCCCTATACTGAGATGCCCTTGCTCTCAGAAGATGGTCCTCCAGTGAGATCACTTGTCAATGAGGTTATTCTGTGATAAACCAGGAAGTGCAGAAGTCAGTGTAGTCTCAAGTTACAACTGAAAGCCCAGTGTAAAAAGTACAGTTAAATACTGTCTGAATGCCCCCTCTCCTTTCCAAAACCCAACAAATGTAAGTTCTTCAGTGCAAACTACACACATTCTTAGCTATAAATCTGTTTTTAAGTCTTAGCTTAGTGACTGGGACAGCTCATTCTGGGAATCATCTCAAAGCATATGGAGGAAAAGAAAGCTGTCAGAAGCAGTCAGCACAGATTCACCAAGTGGAAATCATGTCTGACTAACCTGATAGCCTTCTACAGTGGCATGACTGGTTGGATAGATGAGGACAGGGTGGTGGATGTTGTCTACCTTGACTTCACCAAGGCTTTTGACACCATCTCCCACAGCATCCTCATGCGTAAATTTAGGAAGTATGGGTTAGATGAATGGACAGTGAGGTGGATTAAGAATTGTCTGAAAGGCAGAGCTCAGAGGGTTGTGATCAGTGGCACAGAATGTAGTTGGAGGTCCATAATGAGTGCTGTTCCCCAAGGGTCAGTACTAGGTCCAGTCCTTTTCAGTATACTCATCAATGACCTGGATGAAGGAATGGAGTGTGCCCTCAGCGAGTTTGCTGATGACACAAAACTGGGTGGGGTGGCTGACACATCAGAAGGCTGTGCTGCCATCCAGTGAGACCTGGACAGGCTGGAGAGTTGGGCAGGGAGGAATCTGATGAAATTCAACGAAGGCAAGTATGGGGTGCTGCGCCTGGGGAGGAATAACCCCCTGTACTGGTACACATTGGGGGCTGACCTCCTAGAGAGCAGCTCTGAGAAAAAAGGACCTGGGAATCCTGGTAGACAATAGGATGACTGTGAGCCAGCAATGTGCCCTTGTGGCCAGGAAGGCCAATGGCATCCTGGAATGTATCAGGAAGAGTGTGGCCAGCAGGTCATCCCTTGCCTCTGCCCTGGTGAGTCTCATCTGGAGTACTGTGTCCAGTTCTGGGCTCCTCAGTTCAAGAAGGACGGGGAACTGCTGGTGAGGGTACAGCAGAGGACTACAAAGATGATTAGGGGCCTGGAGCAGCTCTCTTACGAGGAAAGGCTGAGGTACTTGTGTCTTTTTAGTCTGGAGAAGACTGAGGGGGAATCTGATCAATACCTATAACTATTTAAAGGGTGGATGTCTCTTTTCAGTAGTGTCCAGTGAGAGGAAAAGAGGAAATAGGCACAAACTTGCACATAAGAAGTTCCCTCTAAACTTGAGGAGGAACTTTTTCATTTTGAGGGTGGCAGATCACTGGAGCAGGCTGCCCAGAGAGGTGGTGGAGTCTCTGTCTCTGGAGACAGTCAAAAACTGCTGGGACACATTCTTGTGCAACCTGCTCTAGGTGGACCTGCTTTGACAGTGGGGGTGGACTAGATGTTCTCCAAAGGTCCCTTCCAATTCCATATCACTCTGTGATTCTGTGACTCTATGGCTTCATGAATACGTGATGACACTAGCTTCTTCCTCACTTCAGCATGAGAAGCAAATCAAGTTTTGACCCTAACTTAACTTAGCTGAAACCAGGAATCTTTATTCTGAGTTAACTTAAGACTAACTACGGTCATGCTACAGTTCATTTGATCTCTCTGATGTATCGTAAAATTCAAGGACCTGCATTGTATCATGAAAGCTGTAGTTCAGTGAAAGAATATGTGTAGTGGGAGGATAGGCATAACAAGCTCCATGGATGCTAACTGTCAGCTAGTATTGGATAGTCTGAACTAGAAAGGTTTACTATGTTATATCAAAGAGAAAATTGAAATACTTGTCAAGGGTCAATTTTGTGAAAACTGCTTTTTTTCTGTTAAATCATTTCACTAATAAACCTGCACTGCTCTAGCTATGACTGTCTTATTTTCGTTAAGTATGTTATCACAGTTAGAATCAAAAAGATTGTTGGTTCATTTCTGTAATTTCAAACCCATCGAAATATCTCTGTGCTGACAAGCCAGATTTTCCATTTGAATTATTACCCAAAATCATGGATGCATTAAACCTCCTTTAAAACAATTTGGTTCAGGGGAAAGCCTACATATTAGGGAAAAGAGTAACTGGGCAAAAAGGTGGATTTTCTTTAGTTTCTATTTGCAGGAACTGTTTCTACTTGGTTTTCTCTCAATAATTATTTTTAAATAAAGTAAGAATTATTGAAATTTATAATTCTATAGAATGTGTTCACAATTTTTTTTATAATCTAGAAACAATGTAAGTTTTGAAAATAGGCTGCATAATGGGAAGAGTGGGGGGATGTTAATAATACCAGCTTTGCCAGCAGTAATGAGGAAAGAAGCCAAGCTCAAGGATTTCAAGTGCAATTGATTATGTTCTACTTAAGTGGAAAAAAGATCCGATCCAACTCCCCCCCCACACTTTCACATTCTTATGTTTAGAACATATAATAGAATCATATAAATATATATTCAACTGCTTGTCAGAAGTGACATAAGCAACATAGCTGCCTGCTGTTTGGTTATTATGAAGTTTAAAATGCATTTGTTATAGAAAGAATATCCTAAGATCTCAAATACATTAATCCTGAGTTTCTGTAAGATTGTCATTTAGCTGTATCTCACTTTACAACAATATTACGGTGACATTTTTGGCCCACGGCATATAGTCTGTTGTTAGTAGAGACCTATTTATTTTCATGGTAAGGCCAATTTAAGCACAATGGACATCCTACTCAGTAGGTTCAGTTTAATTGAGCCACAAGAATATATCCTTTATAACTCCATAGTGAATTTCAGCTGTGCAGAACTGATTAAAAAATCATAGTATTATTCAATAGAGAAAAAAAATGTTCAAAAAATCTTAGAACATCTTTCATTCTCTATTTGTTCAAAAAAGCCTTTCATCTTGGTGAATTCTTATATTCTGCCAACTTTTTATTTGATCAAAATGATACATTGTAAGAAACTAAGATAAATTTCACAGAAGAACTGTGAATAACAATGGGAATTTCCTCCAGAGCAGAGTTTGCAAGATTTCAACAAAGTGGAAGTTTTTTCTCTTTTCCAAAACTGAATTCTGTCAGTTCCCTATTTGAATGCTAGAAGTTTGCTGTTTAGTTGCTGGATACTTATTTATCCTTCAAATATCTTTGAAGATGCCTTTTGGGAAAAGATTTTAATCAAAGGCTCGTTACCCTGAGCTTAAGAAAAAATGAGATATTCTGTTTTAAAGCTATATGGAAGAGAGGAAAAAGCAATACTAGACTGGGAAAGAGATAAGAGAGAAAGGACTTGGTAGAAACCAGAGGAAGGGTGGGGTTAGCAGCTCAGTAGTGTATAGCTGCAGGCTCTGGAATTTACATTAGAAAAATCAAAGACTATGTCCTTCCCTACGTCTAACAAAAACCATCCACACGAGGATTCAGTGTAGAGCAGCAGAGCAGCATACCATGAAGCCATACCTATCCTGAGTGTAGATGTTCGAATGAGGCTTTTCACTGTGGAATGAGGCTTTCCACTGTTTAGCAGCAGAAGGAAGCTGGAATTAAAAGATCCTTACTATTCTTTTTAATGACTTAAATATTTATGTTATCGCTGTTAGGCCCAGTTCACATGTAGCAGGACTGTACAGTAGTTCTTTTCTCTGACCTTGTAGTGCATGTGACACGATGTGGCATGGGTGCTTGTGTTCCCATTAGTGTCCTGTTTCCTCCTGTGTGCAGTAACGTCACCCTTCAGACCAGACCAAGGGAGCAGAGGCAATCCAGCAGCCTGCCATATGAGGGAGGCACAGCTTGTCCCCTTCTGCCGGCGGGGCTGTTCTGCCCAGGGCCAGCGGACTGAGAAACTAAGGATGCATCTTCTCTCTGCCTCTTGTTCATCTTGGGCTTTCATCCTTACTCACAGTAGAAAGCAAGGTCTTCTGCAACCCTCCTCTGTCCCTGGGAATAATCCTTGGTGGGGGCTGCCACTGCCAGTAACGAGCCCCCTTTTTCCTCTCCAAACTCTGTTGACCCCTATGTAGCCACCGTAGACTTTTCCCAAAGCTGCTTGATATAAGCTGAACTAGGTGCAACTTAGAGTCACTATTGCCATGCACTCAGAGTAAAGCATCTACTTTATTAACGGGATATTTAGCTGAGAATTAGCTAATTATGCACAGGTGTGTTTTCAACCTACAGGAGATATCACATGGGCAGTTAGTTATATCTATACCACTGCTTTAGTCTTTCTGAAATAAAATTAAAAGAGGATTTTCATTATTTGTTTCGTTTCAGCTTCCAAGGAAAATACTCTTCTGCTGGCTTACAACATCGTTCATTGTTCTTGCATTTCACTAATTAAGCAATTAAATCCCACAGTTTTATTCTTTTCCGTGCTGTACTTCCATAAAATCATCATTACTGAGTATGATGCTTTTTCATGGAAGTTAGTGAAAACTGCATGAAGCAAGTTTCCATGTTTACCTCATTTTGCTACTTTCCACACATCTCTATAAGCAGATAACAGTGACGGTATGTTTTCTTCCTAAATACCTACTATGCACATGCCAGAATAGCACCTCTGTGTCCATACACTTGACCACTTTTTTACTCAAATAGGAACAAGTCTTGCTTTTTAACAATGTTTTTGCATGCTGTGTTAGGGTGTCTAATGGGAAGTTGTTAGATTTTCTAGCTTCTTGATCATGGACTGATGACATCAAACCAGGAACACAGGTACCCGAGCGTACTTTCTATCTTCTCTTTTCATGTGCGGATATCCCAGGTTTTGGGAATGTTGCTGAAAGTGTGCTTCAGAGCCTGTGCTGAAGCTTAAATTTTAATTTGAAAAAGCCAATTCTCATTATAATTGTTATAAATACAGCATCAATTTAAATGAATGATTGATTTATTGTTAACAGGCTTTGGCCACTTGTTTTTATCCATTATTGCTGTTATACTGTTCCAGGATGTCTCAGCAGGTTTACAGGGCTCCTGTTTGCAAGATGACAGTCTTATCATCAGTAAACATTTGATGTCACAAGCTTTTTATGATGGAAAAGATAACCTGTTCTGGGTTAGAAAATTGAAATATATTTAATTCAGTCTTGTCAACTATCTCATTATTCCCCATTTATCAGAGCAGGTATTTAATTCTGAGAAATAGATCAGCAGTTTTTCATTCTTTTCAAGCCTCTTATAGAAACACTTTGCTCTGGTCAAGTATGTGTATTTCGTTTTAAGTGTCAATCTGTTTGTGAAGAGGTTTGTTTTTCTCTGTCACTATGTACTAACTAAGACAACCCATTTTTAACAGATACATTGCAGAGAGGAGAGGGGCGTGGTGGGAAGGGTAGAGGAACAGGGCCAGGACAGCAATTTGTGAACATTATCACGAATGTGTGATTTTTCAGTCCTAATACATACTGGTTTCTATGCACAAGTAATGCCTTTTGACTCCCTAGGGTACCAATGAGAAGGCCTCTTCTCAATGCCCATGGCTGCAAAATTCTTGTGTCTTCTAGACACACTAGAAGATCTTCTAGATCTTCTGTTCATCTGGACTAAGAGTGAGGAAAAGGGATAGGGATTTTCCTTGAGCTTCTTCATCATTTTGTACTATTTTCTGATTTGCTGGCCAGCACTTCAAAGCAAAGAACTACTCCATCTTGTGCTTATGAATTGTACCAGCACGAAGGTGTCATAGAACTAAGAAAATATAAAGAACAGCGTGAGATGCCTTTTCATGTATTCCTATTACCTTCAAACCTTGTATTGACCTGTAGGAATTAGCCATAAATTTTGCAGTGGTGTTTATTTCGCAATAAATTACCAAAGAGGGGACAATTTAAGCTGTTATCATCAAGGTGTGACTGGTTTTTTGCTTATGCTGCAGTAAATCAGGAATGTTGCCAGAGACATGAATGACATTATGCTAGTGCATAACTACTATAAAAATGGAAAACATATAGAAAATTTAAATAGTACCGTTGCTGTGAATATAAGATACTTACTCATTTTTCTTATTTAAATACTCAAAACTACACAAGATATGAAAGAAAACCTTCATAACTAGACAAGAAGGAAAAGTTAATTTGTTGTTAAAGCGTTGGTCCTCAGCTATTACAAGTCATCTTTGTTCATGATAAAAAATCCCAAATTTTGCTGACCTTGAAAATCTTTCTTCATAACTCATGTCCACAGAGCACTGCAGCATAAACAGGACTCTCACTTTGGAGCATTTTTTCAGTGGTCCATATAATTATGTAGAGCCTTTTTGACTGAAGTTAATCTTTATTCTGACGGTCATGGATTTTTACATGGTAATGTAGTTGTATTTTATGATAAAATATCTATTCATTTACTTTGTTCTCCAAAGTCATCTATATGAAAGAAGTATTCTTTTCTTATTTTTTTACATTTATGTGATTAGACACCAAAAAAAAAACAAATTTAAAAAAAAAAAAAAGCCAACCAAACAAACTCAAAACTGAGAATGTCATTGCAACTGTGGAAGTGGTTTAATAAAACCTTCTCAGTGCCATCACATAGCATGAAATTGTCCCAACACATATAATGTTGCAGTATAGGTTAATACCTAGAGAATGGGTCCATACCATTACTCTGTCAGTAAAGCAATATTCAGCCTCAACAGTAGGGAGTTATGATGCCCTTATCTCCCTGAAAACAGCTCAGTAGGAGCTCTAAAGCCAAGTCCTGTGTGTTGCTGCTTGAAAGTATTTTTTATCCAGAAGTGATAGAATTAGCTTTGAAACCTGCTTTTGTTGACCTCAGAGGAGTAAATTACCTTACTCTTAGAGGAAGTATGACTCACTGTCTGACTGTTTGCACAGCATTTGCAGATTTCACCTGTCTGGGGAAGAATCATTGAAATCCAACAATTATTTCTCAATAATTATCTCTCATCTGACAGCCAAGCACTGTTCTTCAACAATGAAGCTAGAGTGTATAAACAATTTTAGTAGACAGGGTTTGAAATTTGTTGTTTCCTGAAGTGAAAGTGGCTGCTGAAGCCATTAAGCCATCAAGAGAATTTTTCCTAGGAGAAAATTATTCAGAATTAGTTCATAGCATTTTGTTTGCAATGGGAATAGTTATATGTATTTCCCACACACGTATGTACTTATATAAGAATGTTTTTCCAGATAGTTATAGATGAGTATTTTGCCTGGAGTTATACTAATAGAAACTGAACACAAAACTCATCAATATGAGTGTATCAATCATTCCCCAAATATCTCATACAAAAATATTAACAAGGTTTTTAAACCAACACAGCAAAAAAAGTATTATGCAGATGAAAATTAAATATATGATTGTAGATAAGATGTGCATGGTAAGACAAACAATATAAAACTACCACTTCAGCATGAGAAGTTTCTTATATTATCATACAATACTTTTGAATGTATTGTTGTAACACAGGTTATTTCAATGGGAAATCTCTTCTAAACTATAGCTAAAATGTATAAATGTGTGAGATACTGAATATGTACAGTATATGTCTTGTAAATTGCATATTCAGTTCTAAATAGTTGCAAACTTGAATCCAACTCACATCCAGGTGTTTTTTCTCGTGGAAGTGTGTGTTAGATCAAAAATAAAATCTAGTGAAAATTTGAGTTGAACAGAAAGCCGTTTTATCTATCATACATTTTACATATGTTTATCAGACTTCACAGACATACAATATATGGCCAGGTACAGCATATTGTAAATTTTCTTACACCTTTTGTGTCAAGACAATTGTCTTTTATGGGTTGCCCAATGTACATTATGTTCCTGTTCAAATCTTTTCTCACTTCTTTTCCATGTAACATTGTCTTCATTTCTCATAGATCATAAGTGGATTTATTCCCTGTTATTCAAATATCTATGATATGCAAATAGTTGGTGACAATGAGGTCCAGTATTCCTGGTTATATGATAGAACAAAATCAGTACCAGATCCCAATTTGTTATGGATCAGCATAGGTCTGCTAAAGAGACCTCTAAGTGTGTTTGCTAGACAGATTCATACTTCTGTTCTTACCCTACATAATATATTAGAAATGTTTAGCTCGCCACTGTCAAGTATTCTTTCTGTGTTAGTGTTCTTTACTTGTACTATCTCCTCTCCTAAATGCAATGGTTAATAATTACCATTTTAATGTGTTAAAAATATTTTTCATTTGAAACTCATTTTTGTCATCAAAGTTCCCTTTGATGAGCAGATGAATTTATCTTTTGTTTTGCATGCCAAATTATGACTTAATTTTTTTATGTTTGCATTATGGCTATGTGGAAAATGCTATTGCTGGTATTTGCTAGTGCTCTAAATCTAGTGTTTGTGGAAAGTGTAACAGACACACTTACTGCCACGTGGCAGCTGGAACTTCTTTCCTAAGTACTGGTTCATCAGGCACAAAGACAAAAAGAGACATTTTCTGATCTGGATGGTCACAATGAAAGAAATACTGTTATAACCGTATAACACCATTAGACTGAAATGGAAATGCCTTTGACAAAAGCTTTCCATAAGGTGATAAGGAATTCAGGTGTTTCATATTCTATATGACAATCGGATCACTTAAGAATAAAGTGAAGGAAGAAAGTCCATGTTCAATAATATTAATGGGCATTGTTAAGTCAAAAAACTTCATATCTTCAAATGTTAATTTAATGAAACATGTTTGTGATTGGTTTGTTTGCTCACTCATTTTTAATAGGAGAAGAATCCTGCATGAATTTTGATGCTTAACTTAGAAGTATAAATTATTGTAAGTGGTAGCAATGCCTTGATTAAAACATTTCCTTGCTTACTTATGATCCTCTTAATGCGTGGAATAGGGCTGTGATTCAACAAGGCAATAAATCCGATTTTTAAGTGCTTACTGCTTGATAAGAAATACCATGGCTCTGTGATTCCGAATGCTGAACTGACACAGTCTTTAAAACAGTTCAAATTTGTTCAAAATATTTTGATAGATAGGTTTGTGAAGGCAAACTTTATGCCAAATTAGATACTGCTTGAACTTGATATCAAATCAGGTATTGTCTGTGCTCTGATTTCTGGCATAATGCCAATTGACAGGCATATGGCTAGCATAAACATTCTGCTGTACATTCTCACTTGCTCAGCATAAACCAGCTCATGTTCTGAGGCCCGATCTTGATTCAGTCTGTGTGATCAAGTGATGCATCTGTGCCTCATTGGCATTAAGAACCATGACCCAGATCTCCACTTTGAATTTTTCTCCTCACTGCTGCAGTTGTGGGACTCAGGTCAAAGAACTCAGGTTCAAAGACTAGCTCTCCAGCAATGGTGTGAGAGATGATACACACGTTTTGGACAAAATGTAATTGAGTCCTGGCTCTGAACCAGTCTAACATTTAAATTGCACCAAATCGGTTGGTTTGCCTTTCAGATGTAGATTACTTCCTCAGTATTGTAGGGCATATATGTTACCTTAGGCTTCTGGAGGGTATAAGTCACTAAGTAGAATTCGGCACTGATATTGATACGATTATAGCTGTTCATGCAAGCTGAAAGTGTGACTTGTGGGAAAGTAGATAAATGCCTTGAATTCTCACCAAGTGGGAGTATAGTGTTGTTATGGAGAGTACTTTAAATACTGCAAAAAAGGTCTCAGTCCTTCTAAAGACCTTGTGTCAAGGCAAAGGTCTCATAAAATAAAATTAGTAGTTCCAAATACCTATGTCTTTGTGTTTTATATAGACCATGTCCCTGAAAGACTGAACATTTTAGATTTTTTGTGTGCTTTTTATAATGGATATCTGTGATAACCTTTTTCTTTCCTCAATCCTTTTCTCAGTTCTCGTAGTTTATGCTGTGAAATGGGATCATTGAACTGGCACAGATAATACAACAGTTTTTTCCTTCTGGAAGAGCATAGTAGATACGTCATGTGGAAATTACTGGGAATAGCTTGTTTATCTCTGAAATTAGTCCTTTTTTCACTCTAAAAAACAGGGTGATTTGGAGAAATATTATACACAACCACCACTGTAGTATGATTGGGGTGAAGGATGTTAGCCATTAAACATTACTATTGTCTGACTCTGAAAAAACAATAATTTTGTTTTAATTCCTTATAATGATTCCTCAAGAAACATTTCGTTTTAATTCTTTTACATTTTTAGTACTAACATTCGTTTCATTAACACGAAATTTCAGTTCCATCATTTGTCTTGAAAATCTGAGTCAAATCAAGAAGTTAGAAGTAGTCAAAAAATAACTGAGATACCTCAGGATGGGAGGCAATGGGAGGTGGAAGGGGGAGAATGTTTTCTGAGAATTTTTTTCTGGAAAAAGAGCTTTTCAAGAAGTGAATAATCAATATTATATTGGGTTCTTGCCACCACAGAAGGTGTGTGCCAAGATTAAAGCTTTTTTTTTAATAATTGTTGTATTTTTGTGGCTGGAGAATTTCAATTTGGATCTGAGCTTCAGCATTTTATGAGAAAGTGGAAATGCATTAACCTCTTTTTTATTATTTTGATTACTAATTCCTTAGAAACAATAAAACAATACATTGTATCTACAACTTATCTTATAGTTGCTAACAATGAACACCTTTATGTTTTAATCAAACTGTAGTAGGACTATATAGACTAACATTTATAGGCTAGGGGAAGGAGTTTGTTTGATATCACAGCCTTTTGTGATCCATTTTAAAATATAGAGTGAAAAAGAAGGTGAAGTTATATCTTATAGTGACCAAAAAATATGAAACATTTTGGTCTCTGCCCTGGCATGTTAATAAAAGCACAGTAGTGACAATAATATATAGTCTTTTCCAGGATGGAAGGAACAGAAACATAAGTTCTGCCTTCTGGCAAGAGCAATGGTTAGGTGCTTTATCTGTCAAATCTGTCTGTATATGTACTGCTTCTAGAAACATAATATCTGTGTACTGAAGCGTATGAACCTTAAATTAACAATTGTGTAAACAAAAGTTATGCTGAAACTAACAAACATGTTCTGAATTATATGTGTAGTTTCTAGGAAAAGGAAGAACATCAGAGATGTTCACTTTATATCTATTATCTAAATATTAAATAGGTTTTTATGTGTGTATATTATACAGATGGTGCCCAAGGAAGAAATTATCTTTTTGAAGACACTATTAAACAGCTCAATTTTGACAGAAGATTTTGCATATTAAAAGCTATTACTGGATTTCTTCCAGTAAATTAAAAGTTTAAATACAAATTTTCCAAATTGTTTTTGACTTTATGTTGTGATAGAGTGGCCACAAATAATACAATATTTTCAAATATTTTGAGAAGTACAATCAGTATAATCTAACAATTTAACACACTGTAAAGCGTTAGAAATTAAAATCCATTTCAAAAATATTTTATTTTAAAGAAAAAAAATAGACAAAGAGTGTACTCTATTGATATCATTCAATTGTTCGACTCAAATTTATATTTATTTTACAAATAAAATTAATTTCATAAATTACAAGAAAATTTACTCCAAGCTGCTTTTTAACTTTGAAAACTGCTTGTCTTCTGTGTAATGTAGATCTGCTCGTAACCTCATTTTCTCACAGAGCATGCATAAACTAACTCAACTCTACGTCTGTATTTGGCTTGACTTATGTTTGTATCACTTCATTTTCTTATTTGTTGAAATATGACAGATCACTTAGAAGTAGCCTTTTACTTGATATTTTCACACTTTGCTTACATTCACATTCTTTATCTTGCATTTCTTCTAGTAACAACCAAAACCAATTTTGGACCTCTTTACAGATGGATATATTTAATCTTTTGTTAGTATATTTTCTGGTGATAACTGTTTTGTTATTTTCAGGATTGCATTTAACATGCCAAGGAGATTAAGCACTATTATCATACAACAGGAACTAACTGTGTCTATGAACAAATTAACTTATCAGTAATCGTTCTTAAAGGATTAGATTACACTCATAGATTGCAGTGAACATCTGGTTCATTAATTAGCTTTGTCATAAATATTTTAATTACTTTAATTTCCAATTGAAATTTCCTAGCAAAAAGGAGAAGTCATACAGACTTGCAACATATGTCCTCACTGTGATTTGAGACGTGATCTACTGATCTATTCTGTAATTTACTGGTAGTGTAAATATAATAGATTATAGATTTATAATCCTTGACACTTTGTTAGCAAAGGCCATCACTGTGTGCAATAAAATTCAGGCAAAGACTATAACCAAAAAACCCCCAACCTGTCACAGCACATTCAGATCTTTATAAGAGAACTAGAAATGTAGAACTAGAACTGTAATGAAAGACTCAGATGAAAGGGTGCATGAATGTGGAAATAGTGATATTCATTTATGTGCAAATTTTCTTTCTTCTTTATATTAAGTATACTTTCTTGTTGTTCATGTTGAATATTTGTACAAGAAACAGTTATTTTACTTTATTTGCATTTCCATCATTCTAAATATATTTACAGTGAGGTGCTAAAATATGTCCATAAATGTCATAAAATCATAACCTATCATCAACATCTATGTGGTTTCAGAAAAAAATATAGTGTAAATATGATGAGAACAGTGGGGTTTGTGACACAGTCTGATTATGTTGCTGAAATGACTGAATTGCTTGGAACAGAGGCATCTAGATTTTACCCAAAGGAGATGCACATTCTGCACTCACCATGCGACCAAGAGACACGAGTGATTTCTGTAAAATGGAGCAAATTAGCTGAACACCTTCCCATAGGTCAAGAGACAAGCTAGGCTTCACTGTCACATGCACAGTATGTAGCTATGGACTACGATTGGAGGGCTCTAGGAGCTATATTTATTGTCATTATTGCTATTGAATGACAAAAAAGTACATGTCTGCAAGAAAATGTGTATTTTTCCCTAAGGAGACTTCAGTTATTCTGTAAATGGAAAATGGCCGTTATTAAGTCAGACCTGAGATATGCTTCCATATTTTTTGGTGAGAATAAGGAGTGACCTCTACCAGAAGTTTTTGTGTACAAGTGGACTTTCATACAGATTTGAGATGTTAGAATAAATCCATGGATGACAGAAGAGAGGAGAATTTGAAAATTCAGGATCAGGATAACTTCTTAATCTGTAATTTAATATATTACTTTTGCTAGCTATGGGGTAGATTATATATTCTCGCATTTAAGAGAGTTTTCTTTTTTTCAGAGGGTTTATTTGCCTTCTTATTTATTTAGCTGATCTCAGTCCACTACAAAAGCTTCTCATCAAAGTTGTCTTTATGAAATAAATGTTAGCTGTTTCCTTTGCTCTCAGTCCATTAACTGCTAATGACTAAGGGAGGGTTCTAATATCTAAATAATGTGTAACATCTAAGCCATCAAAACAATGTGTGAAACAGTCAGTTTCTAAAGACTACAAATGTGGTCCCTCTAGTAATTTGCAACCTTGGCAAAACTAATTAGCTCATAGTCCATTTTGTGATCAGAAGGGACAGCAGTTACAAGACTCCTTAAGTGCATCTGTATCATGGTTAAAAGAAAAAGTAAGTGACATAAAAACTCCTTCAGACAGAGCTTTGTACCGCTAGACATTAGGTCTTTAAGAGGAAAATGGGATAGGCTAAACTTGGGAGGGTGGGTTCAGCTTTATTTTGTGTAACTGTACACAAACAGAACTACTTACGAACCACAAATTAAAGCTATTGCAGAGCAGCAGAAATACTGTAGTACAGCAATGTATGCAAGTTCTACTTTGATTCAGTATTAATCATTATTAATCAGACACGTTCATAAACGTGATGGGATTGGTCTATCTACGATGCTGGAAAAAAAAAAAAATTGTGCTGGTGACTGCATACAAATGAATTCTCTATCTGCTGAAATGCTGAACCCCTTCCCAATCAAAACTGACAGCTTCAAAGGAATGCTTTCACACAAAGGTAACATATTTGATAGAAGTTGAGTTGTACTTTGTGCCAGAGGAGCAGAGTTGTTAGCTTTACCGTGCTAACAAGATTCCATCCAGACTGTTCAGCTAACTGAAATAAGCATCTATTGAGATGGGCTGTATTTCATGTGTGTATGTATTTTTACTATTCAAAAGAATTTTCCAATGTGAATCTTTATACTTTTCTTCTTCACTTAGACACTATGATGCTCTCAAGTGCAGCACAAATTCATTTTTCCTGGAGAAATGATTTACTATGCGTTTTTATGTGAAAGTAGGCATGTCTTAAAGCAGGCTTATCATAGTTCTGCATGTAGTCCTGGCGGTGGGAGAACTGCTATTTCCTTAGCAATACTAAAACTACAGTGCTGGGTTCCTCTTCTATAATTTTAGCATAACAGCATGATGGAGACATTAATTTTCTGGTGAAACTTTTAGAAGTTTAAAATATTCCTTCTTCTACAGGCTGTAAATCTAAATGCAAATGTCAGTGGATGTGTGGGTTCAAAATTCAGAAAAACAGAGCATAAGAATGATAATTTTCATTTTTTAGTATGATATTCCTTCTTTAAATTGTTATGAAGTTCTCACAGGAATTGTTAAACAGGTGCTTTGTTTCATTCCCACACTGCTAAGTTTTAGCAATTTGTTTGTGTGGCCATACAGTGCTCCTGGTTCAGTGTTATTCTCAGGCAAAGCATTTAGGGGAGAAAACGACTGTGCTGCCATTCATTACACAACTCATTCTAATTGTTCCTCTTGCTTGTTTAATGATACAGTTAAAAATACATATTATGATGCTTTTAGTCTGTACTTTTATGCAGTATATGATATCATAGGGCCAAATTATCACCCATTATTAATATGAGAAAATGGTGGCTTTAAATGTTCTCCTTATTAAACACATTCTCAGATTTTTAACTTCTTTCTAGAAGTATACTTGATGGATGAATCTGCACGTGTCTGGCTGAGAGAATGTAACCTGGAAACCTAAACGCATTTCAAATTGGAATTCTGTGCCATGTGACAAAAAGAAAATATAACATTTTCTAGGTCCATTTATTTTTTAATGAGCCTAACTAAACATGGTGTGGCTTCAGAGCCAGGGAATTACACAACTGGAGGACCTGAAAGTGTCCTTGGCATAAGCAGCAGTTGAGGCATAGAATCCACTGTCTTTAAAAATAATCCTACTACAATAAACTATATTCCAGTGCAATTTCATTTTGCATGAGTTAGGTTCGGTAAATTAATGCCATCAAAAGTGGTGATTTGGGATGAGGGCAACACAGAAGTAAATAACACCCAAAATCTTTGTCTTTTGTAGTGCCATGCTACGTCAAGACAGTGACCAGCATCTTGGAAATTATTCAATAAGTAATGGCAAATATTCTTTTTTTGTGGTCACAACTATTTACCTTGTGTGAGCCCAAAAGAAAAACAGGATGTGTCAAAGCTCGCTTGCATCAGGAAAATGTCAGCTTGGATTGTAGCAGGCTGAAAAGAGTATGCTGTCTCTTCCCTGAACTATCAGATTGCAGGGAATGACTAAGAGATTCCCTGCTTTGATACATGTCTGTATCAAGGTAATCTCCGTTGAAATGGATTCCTGGCCAGCTACCAGCTGTGACAATCTACATCAGCAGCATAGATTTAGCAAAATCATGTATAATTTTTTTCCCCACCAAATTCCCAGAATTATCCAGATGTGTCATTTTCCCTAGCTCATTCCTCATGGGAGGGTAGTGTTGATTCCAGCTGATGCTGTTGTTACAAAAGCATGCTTGTGCACCTACATGTCGTGGGCAGAGAGTGATTGATTTCACTCGTAAGAGAGAAATAATGAAATATTTATTAAGGTGAAACAGAAATTTAACAAAATTAATAGTGAATGTAACAGTGTTTTACGAGGTTCGATGCCAAGGTACACTTGTGTATTTACTGCATAGAGGACAGGGTCAGACAAACTGTCAGGGAGACCCTCCTGTTGAGTCACGAGGTTCAGAAAGGACCCCCTTGCTTTCTAAACTCCTTCTCAGAGAGGAGTCTAGGTGCGGCTGGATCCAATCCTAGTCCCAGATTTGGTCAACGGTTTATGTCTAAAGGCTTATATATGCGCAATCAATCCCTTATGTTACTTAGCTAAGATTTCAAAGTTTTAGCATGCTATTAGTCACTTACCAAGAATCTGTTGCGGTAAGGTATCTCTCAACCTCAAGGAGTAGAACCTTAAGTGAGCATCCTCACAAAAGGGGAGATCCTGGCGTGCAGCCCGCTGCCATACCGGAGAGCTCAAAGGGCTCTTGGGCTGTCCACTATTTATACCGTAAGATAATTGAACTATAGTCATATTTCATGTGAACAAAGTATCTAGGTCTCCACTCCCCACAGTGTTTTGGCTGTGTTACCAGCCATCCCCAAAAGTCCAGGTGCAGCTTATCGCAACCGATGTTGCTGTGGTCAAGGCCTGAGCAGAAGCCAGGGGGGAAAGAAGGAGAGAGGGGAAACAGGGAGAACACACCGCCACACTACATTAGTAATTTGAGCATGTGATATCTGAGTGAATAAAAGTGCTCCCTTCCATTCAGTGGGTTGTGTGAAATAAACATAGTTCTTCTCTTCAATTTTTAAAGTGAAGATTCCCACAGAAGTCATTAGTCTGATATATATCTGCAATAGTTGTCGTATGCGCTGAAAGTCTGAATAAATAAATGAAAAGTTTGAAAAGAGTTTGAAATTTCAGTTCAGGGACTGAAAGATTATTTTCAAGTCTTCGTTTAAAGGGAGATTCCCTTTAATGGTGGATTTAGTCCGTATTCTTCATTAACATTTCTTTGAACTTTCCCAGCTCACAGGGAGAAAACTGGGGAAAAATTAAAGAATTCCTATATGATCACACAACAGTTTGATACTATTTATGCTTCTCTTTGTAATGTATCACTTAATTCCTTGCATGCATATGGCTTGTATGTTGTATCTGAAAAGGTGTGCAGTGTTCTAAACCTAAATCTTATCTTATGCTCTGCAATATAATTAGCATGTTACAATATAATACTTATATACCTACAGTTGTATATGTAATCTAATTTCAATTACTGTTTTGTTGACTGCATATCAGTTCAGAGTCTGGCCTGTACACCCTGCATTGAATAACTGTGATAAGGCTGCCAAGACCTGCCTATAGGGCAGATCAGTCAAAGCAAATCATCTTGTCAGTGGATTATCTATGAAAGCCCGTGTGGGTCTGATACTAAAACGGAAACAAGCTCTTTTTTTTTTTTTTCTTTAAAGTGGTTATAAATACCTTTGCTGAGATTCAGAACAGTGTTGACACTTTTCTTGAAAACTAAGATTTTAAAGTACACTTTCAAGTATATCCAAATTGAAAACATTGGTCAATTGAAAAATTTGGTCAAGTACATTTGACAATGATCAGACACATACATACATCTTTCCCTTTTCAAGCTGTTATTCATCAAGCTTCGCAGTCAAATCAAGCAGAAATCTTTTGTAAGACTGAGGAAATCAGAATAAATCAACCATGGATAAAAGAAAAAGTTCTTTAAATTTCTAGATTTTTCACATAGAAAGATTATAATGTCTCTGTACTCTTTGATAAGTAAAGGATATTTTTTTATTGCATTTAAACTTTCTTGCTTGCTTTGTTTTCCCTAATTCTTTGCTTTCTTTGACTCTGGAGCTCACATCACTAGGTAGATGGGATAGACAGAGGTGAACTACAGTGTTAGCCTAAATGTGTCATCAAATTTAAACTCTTGTCAAGTGTGTGGAAATTTAAAATTGTTCTTTCCTAAGTTAAATATTTCCAAAACTGCAGTTTGGCTGAAATCACAGGATTCAGAACGAGGACCACTGAGCAGGAGAAAGAAGAGCCTTGTTGGCAGCTTGCACTGAGACTCAAATGACAGGTCACTTCCTTCTCTCCTTGCTTCTTTCTGTCAGTAGTGTGGTTATATCCATACAGAACAGGTCCTGCACATGTAGGTGTCTGTGCTTCAGCCCTGAGAAAATGTGTATTCAGCCCCTGAGTGGGTTAATGCCAGGAGAAGTCTTTGATCAATTCTCTGTTACAGTCCACTCTTTTCCAGAAGGACTCTAACAGAACTAGCAGGTTCCACAAAGCATCGTTGAAAAAGTACAGCTGAAAGGAGAAAATGAAGCATGTCTTTAAAATGCATTTATGGCTCTTCTGTATACATAAATGACTGTGCATGTACTCAGCCACATATATTTTTGCAGAAGGGAATAAGTAACTTTCATGGATCATGCATTAGATCTGTGGTTGGAAATCAGATTTCAGGAATAGATTTCATGAGCTCATTTCTTCTTGTTACTCTTATGGATTTTGAGATTTGGTCTTTGTCAGTGACTATCAAATAACAGGCTACCCCCTGGATTGGCAAGAGCCATTTACTCTTTCTTCTTCCTTTTTCTTTTTTCTGGACAGAATAGCAGCTGTCATTATTTTTAGTGAAACAGGACAGAATGCTTCAAACTGCAGGAGTTCGTTTCCTACAAAATTCTAGCAACTTCTTCAATCTTGCAAAAGAATTTCACCTAATACAGTTCTGCGGCTGAATGAATCACAGCTTAAAGCCAGGTGGCATATGTCTTGTGACTATACGCTCTCATAAATACAGTACAGCAGAAGCCTAAATGGAAACACATCTTTTTGAAACCATCTGTTCTTACAGATATCTGCAACAATAAAGAAAATAAAGGCTTTAAATGGTGCTATGCTGTTTTAATCTTAAAAGCATTTCCTATTGATTTCTCCTTTTACTCTGAGAAGATCAATTTGTTTCACTTGGATATAACTTAGCTGCCATGTTTGTTGCTGTTCTGTTTATGAGTTTGGAGAATCTGACTGTGGATGGCTTACCTATATATGAATATTTATAAAACGGAACTTTTTTGTGCTGGAAAGTGCTGGGTTGCCCTCTGGTGAATGTAACTTGCACATTTTATAATAGCTTACAGAGTGAAACCATTTCCTTAGTGGCTTGTTTGTTTATTTGAGGGAAGTTGTGTGTGTTTTGTTCAAAGAAAATACTGCAGTGGCTCAGCCATAAAACTGATAATGTTTAACAACTGCTTATTTATTTAATTGTGTCACATTGCTCTGATGATATCTTGACTGTAAAAATGCTCAGCTGGAACAATGTTCCTTAACTTGTGTATTCAGATCGTATTCTTTAATTGGTGCAGTCTATATAATGTTAATACTGATAAAAAAAAGCTAAGTTTCTTACTGGGGTTGAATCTGTTGTTCTGCTGGAGTTGTAGTCTTTTGTATATTTCAACCAGTGAGTGCTGCAAAAGGAGTATTGCTATGGATACATTTCCAACAAATCCTTTCATGTCTGAAATATAACTTACAAGATTACAGTGTCTTTGTTAATGCTGTGGTCAATGTTTTAACTCTGTTTACAAAATTTCTATAGTCCCTTGCAGTGGTGTTTGAAGACAGAGATTTCTTTTGAAGTGAAATACAGATTGCAACACTGAGAGCTTCATAATACACGGCAATATGTGAAACTAAACCACAGTGGCATAAACTGCCCCATTCCTGAAAGACTAACAGCAGAAGTGACATAGGGAGATACAGCAAATAGAACTACAGTTTCCAGCCTAGAAGGTCAATGCTAATTCATGGACACCTATGGTTTATCTGAAATAGTTAAACCTATATGTGCCACATACTTGGCAAGCAATTCTGCTTAAGCATCAGAATTTGGGGGGCAGGAGAAATGGCACAGATATCATACATAATTGCATGACTGGCATGTTTCATCTACATAAAACAACTTGGCAGCATAAATTTGTAGGAAGCATGTTAGCTCTTTTTTCATCATGCCTCATTTTCAAGAGTGATAGAGCAGGGGAAGGTCACTCTTGGCCACCCTGGGAAAGGTGCCAGCCCCTGAACTGCAAAGCATAATTGCCCTTTTACTCGAGGCCAGAGGCACATGCTGGAAGAAAGATCTTTCTGCCTGAGTGTCATCTCCCAGGGAAGGGAGACATGAAATGTCACACCAATTATCTGAGCAATGGACAGTGTAAGGAAAACTGGCTGCCTTGTGAAGCTGCAGCCAGAGCCCCAGTTACTGAATTAAGCTGAGGGGTTTTTTTATAGTGTTGGCCCCGCACTTTGCTGTCACACTACCCACAATGCCCCATCATGCATGGGAGAATCAGGTGTGACCGCAGCAAAACGAGCTGCAAAATGAGGTTGTGAGCCTTTCATAGAGGAGAAATGCAGCTAGAGCCTAAGTTGACCTTTGCTTTCAAAACCCAGAAGTCATTTCTATGGGGTTTGGGAGCAATCCTCCTGAAGGAGGTGGAACTGCAAGGCTGCAGCTTGTGTCTGGAACAGTGATGGAGATGGGTGCGCAAAAGCTGTGCTCTGCTTCAGTGGTGTGTTGCTGGTGGAAGAAAAACAGTTCTGTTCATCAAGAACATTTCAACCAGAACAGGGATTTTGGCTAGTTATTTCTCAGCAAAACTCAGTGAACCAAAAAGTACAATAGAAAGTAAAGTACAATGTGCTATTGTTTTATCAGGAAATTAAATCTTTTGGGGAAAAAAGTTTCCACATTTCAGGTGGGACCAGGTTGTTCTCATGCAGATGCTTTATATCCAAATGATACACTTTTCTGGTGCATGAAGAAAATTTGCATTGTAATACAGTTAATTAATATTCACAGTTTTCAGCAGGTGTGCTAACTTCTCATGTGACAGTGGGATGTTCTGCTAAGTGCTGTGACATGACAGCAGCTGTGATGAATGGAGCTAAGATATTAAAATCTCTTAAGCAGCAATGATATTCCAGCTGATAAAGCACTGGTTTAAATAAATGATTTATTTAGAGGTTGTAAAACAGGTAAACAGCTAAAGGAGTCCAGCAAGACACATTACAGGTGATAAAATGCTTAACAGTGTGTCACAGAATAGTACCCTTGGATATATTTCTCTTCATTTCTCTCAATAATATTTAGTTTAAGCTCTGTCAATCATCCTTTTTTTATCAAGTTCTCTTTAAATGTATGGACATTTGAGAAACAGGTAATAGTGAAAGAGTTTTTTTTTACCTGAGACGTGATCTGCTTATATAAAATAAAGCCAACTTAGAAATAAATGCTATGAGAAAAAAAAAAATGAAAGAGTAAAAATTAAAAATATTAAAAATATTTTTGATTTTTGATATTAAAGTGTATACTCTGTATTCATAGAATCATAAACTGGCTAGCGTTGGAACGTACCATGAAAACCATCAAGTTCCAATCCCCCTGCCTTGGGCAGGAGCACCTCCCACTAGACCAGGTTGCTCAAAGCTGAATTCAGCCTGACCTTGAATGTTTCCAGGGATGGGGCATCCATAAGTTGTCTGGATGCCTCACCACCCTCACACTAATGAATTTCTTCCTAATGTTTGATCAAAACCTACCATCTTTCAGTTTAAAACCATTAGCCCCCATCCTATCACCATACTCCCTGATAAAAAGTCCCTCCCCATCTTTCCATGCTTAATGGAAAAATGTTATGCACAATATTGCTGATTAAGCTGAGAAACAATTTATGGAAATAGAGGATGTACAAATCCTTAGGAAAATTCAGTTACATTTCAGGAGAAGTAGTTTTCCATCATCTATTGCTAGACAATATTTGAGTGATTCAGGAATATTTGTGGGGGGAAATGAAAATAATGTTTTATTTAATATAAAGTAAATAAATTTATAACATTTTAATATTCAAATTATTATTTATCCAAATTTTAAAAAGTCAGTGTCTGTCATTTATCATTGACCGATTTATCAATTCTTATTAAATCAAGCTAAACATAAGACAAGTCTCATAATGCCAGTTGACTCTCATTTATCAGAGCTGAAGAGTATGTTTGAGTTCTGATGAAGTCTAATAATTTAAAAGGTATCTTAAAGATAAGCAAAGAAATACATATTCTGGCCAAAAGGGGTACAGTTATTCTATTTCATGAAACTGCTGAATAAATAAATATTTTGTCATCTAAAATGAACAGTAATGAAAATTTAAACTATTTGTAAAAAGTCTAGCATCTAGAAATTATTTAGGGGCATTGTTTGTTTTTATTTTTTTTAAATAAAACAGCTTCCTAACAATATGTAATATTAAATGTTGTATATTATGAGAGAAATAAGTAAAATAGCAGACTTGAGACAGCCACAGCTGAGCAAGGGACCAGTCTTCTAAGTGGTTTGGTATTGCGCATTGCTGGAAATTATTCTCAATGTCTTCATAGCTTCTAGTTGGTAAGTTAAATATATATATATATGTATATTTGACTTTTGTTAGGCAAAATTAGGATATTAAAAGAAATTTAAAAGTGATTTTGTGCAAAATCATGCAACTGACTACTGTTGATGTTAAGTCTCTGATCAAATAGAGATCCAAATGAACCAAAAATCACATCCCATTTTGAGGGAGGAAATGCTTTCTGTCACATAGTACCTCTGTTCTTAAACTTAGTGAAAAGTGGTATTTGCCTCCATTATTTAATTCAGAGTTAAAATACTAAGACAATACTTCCTTTTCCTTTACCCCAGTTCTTTCAAAGGTAGTTGTCCAAGTACATAAAAATTTTTTTTTAAAAATCTCTGTGCTGTAGAACTGCTTCTTTACTCTAGATTTTTTTTTTTTTTTTTACTTTTCATATTAGATTCCTTTGCTTTGGGGGGAAAAGAAATTCAAGATATTGTGACATGTCTCTGCTGCTTTTTCAAGGCAATTAATTTTTAAAATGAAGAATAATAATAGCTAGCTGGCAGAAACAATAACACTACATTTTTCAAGTGTTCTCTTTTTTCTGCTACTGCTTCCTTATTTTTCCTCTCAATGTAGCAGTTTAGTAGCAGTAGGGTAGTTTTATAAGGCATCATGGCAGTACAGTTGCCTTTTTTGTTGCTACTTAGCCATTCTACCAAAGACTTAAAAACTGGATCTCCCCTTGCTCATTGCCTCTACTGAAATCCCTGGATATCTTCTAAAAAACACATTTATAGGAGCAAAGCATATGATCTCAAAGCCTTCAACAGCCAGTCTGGATGTCTTTTAAAATTCAGATAGCTCCCCAATTGTCTTTTGAATTCAGTTCCTGATTATCCTCTAACACAAATGGACAGACAGATTCCACGTCCTAGAGAAGTCCTTTTTGGGCATATGATTGTTCTCATGAAGCTCTTTAAAGAGGCTGAAATGTTTGTTTTGTTTTGTTTTGCCCTTCAAAGTGGATTTATGAAGGCAGGGATTGTTAAGCTGAGTTTTCACTGGCTGACATTTTGAGCTAGTACATTAGTTTCTGAGCTATTTTAGATGCTTCTATACCCATTCCTGTGTTTCGTTGAATATCAATCGTAAAGAAACAAAAGTGGAAGCAAGTAACTGTTACCTGGGTCCCATTCTCAAAGGTATGAAGAAAAATGTAGTATCTTAAAAGAATGAAAAGATCTCATCTTGTGAGAGACAAAGGTCTCCAAGAAAGATATAATACTCCTTTCTCTGTGCCTTAGTTGTGGTCATGTCTGCAGCTGCAAGACTATATAAAAAAAATTATTTCAACCACAAGTTCTAGCTATGGGGTGTAAATATGGTGATTTTCTGATGTAGAATCGATGTCCTGAGTAATCAGGATAGTGCAGTTATAACTGGTGTGAGCTGTAACATAAAAGATTTTATTTCATGTTCTTCTTTTGATATAAATTATTTATATTTTGTTAATAGCATACCTTTTTCGTGAGAGTTATCTAACCCCTCAGATTGAGGACACAGCTAAAAACTCCTCAATACTGTTTTATTCTTTTTAACAAACAATAAGTAAAAGTCTTCACAAATACTGGATTTTGATTATTATTTCTCCAGGGAGGAGGTGGCTATAAAGAGATAAATTGAAAATAACTGGAAAAAGCCATTTGCTTTCTTCTGTATTTTAGGAAATTGCTTTGTTAGGTATTTTTAGTTATTTTTTCCCCTTAAAATTGTCCTCAGTATGCTCTTAAAATAGAGGATATATATGTTTAATTTTAGTTTGGCTTTATTCTTGCATCCTGGAGCCAGTACCTTATACAGCACAGTTTTGCAAGCTGCCATTTTGCCTTAACATAAGAATACGTTATCATGTTTCATCAGATATAGTGCTTTCTGAGTAATTTCTGTTAAAGTTATACTTTAACTTCCTTTTAAATCTCAGCTTATTTCCAGCTCTCTAAATTCCCTTTTTTGTTCTGGCGGAAACCTACTTGTATTCTGTTATTTATTTCCCTACTTTCAGAGCTGTACTAATAAACTAAAAATTTACGTGCAAGTTAATAATTTTTGCAGTGTTCATGGACAAGTAGTGCCACAATTCAAGATTACCATCTCATATTGTATGTGTCTACATTATACCCTGCTCTGGTATAATGGGCACTGAGAGTAGAAGTAGCACAAAAAGTAGCAAGCCATGGTGGCGGAAGGCAAAGCTGGTTTTAGTCTCTTTTGTATCCTGGTGTATTCTGAGCAGCGACACACAAAAGGCTGCTCTGAATTTCACCTGCCTCTGTGTTCCTGCCAATAGCTGAAAATGACTGGAGCGCCAGGTGATCTAACCATAAGCAAGAAATTCTCCGGATTTCATTCAGAAATTATGAAGTGGTCCCTTTATGTTTCTTTTCTTTCCCTTCTGCTGCTGATGGCTCCATGCCATCAGTCTTGCTCTTAGCTAAACTGCTACCCAACACCAGTATCTTTAATATTCAGCTATCCTGTGAGCTTCGTCTTTGTTCACCTCATCATCTGTTACCTGTGTACTATGAATACAGACACTTACAATGAATTTAACTTCTGCAATACAGCTCTCACCAGTCAAAGCCAACAGCAAAATCACCATCAGAAAAATGCCTTGCTTTAATTTAAAGCTCTCTTTTCTCAAAACATCTGTATGAAGTATAATTACTTTGTACATACCGTGTTCTGAATATCATTGCTGGGTATTGCCTTGTGCTATGAGTACTTTTTTTTTTTCACTTCCTAGCTTGCATTTGTAACACTTAGCTAACAAGCAGTGAGAGAGGGTGGAACGAATGTGCCTTAGGAGATGATGGTTCTCTATACCTTCCTGCTTTCAGCAGATCAGTCAATTGATTTGCCAGAATGAACAGGGTTTGTCAGGACTCTCCTCCCAACAGCTGGAATTAAGGAAAGCAGTTGAAGGGACTGCTGCTATGCTGGTCTGACAGATTCTGTGATTTGACTGGCCAAAAAAAAATGGAGGGTGGGGGGGAAGTGGCAAAAAAAAAAAAAAAGAAAAACCACAAACAAACAAACAGCCTCACTGAGCTGAGGAACAGAAGAGTCAAAACATAGGACAGGGTATTTATGGGTTTAATAAAAAATGTGGGTGATAATGCCAGTGTGTCTTATTTTTATTATTTGGTTTGATATTCAATTTATTTATTTATTTGCTTATTTGCGTGAGGGGAGGAAATAAGTGCCCTGGCTAAATCTGTTTCTTTTATCACCTAAGAGAGTAAAGAAAAAGGGACGACTCCTACCTGCAGGCACAGGTGGATCAGGCATTTTGGCACACCTTTTCAAGATTTACTTCTGCTCATTTCCTCTAGCTTTATACAAGTCTGATGCAAATGACACAGCTTGTTCCCACTGAATCACAGTGAATTCCCTTTCAGGGGAAAAAAATGCAAAAGAACATCACTTGCACCCCTCAGTGAATTACAGCCATTGTTTTTTATTTCCTAGTGTGTAATTGAAGTCTTTTACAGCTAAAAGAAATTATTTATAGAGTCATGAAAAATGGATTAACTTTCCTGAGTGCTTCATTGATGTTTTAGGCATCTACTTTATTCCAATTAAACTTATATAATCTAAAATCAATTAACTTTTTTTTATTTTAGAGAATAAATTATAGAGGAAAATAATTTGTTTAGCCTCTGTGAACTGCCTTATTTCTACATATTTTATATATGTAAGCTCTGCAAGGAACAAGAGAATTCAAAGTGTTATTAAGCTCAATGCAGACAGAAACCTTTCCTTTGTTCCCCACACCTTCAGTTGCTGCACAGAAGTGAAGCTTTGGGAAGGAAACTAGGAAATTTCCTGCTGGGTTAGATGTGCATTCATCTAATAAACTGTTCTTGCAATGGCTTCTACCAGATGCCTCAGAAGAAAGCATAGAAATGTGCAGGAGGAGGTCTTATGCATCTGTCCCCAGAATTAGGTTTATACAGCTTCCTAATAGTTAAAGAATATCTCAGACTCAAGATACAGCTTAATCATTTATCATAAAATCAGCTTCTGTATTTTTCGTGTACAGAGTTTATGATTCCCATCTGAAAATTACAGAATTTGATTTCCAATTCAGATCAATAAATATCGATTTATCCCAAGAGAATATTTGGCTAATTGAAGACAAGTAAGTGGAGTGTTTAATGATCATAACTAAAATACATTCTAAAAATACAATACAATCCTTATTAATGGGGAAAAGAAATTAATTCTCAGTCTGAGCACTGAACAGAGCATGGGAGTAGGAAGATCTTCAGTTAAATACCACTGACTGGAAATGGTCATTGTTACTATGCCAGCAATTGGCATCAAGTCTGTTCAGCTAGCTCAAGATGGGATCTACTATGATGCTTACTCCAGTCTTGCTGAAGTTACATTGGGTTTACCACATGGATCTCAAATTCTCCTATTAACGATTAATTTTTTATGCTATGTAATTTGTGTGTTTCAGCCCTGAGATATTTTAAATAGGCACAGGGTATTATTTCTGTTTTGGTGAATCATACATGAGTTGTCCTGAATAAACTGCTAAATGCGAGAAATCTGAACTTAATCATGTAAAAATAAAGGAAGCATTAAATTGTTATTCTTCAGAAAATATTCAAGAAATCTTCTTGAGGCAGCTGGAATAATAATTGAGAAATATCCAAAATTTAAATAAAAATGTTAGAAATATAAAAAGTACTAATTTCTTTTAGTCAATCTTCTCAAACTCAGCTTGATTCCTCTCTAAAATATAAAATAAACTGAAAATCTTAAATTACAATAGTATATTGGTAGCCTGCAAAATTTCTCACCAGAAAAACATTAATTACTTTTCCTGCTAGAGTTTTACAACTTCATCTTACAGACATTAAACACATAATGATATTATCATTTACACAGATTCTCTCTTGTTTGTACAACCTGATTTGGTTTACTGGTTTTTTTCAAAACTCTCTGCTGGTTTTCTCCTTCCAGAAGTGTATAAGAAGAGTTTTTGCTGCAAAGATGATACAGGAAGAGGGGGAGTTTTAAACACACTTTTTCTATAATTCCACCACGAGAGGAAAGTATATCTCTATGATGCTTTTCCAACTTTACAATTAGCTATCATCATACTTTTATTGGGCAAACACCAGTGATGCATTTAATCTAAGAAACACCTGTAATTTACAAAAGTGTTTAATGACTGCATATCATTCAGGAGATTGTCTTTGTTGTTTTAGTAGGAAAGTATCAAAGCATTCCAAAATTCATAGTTACAATTTTTCAGTAATTTCAAATAATGCTTTTAAGTTGTTACAATCAGGCGTAATAAAAGGTCACGTCTATTTTAGATAAAATGCCTGAAGTCTCAAGTTGTATTAAGTATAAGAGAAGCCTATAATTTCAAGTTGTTATTTTAAAAAAAGAAACACTGGACTTTCTTATTTAGAACTGCTGGAGAGGTGTGTGTTCCTACCTTCAAGTGTTTGACGAAGCTTCTTAATTGTTGCCAGAGAGCTAATTATCAGCTAATGCAATATTTTCACTTTTATATGGCATCTACTATTACTATCTCGTTGTGGCTTGAAATAATATTAAGGCCCTCTAAAGAACATTTCCAAGGACCATTTTGTAGAAAGCTACTTCATAGAAAGCTTAAATCTGAATAACAAATGGTTTAATAAATGCTTTCAATGCATGGGTAAAAAATAGAACGGATTCTGAAAGGTTCTAAAAACTGTGTTTCATCCCTGCATATATCAATGCGAGATCTATTATCTTTTCTGAAGTTTGTTCATTGGTGACAGGAAAAAATGCAAAAAAAAATCACATAAAATCTTTAGTTGATTGAAGTAACTCATTTTGTATAATTGGGGACTACATTTTTTACCTCCTACAAACTACCCACCTCTTCCCCTTTCCAGTCAAATACACATATGCAAGACTAATTCCCCATTTTATATGGTAAATATAATGGTCCCTAAATGAAAGATGTTTTCAGCAGAGTCCAATCTTTTTTTTTTTCTGTTTTTGGAGCACGTTACCTCTAATTTGAACAACATTTTGTCCTTTAATACCTATAGGGAAATGCAGTAATGGAATGATGCTGAGTTCTGTAAGAGAGATAGAAGAACATGATCAAAATAGATATGACTTTTGCTGGTTTGAGCACTAGCAGAGCTCAAATGGGACTGAAACTGCAGTGCAACAATTTGCTGAGGTAATCTAAGACACAGCTGATGCTAAAAATGAGTGGCCCAATTATACCTCATAACTATTTTCAACAGCCAGGCATTCCTTCCTTTACTTTAAACAGCCCAGAAGTGGAGCATATCTGACCCCACAGTGAAAGCCAACCATGCATAAAACGTATTTTGGATTTGGGTTTGCTTTTTTGGCTGTTTGATTGGTTGGTTTTGGTAAGGGTTAGTTTTGTTTTCCTTCGTCTCCCTATTTCCCTGGCTTTTCAGAGTGCAAAGTGCCAAAGGAAAGGCTCAGCTGTGTCACCACACTGACCCTGAATGTCTTAGACTTTATATTTTGTATGTGTTTAGTTATCACATTATACTCACCTGATTAAATTATCTTTTTTAATTGGTATTTGTAGAATAAGTATCCATTTGGGGCGGTGTAAATCATAAATTCTTTGTCCCCATGTTTTCCTATGTCAAGCAATGTAAACTATACAACCCGAATTGTTTTTTTCTTTTAATTTTTTTTCCGATCAAAGCTGTATTTTAGTCACATAAAAACATAGTGAAAAACATGTTCTCTCCATCCTGCCAGTCTAAATTTGCTGTCTGGCTTCAGGCCTCATGTGCTGAGTTTTATTTTATGGCAATTTTTTTATAGGCTAGTTATAAATCTTTTTGAATGGAGTGTTAATAATGAAAATACTACCAGGCCAGGAAATATTGACCACACTAAAGATCAGCATAATTATAACAGCAACAAGATAGAACAACACCAATCAATCAGCTTCCAGTAGCATCCCATTTTCAAAGTCAATACATTATCTCTACTTTATATACATTTTGTCAAGAATGTAAGTAATTTTTTCCTTCATTTGGCTTCAGATAGCTTTCTACTATGAAACTAGAAATTCACTATTATGCTTCACCTCTATAGTATCAGTAGAATTGCATGAGGCCTGTGTAGTGTTTGGTGGAATAGTGTAGCCAAGGGGAAATGTCAACATTATTTGAAATCAAATAAATATTTAAGTGAGATATTCCTTATTGTCAAAGTGATATGCAATGTATAAATTTGCATTTTTGCATTGAATTTCTTAGTAAGATGGTTCATGCTAGATCAGTAACGGATTGGTTGTTTTTTTTAACAAGCTATTTGATAAGATCCGTGTCTTGACTGGACATTTAGTTTGGCTGTGATAAAAATGCAACAAAAACATTTTGAGGAAGGGAAAAGCGAACAGTGAGCTAACAAATTATTAAACCAAGATTATAACACTATGTACAGAGCTGCTTATGTTAAATGACTCTAGTAGATGTAATTTTCGAGGATGTAAAATAAAATTATACTAGAAATCTATTTATGTACAGAGATCAACAATCCGTTGACTCTCATAACGGCTTGCTGCTCTACACAGGCATCAAAAACAAGAGGACAGCTTTACCTACTTAAATACAGCAGAAAATCATTACTTGATACAATGTAACTGGCTCCACACAATTTTATCTATTTTTTTACATTATATTTTTTACATTTGTTTCTTTTTTGACTACCTTTATAGTCTTCCAACTTTTCAGTTGTTCCAGGAGCAGGGTAATTTTTCTGAGTGTGTACTTTTCTTGGTTTGTTATGTCCCTATAAAGCAAAATACTGCCAAGACTGAAATAATATTTTTAATAGAGCTTTCCTTAGCTGTTTTCTCCTCCTCCTATATTAGCTTTTTCCAGTGCACTAGGGTTAGAGCATTGTTTTCTTCTTATTTCCTGCATTTTGCCATCATCTTTTATTTGTCATCATTCTCCTGCAACCCAAATGTTCCTTGAAGTGAAAGAAATAGTCACTTGCACTTCTACCATTTTCTTTTTCTTTCCTTAGTAACACAGAATGTGTCAGTTCCGTGAAGTTTCTGTTTAAAAAGTTCATTAAGTTCAGAGCTTGAACAGGAAAATGAAACTACCTTCATTTAGCACAAAAATGCTTAGTCTCTGTTTATTTCTGTGTTCAATAGAATAATTTGACTTTACTGTGGTCAGACATGAAGTTCAGAAACAGAGTTATTATTCCCATAATAAACCTCATTTATACAACTTATGTGGAGGTGGTTTATGTTAGTTTCTGGTTGACTAAGGCTGTGGTTAAAAGGATAAATTAGGCTGTGGGTGCTAGCCACATTGTATAAAGTACTCAGCCTTTGTGGGTAGCTTTGTTAAGGCGCTCTTTCAGGATTGTATTTAGAGTCTTAAGGAACTTGTTGATCGTTTTGACGCATTTCAATATTAAACTGTGTATGTTTCCTCTCAAAGGCTTTTCTTCAAGGTCATGATGCCTATATTGTTCATTATAAAACAAAGCCCTTGATCACAATCACTTCTCTAACACACCCAAATTGTGTAGCCTGTTTAATGATTCAGAGCAAACTCTCCTGATAGAGTGTGCCAGTCAGGAAGAACCGCTGAATGTTTTCTTTAACTGACTGAAAACAAGGTATCTTGTTTTCTCTCACAAGGCAAAATAGCTGAAAATAAAGCATTGCATCATATCACAAATTGTTTTAGCTGGAAAATGGTTCTGGAATTGATTCATTCCAGCTGCTTGCTCAGTGCAGAGATAGTGTAGCTCAAGGTTCCCTGATAAATACTTCAAAATCAATAAACTTAAATTTCAAAGTATCACTGCAGAAAATTTCACTTCTGCAGAATCTGTGAAACCAAGCTTGGAAACCCTTCTTTCTGAGAGTTTTCATCTGGAAAATTCTGTTTGTTTTGAAGCAAAGTTGGACTTTAGCCTAATTTTGTGTTAAGTGAGAGCATGATTATGCCTCCTTCAACTGTGTTGGCATAGTGAAGGAGCTGGACTGAGAAAAAAGAGAGAGGAGGCTGGTTTCACATTGCAACATTAGCACAAGTGTAAAAAGTCTGTGTATGGAAGACAACCTAAGGAATCCAAGTGCAAGCTTACTGCCTTTATCCGCGTGTTGGCTGAAAAAATTGCCACTCAGGTGAGATACTTTATTTTATTTAATCTCCCTATAGTTCAGGCATGCAGACATACAATTATTTATTACAAATAGAAGAGCACAAGTCAAAGAGATGTAATATGTAAAGTATTAAAAATGTAAAACTTTTCCCAAACATTTGTCATTTTTTGTCTGCAGGAATGGGGCAGAAAGGGCAAAGATTATTGGGTAATGTGAGATGTGTACCAGTAACTTTCTTTTCCATTTCCTAAGTGGATGTTAGGTAGCAGGTGTTTATACGTGTCTCCTCTTTTTATAAACACACAGCAGCATAAAAATCTGCTACCAGGAATAAAATTAACTAGAAAAAAAAAGCACTCATGGGCAAATAAAAATGAATTAAAAGTAGAGGACAAGATAAAACCTATTTGTCTTTGAGAAAGATGTGGTTGATGTTCTCATATTTCTACCACAGGAGCTGCATCAGCTTGTGATAGCTTAAGTAGGTAATATACAGTTCAAATGCAATAAGAGACCAAGTATTTTGAAACACATAGCCACAATTAAGCCAACCTGACCTTTAGTCAATACATTAGTTTTAGTTATGTGATTCAAGACACCACTTTCAACTACTTGTTAGTTCAGATAAGGGGACAGATGAAATAATGCTTATTTTTTCTGTACATAATGTTTACAAGTAATTCACATTATTTTTAGGTATTGAAATAATTATCACTTTTGCAAAACCCTAAGGATATGTATTTTCTTTATTTCAAAATATTGCCGTGTAAACATACTCTTCATGAAACCCCAGCATTCTTGCGCCAGAATTGGAATGTTGAAAACTTTTTTCTTAACACTAAAAAAATTGACGTATTGTAAATTTACTGATTTTAAACTGTCAGTCCTCTGTCAGTCCTGCAATCTTCTCTGCATGTACATGTAAAATTTCTTGTTTTCTAGAGGAAGACTTGATGACAATGCCAAAAGCTTTTAAGATAAATAATAGTCTTCCAACTATGGAAAGTGATAGGTTTTGGTAAGAAATATATTTTACTAAGATACTTATTAATACTGGGAAAAAGAAAAAAGGAGTAAATATTAATGTAATTTCAAATTCTAAAGACAATTAAAATGCTATGTAATTAAGAGTAAAAGGGAAATATTTTAAAATATTGGGATGGGGAGAGGTTTAAATTTACTCTTTTAATATATTTCCTGTGTAGTTTATGATCAAATTCAATTATTTTTATTTAAAAGTATTTTTAATAAAAAAACTTAAACTATTTTCTTTAAAATCTGCCCCAAAATTATGTAACTCTGTTTCCTGATATTCATTTTCCCCTCAGAATAATAAATATTTGATGAAATGAAATCGAGAATTATTTCAGAAAATATAAAAGTTGGAGCCCAGCTGTGCTTCCTGGAGTTTTAATTCTGACTGGTTAAATTAAAGGGAAAATTTGTATTTCTTTATATGGAACTGAAACAGACCCACAGTTTCACTTTCAATAAGTGTATGAAAATCAATATGCTGTAAAGTAGTTTATGCTATTTTTCCATTTCCATCTGTTCCCTTCCATTGCATCTTTTTGTGAGTGACAGCATAATAATTGCTGTACCAATTAATGCACTTCCAATCCAACTGCATCATTACTGCAAAATAAATGTTTTGCTTTGTAGCAGTTTGTCCTGCTATGAAACTTTGCTTTAGTTACTCCAGTCATCTAACAGCAGAAAAGGAAAAGCTGCTTTGTCATCAACAGCTCAATAGAAGACACTGTATATTCAATACAGAGAGTTGGCAGAATTTTAACCAGCATCAATTTATAAATAGGATAACAGCAATCATTTATTTTCTGCCTTAAATGAAAGTATCCTTTTTGATGCAATAATAGCCACTTAACTGATTTGAGATTGTAGTAGGGTTTTTTTGAGGAACATTTTCTTTATCCAGAATAAAATGTGGAGTCTCTTTCTTTGCAACAAAGCTCTTAGAGCATAAAAGCTTCCATCTGAAATAAGCAGTCATAATAATTTAGTTTCTTGCAGTAAATGTTTCATTTTCCCTAGTGGGCTTTCAATGCATAGCTACAGTGCCTTTCCCATTTTGTCCTGCGTCTTAACAAAAACCTGCAAAGAACATTCAAGGTTGAAGCATCTGAAGACAGGCTTCCTCACCAAAAGCATATGCTCAATACAATCTGCAGGCTTCCTCTGGTGTAAATAGGAGCTTTCACTGCTGTTGGGAAAAGTCCTTAGAGGACACAAATCTAGACTAAAGGCTGGTACTGTGAACTTCTCTGGGCTGCATTTATTGTCTGGTGAGCATTGTGTCAGGAAGCAACATACAACTAACTCCTTACTAATATTTTATGTCTGAAACGTTAGCTGATTGGGTTTTTTCCCACCTCCTTGCACCATCCTCTGTGGATAAAACCTTACCATCTCTGTTTCACTGATTTTTTCCAATGAGTAGTTCTAAAACGAAAAGATTGCTTTACAATGCAACAAGTGATTCAGTTTATTTGGTTTAGCTTGCACTGATTGACTCATAGACATTTCTTTTGAACAACCATGTTTTTCTATAACATTTATAGAAACAGCTATAGCAGTCATAGAGCTCTTGTCCTCATGAATTCTCAGAGCAAGTGAAAATATATAAAATGTAATACTAATAAAGATATCCAATTGGATTTAATTTAATGACTTCAATTTTGTGCTCATGATCTTGCAAATGGAAATGCCAAATTCTATTTTCAAAAATAAAGTTTATTATTGCCTAGCAAAGTAAGACTGCATTAGAAGAACGTCATTTTGTTTGTGAAGTCGTCTGTTCAGAGGTTAAGAAATCCCAAATGAAAGCTTGCTGTGCAGCTGCAAAAGTCTGCTTCTTTATTTTACCTAATGACTATCTAATATGAGGTACTTAAAAGGCCTGTAACAGAAGCTGAAACACAGGAGTCTCTGATTCTATTAATTTTTAATAATTGTACTGCAAAAATATGCACTTATATTAGATCTTGTGTTAGAAAAGCTGTCACAGGGTTTCAAAAGTGAGTCTGCATCAGAGAAGTGAGTAGTCAAGCAGCGAGAGCATTCACCTGCTTTTGTTTGCGTATTGCTCACAGGTCATTGTTCCCCAAATAAACTATCTGGCACCAAAGCCAGTCTGAGAAAAATCCTGCCATCTCTTACCCTTGGCTGCTTGTTCCTGCTCTTCAGCTGTGCCAGTAGGGCTCTTCTAAACCAGATGACCAAAGTGCTTGAGGCTACAAAGCAGCCTTTCAGTCACAATGGCACAACTGATGGACAGTGAACAGCAGCATGAGCAGAGAGGAGAAAGAGAACATTTTCAGCTGATTTTTCCATTACAGAAAGTGTAACGTTGAACAGGCAGAGGGGAATTTTAACATGACTTTTACATCACAGATGAGTAGTCTAACTAAAGAATATCAGATGAGAGAGTCCTTGAATTCTGGTATTGGAAAAGAAAAGCATGACTTTTTTTTTTTTTTTTTT
>VXBW01007860.1:440096-466232 GCA_013400375.1 Thinocorus orbignyianus
GGGTTTGGGTTTTTTTTTTTTTTTTTTTTTTTTTCATTTAGAATAGAAAAAGGGTTGGCCCCTGCCTTCTGGTTAAGAATTTGAATTTTGAATCCAAAACAGAGATATCTCCCAAGAACTGGCAGTAAGGGAGCTTTTAAAGCCTACCTCTTGTTCTCTCTCTCTTTCTTTTTTCTTCTTTTTTTGGTTTTCATTTAGCTGAGTACTGTAAGTTTTCTCTTAGAAGTTGTGATCGATCTACTTATATGTACATCAGTCACTGCTGTTACTAGGAAACCATTGGTTTTTTCCTCTAAAGATTTGTTATAAATAAGCACCATGTCATGAAATAAGATCCTTGGATATACTGCCTCTGCTTCCAACATAATTAAGGTCAGGAAAGATCTAATTTTGTTGTAATTTGCCAGGTTACATTAAATTATCTTGATGAATCATTCATACCTAATTGCTTTGGACTACAGCTTTGTTGCATTCTGCAATCCTGAGAGTAAATTTAAATAAAGGTTGAAGTAGGCTGAATACTTTTCCAAGGTCCTGTCCTAGAACAGAAAAAAAACAAAACAAAACATTTCATGTATAAGCCACAGGAAAAAGGTCATGAAGTGTGTGTTAATCAAATTCCTTTTATGCTGACTTCAAAAGAACTGTAGAGAGAGTTCTGTATTCTTGAAAACAGCTGTGGTACCAAAGAGCTGCAAAATCCACAAACAGCATTCTTCTTCTCTCTTAAATTTTTAAGGCTGAAATATGACACAGAAAATACTATTGAAGCAGGAAGCTTAGAAAGCTGTGGAGCTTAAATTCTTTACTGCAAAAAATTTATCTTTACTTTCAAAATCCTTACTACTGACATAAAGTGTAACTGTGGAGATGCTGCAGTACCTAAGACTCAATAAGGTTAATCAGCTGTATGAATATTAAAATAATATTTAGTAGGACTAATAATATTTAGTAGGACTGTCATTTAAAAAAGCAATTATCATTTAGAATTTCCAGTATAAGATAGACCAAATTAAAAATAATAATAATTTTAAAAAACCAACAAAAAATTAAATTTTGGAAATATACTACTTGAAGTCTTAAACCAACTTGGAACAGTTGGACTATGTCATTATTATTTTGCCACCTTTTTCTTTTTGTTTTGATTCATTTTATTTAAATGTATTAACATAGTTTATTGTTTTAAAGAAATTACTTTGAAAATAAGTATATTGCACAGAGACATTCTTTCCTAAACTCACAAATTCCCTATAACCGTAGCTTTCATTTCATTTGAACCAATCCTCTATTTTATTATTATTTCCATAGATTGATGTCATTCAGCTTGAGCCTCAAACAGGTGTCTAAGAGCTTTTGGTTCTCTTAAGTGTGTCTTTTATTCTTTGGATCTGAGGCTCTCTCTCTCTGACTACATATCCTAGCAGTCAGGGAACAAGTCACTTATCCTCATTAACTCCTTTGGTTACAGAATGGCTAAAATCATCTCTATTGTGGGATTTAGCAGCTACAGATTTTCTTTTAAAGAACAGTAAGGGATGAGTTAGCAGCTGAGGCACCCATCCAGGAAATGCAATATCTGAATTTAATTTCCTTTCTAACCTTAATAGGTTCAAATTCATCTTCTATATTCTAAGACACTGCCTTGATACTTTGTCTACAAATTAGTTTAGTAGGAGCAACCTTCATCACTGTATTAAAGCGGCAGTATTCTACAGAAATTAATTAAAAATTAATTATATGGGACATAGCACGTGACAGTTTAGGGTACTCTCTTGATTAGCAAGCATCCTTACTCCTGCTCATTGTCACAGAGACTATTTATTTCATTTACATTATTTGAGTAAAGTACATAAAGAAATTGGAGAAAAATATTTTGTTTATTGATAGGAAAGAAAAATTTTACATAGCCAGTCACATGGCTGGATTAGCAGCTCCCTGTGGCCCTTAAAATATATATGATTCTAGCTTCTAGATAAAAAAAAAAATACAAGACCTTATAACCTTAGAAGGAAAAATGCCAGATCTGGAACACGTAATCAAAACCTACAGTCATGCAGCTTTCTGTATCTAGGATTGTATTAAATTAAAAAAAAAAAAAAATTACTAACATTAATTGTGATGCAAATCTTAAATAAAAATAAAAATGTATGAAGGCTTCACTTAATATCATGGTTCAAAGTTGGTCAAAGCAATAAAACATTTAAGAATATTTGCAAACAATTTATTATCAGTGCTTTTGCTAAACAGCTGAGATTTTACAGCCACTATACATTTTAACTCATTTTGATGCAAAAATTTCTTGAAGCAGAAAAGATTTAAACCTGGCATCTCAGTCAGATTTTGGTAGCCAATGTCAATTTAACCCAGTGAATGGGTAGTAAAATAACACATACAACATTCATCCTGCTTGGTCGTGCTATGAAAGGGATTCTCATGTGTATTAACTCGCCACTGTGAATTCAGTCTCTAATTTTATTGTCTCCAATGTCACTGAGACGTACTTTTTATTCTATTTTTCATTCAGTTCAGCTTTTTTCTCTCTTGGTCCAAGTATTGCTCTGATAACTCATCTTCAAGGGGATAACAATCTTTTTCATGAAGCAGTCAGTAACATCATGTAGCCAAACTTTTCCTGTATGATAGACAGTAAGTACATAAAACTGTATTTGTGTGACAAATCCCTTTGAAACCACTGGCATTACCTCCACCCTCTAAGCAGTGCTCCAGATAAATAAGAAGTGCACTAGTTCTTCATCAGCTCAAACTAACAAATATAACTGAGACTTATAGGGTAGGAAATATATAGATCTGATCTTCTAAAATTTAAAAAAAAATAAATAAAATAAAAAAATTCTGACCTTAAATACTGGCTGAGTTGGGTTTGGGACCTTCTGCCTCCACAGGGCATCCACCTCCTGCTCCTGCCTTGGGCACAGGCAAAACTCTCCTCTGCAGCCCCACCAAGACACATCTCTCATGGCACCCTGGCACCACAGGGAATTGTATAGTCAGCCCATTGGAACCCATATCCATAGTAAAAGTCCTTGAGTATATTAAAATTTGTTAGATTCAAGCCCATTTACATCTTCTGTGTCCTTGTCCTCACTCCTGCAGGTCACAGCCTTGGCTCAGCGAAGGTGTCCCGGGCGCAGACGTTTCCCAGCTACCCCTCAGAGCAGGGCGAGGAGCACCAGCAGTCCCTCTCCCTGGCCAGCAGCTACGCCTTCAGCTATGGCTCGGGGCTGGTGCAATGACAGCCGGGGATGGCCAGCCAAGAGAAGAGAGACAGTTGAGCCTGGAGCCTGCTGCCAGGGCCGGGGAGCCAACCGGCCCCCTCTGCACCCACCATTTGCCGTGAAAACTGATGCCTACCAGCTCCAGCCAGGTCACCGCCAAGGCGGAAACCTGGAGAGGCGGCTTCCCCGAAGCAGAGGCTAAGTCTTTATTTATTTATTTTGCTGTTCCTTTTGTCAATAAGTTCAGAAAGAAGGGGGGTTGGGGGTGGGAGGGAGGGAGGGGAATGCATTCGTGTTGTGAGGAAGTGGTGGAAACAAACGAAACTGTGTTGGTGTGAAGGTTTCTTCATGACCAGAGAAGGCCCCTTCTCGGGCTCCATCGTGATGGCGCGTTCGACATCGGGGCCTTCCTGCCCGCCTCCACTAGCAGGCCTGGCACATCTTCAACCGTAACCTTGTTAGGACCTTGTTGCAGCCCACTGATATCACTCAAATGTCACTGACTCGAGACACGGTGACAGCACTTGCAGGGGTCGCCTTCAGATCCAAGCAAGTTTGTTCATTACACTGGAGGGTGGTCAGGTGTTTTTTGAGCCAGATGCCAAGAGATACTAGAGTGGCAGGCTAATGTGGTTTGTTTGGAATAGAGTTTAATGTGTTAAGGTTATTGCCCAGTATGGCTCTAATCTGAAATTCCTGGGGCGCAAATTCACCCCTTAATAATACATGTGTAATTCTCATAACGACCCTGAGAGCTGTGAACATCCATATCAGCAGCACAGTCTCGTCCTCAGAACTGCTGTGAAGACTTCTTATTTGCAAATTATTTAGATAACTGTGCCTGCAAACCTAACTTTAAGAAGCAGGAAAACTGTTCAGACAAACGAAAACGGGCTGCATCCCTAGCTGGCAACCACCTGTGCCGTGGCTGGGCCAGATACAGTAGAGCCGAGCTCTGGTCTTGTCTTTCTGGTCAGCATTACTTTGATTTTCTCTGTTTCCTTCTCAAATTTCCATTTTAAATACACATTGTATCTTGTATGATCATCTGTCAAGCATCAGTTTACTTTGAAAAGGAAGATGAGTACATCTCAAAGAAAATTTTGTGTCTTTGAAAGACATCTTTATAAAATGAACTCTAGTAGGTGTGTTTGTAGTCAGTAACAAGGGAATAAGCTGGAAGGCATACCTGGGGGTGGGGAACAAGTTTTATCTACCCTGAACATTTAGATTTTTGCACATTGTATTGAATATTTATGTACTCCTTGCGATGTCCTGATATATTTGAAGTTGTGGGGAAAAAAATCTGCCCTCTTGCTATGATCTGAGCAGCCTTGTGTTCTGTTCCCAGTGTGAAACGATTGCCATGATTACCAGAGGAATTCTTCTCATTAGTTGTTTCTCAGGACAGGTTGAAGAGACACATAGACTCTTTTCCTATGAAACAATCAGTTTTATGTACCATAATTTAATGGAAAAAGTGCTGTTAGGTTGTTTTATGTATGCACATATATATATATGTATTAAAAAGTACAGAGGAAACTTCTGCTTTTGATTGAACATTTACTGATAAAGTATGTCCAGCTTTTCTCCAACCATTTTGCAGGCTAAGAAACCTTGCAGAATTACAGCTTTCTACACCTCAGTGAACAGCTGCTGAATAAAAAAGCTTTGTGATCCACTTGAATGAAACATGTCTACGCCACCACAATCAGCTTTATTTATTTTTCCTTTTTTTCCCCTGTCTCATTCACTACCTCTTTTCCTTCTCACAGTGCTGCCATACTCAGGAATAGAACGGCTCCCTACAGAGAGTATTTTGATGAGCTAAAATGAAAAACTGCTCTCCCACATTGTCAGGGAGCTGTACCTGTGGTTTTCTCTTAGCTGTATCCGTCAAGGAAGCTTCATTCACACTTTCATTTAAGAAAAAAGTTTGGTTGACACTTTGCTTTGGAAAAATTTCCAGTTTGCGAATGTTACATGCAAAATGTGATACAAAAGGATAGATACTCTGCTGGTGTAATTCCGTTATTCAATACAGCTTTGCCAAATATACGCCTTTTGAGAAACGGGCCAATTATTTTTATTCCTATGCAACTGTGATTCATTCACTTGCCCTAAAGTTATAAATTCCTTAGATTAAGTTTCCTATATGTTCTACAGATTTCTATGCTGTGTCCATGTAACTGTTTTCCTCTTTGACTTGAATACTCATCATTTAATACTTACATATTATACATTGTCAAACAGTAGGAAAAAAGCAAAACCAGGAGAGTATCAGAACTGCTTTATAATTCTAGTGCCCGTATACTTTAAGAACGTATCTAAATCCTAAAGCTAGTGCTTAGATAAAAAGCATAAGGTCTATATAGGGTGCTCTTTCCATTTCCTGGGAACAGTTGCTGTGCATCACAAGTAATTTTGTCTTCCTATGCAGTGCATGAATATTGTCTAGTTAATGAAGATGTAATGCTATTTCCAAAGAAAACACACACACAAAATTGAAGGGAGGGAATGGCCATGTATAGGAGTTTTCATTACATAATGCAGCTCTCAACATTTAAAATCATCTCTGAAGTCCCATCACATAGCAATAGACAGAAAACTGAATTCCAGGACAAAGCTGAAAAATGCAGCCAACAAAAAACAAACCTGACCTATTGGGAACCTATTTCTTGGAGAAATTAAACACGGTCACACTGGAAGTTGAAAATAAGGATGCAACCTCACAGCATATTGTAACACAACCTATGAAAACTGCCACCTGAAGCACAAAGGTATTCAGCAGCCAGTGGATGTTGCTGTTGGTGTGACTCCAAACTAGCAGGTGATATCACTATAACATTTGTGTATCCATATAGCTTCCAGAAATGTTCCTCAGAAAAGCTATGTGAGAACCAGGCAGGCACTGTGCCAACAGTTTGCCAGAAAATTCTGTTTTCATGGAATGGCTTTAATTCCTGGCATATGCCTGCCGATACTCTAAGTGACTCCCCACTGAGACTACTTTGTTCAGCTCCTAGTGCTTCTGCCAGAAGGAAAACTCTCTTTTGGCACACGTGGTAGAGCTGCCTGCCTAGAGACTACAAGGGCCTTTAAAAGGTGCAGGGACCACATGGGTCCCTGGTTCAAGTCTCGGCTTTCTTCATGTGCAAGGCACACAGATAATACATCTACTCCTGACCCAAGAGGAGCTCTCTGTTCTCAGCTAATGAGCTAGGAAAAAATGGAGGGCAAGAAAATGTCTTCAGTGGTAACCAGGTGCTACTGGTACAAATGGAGTATAGCATTAGTACATTATAAAGCAGAAGAAATAATATAAGGCTATCATTTTTATTTTGGTTCTGAGGCTGTGTTATAAATATATAACTGTAACCATGATTTACATTTTTTTTAAATGACCCTTGATAACAATATATTGACCCCTGTAAACATACAACATTACTAAAAAAAATTACTAATATATCTTAACTGTGAATACTGTAGATTGATTGCATGCTAGTACTTTTGATTTTGAAGTTACTTGGTGCAGAAAAAGAGAAACAGAAGACTGATAGTAAATCATCACGTGATGATAAGGTACTTGAGTAGCCCCATTTTTTAAACAGCTACATTTAATTAATGATAGTTTAAATCAGCTGTGAGTATACTCCTTTGAAACAATTTTTGCCTCCCTATATAAAGCAAAAAGAAAGAAAAATATCTTGTAACATGGAGTTTGCTGTCTTATTGAGTAAATTTTGAAACTTTACTTTCTGTGATAGGCTCTGATTCCAGTTCTTTACATGTATTAGGTCCATGCAAAATTCTGTTCTTGTGAGGTTTTTGTTGGTTGTTTTTTGTTTTTTTCCCGTAAATCTTGGAAACCAAAGACGTTTACTAGACAACAACAATGGCTGCTGGCTTTTCTTTCTTTTTTTTTTCTTTTTTTTTTTGACAGAACTCTACCATGATACTTTTAGAAAATACTCTGTTTCACATGTGAATAGAAATCCTATTGGGAAGCAGCATATTTCTAATCAAGTCTTGTTCTAAGCCAATAAGACTTTGCTGGAGTAGGGGTTGAAAGTGAATATCTGAGGTCAAAAGTCTTTCAAAGTGCTCTCTATAGCAATAATTTAAGTACAACATACAGCCTTCAGGCACCCGTTTATTTAGGAGTTGCTAAGTGCAGGTGGCCTTTAAGACCCTTACCTGTTTATGGGGGGAATAAAAGCAGAGGATTAATCAGATCTCTGTATTGCATTTATCAGAGAACAAATTAACTTCATGCTTGTTCAGTTCTCCAGTCTAATAGGCAATACTATGAGTAGCAATGATTTTTGAGTTATTTGATCTCTAGGAACGGAACAAAGACCATCAGCCCATAGCATATAAAACTCTACTTTGGCTTAGCTCACCAGCTGCATTTACTGGTTTTCATCTGGTAACCTAGAAACCACAGCATGGTATTCCATGAGTAAATATAAGCCTCCTGAATGGCTGTGCTTTTTGGCATGAAATACAGCATTATTTACAACTGTTTCTTCCCTAAAAGGAGGAAATTGTTTCAATTAATCTCTTTTTTAGTGTTTAACATGAGTGTATCTTAGCTCCTTTTTATACCTGCTGCAAAGGAACAAAGGTGGCTTTTATCCACATACAGAATAGAGTGGATCACAGAGAGTGTGAAAAGCTGCTGTTAGATTACAAGAACAGATCAAATAACACTGGAATGTTTCCATTTTTCTGCACATTGTCCAAATATTTGTGACTCTTTCCAAAGCAATCTGTTATGCAACCTATGTATATTAGAACCTTACATTTTTCACCAGAAATGGTTGGGGTGTCTGCCTATGTTTTCTAAGTAGAAGATAATGACTGTGCAACACCATTGTATTGGCATAACTTGAAAATCAAAGGGTATAAGTTTGGTTATATTAAATCTGCAGATATAAAGTCTTGCACTCCATAAAGGGTGGTGTGTTTGTTCTTGATAGCATAAATAAATGCTCTTTATTTTTTATTTTAGATAAAAAGGTGTGCTATATTGGAAACAAGTATAGGCATATGGTGGAATGAAACAAATGTCAAAGAATATTGACTAACCTGTTGTAGCAAGAAGTTTGTCTTTCTCCATGCCCTTATTAGACACAAAAAAGATGACAGGTGAAGGTGCTGTGTGTTCAGCAGTTATTTAAATGGTGTTATGCTTAGAAACCTAAATATGAGCATTCATAGGTAAAGTGGTTCTATTGAAGAATATGAAGTCTCAATTGCAAAGATTATTTTCTCATCTTTGCACGTGTATGCAGCATGCCAGATTTTTAGAGATGTGGTCAAAGCAGATATGAAAAGTAACTGAGGTTTAAGTATGATTGTTTATAATTAAAGCATTTTAAAATATCAATATTGTTATGAATATTTTAAGTTGTAATGAAGACAATATTTCCCTTTTAACTAAATGCAACCTGAGAATCTAACATGCTTTCTAAGATGAAGGAGTTAATCTTTTTAAATCTCATACTGAAAGTCGTAAAGAACAGATTTCATTGTGGGGTTTTTTCCTTCAGTACAGAAATCCTCATAAGGTTAAATAGATTTACCATGTTCCCTTACAATCCTGGGATTCTCATGTGAATTTTATGGTAGATTTTTTCCTGTACTAATATTTGACATGAATTAAGTTAACCCTCATTTTTAATATAGGCTACATGTTTTTTTCAATCTTTTTTAAGTTGTATGATAGCAGGACTGTAGTGGGCAGAGAAAATAGCACAAAATTAATCTTGGCAATTCCATACCCATAAGAAAAAAATAGATTGCAGTTAAACACTTATTCTCATTGCTGCTCCTATAGCTAAATCAGAATAAATGATCTAAATAAACCCATCCTTGTTGATATTAGTTGTTGTGTTTCCTGAGTTTCCCTGGATGACTGACTGTGACACGAGACTCTCCCGGTCTGCTTTTTGTAAGTTGTACTGACTTAAGATGATTATAGGGAAAAATAGACGATGCAGAAAAAAGTATTATGACTTCTTACCAAAGTATGACACATGCTTGCCTTTTATTTCTTTTTCCTTCCTTGAAAAACATTGTTATAGAAAGAGAGAGAAGTTTTTGAAACCTAGTAAACAGTAAGTGAAAAGTAGGGTAAGAAACCAATAAAAAAATAAAAAATAGATTCTGTAATCTTTAAAAATATTAGGAGAATTTAGCAGACATTTAAGCACATAGCAATGCATCATGTTGAGTGCAAAATAGTTTCCTGAAGCATTCAACTTCTACTGACTTTATCAGGAGCTGGGAACAAGTTGCTCTGTAACAATGGACTCAGGAGCTGCTGAGCTCATTTTCCTGTAACCCGGCTGGAAGAACCAAGTACCACTCCAGCTAACATGCATTTTGCAATACAGAGGCTTAAAAAATATTATTTTGTACAATGCATCACAATTGTTATCGCACAACTTTATGGAACTTACTGCAACCAGATATTGCTAAAAATACAATTTAGAATATTTCAGAGGTGTTCAAATTCTGGGTAATAAAAACAACATCTGCATTCATGATGCATAAAAGTACATACATAGGTGCTCAGCCTTTATGCTTCTAATTACAAAATGATCTAACAGAGTGCTGTGGAAAAGTTACTGCCATCGTACCATTGTTGGGTAAATTATGGAAAATTGATAGAAAATAACAAAAGTCTGCTTAAGATAGTTTTATTTCAGAGAAAAACATTGGTATTAACAGAGAGTAATTTTAACACATATAAATAGTCCTAAAATACATTTCTTTCTTCAAGTAGACATAGAGACATCAACGCAAATGGAGAAAGGTATGGGGGGGGGAAAAAAAAAGGGAAGATGCTGTGTATTTGTTTGACTATATCTTAGTATGATAAGCTATTGATCATTTAAATCATGTTATAAAATGTACTGGTTAATACTACAAATTAACTATATAGTGTAACAATAATTAAACTTTTAAGAAAGGTGTTATATATTCTTTAGAATCACTGAGACTTTTTTTTTCTAAAACTATAAAATTCTTTTTTTAAGTAACCATAAGGTTAGAAGTATGTTAGCCACTGCTAGTAATTCATATTATTTATCTAATAAGGCTGGCTAACAATGTGGATAGTGTGGAAGTAATAGACATTATTTTGAAACTTGCCCCAGATAACTTTCTGCATTTCCTTTGGTATTTTTAGCTTGAATGTTATGTCCTAAATTGTATGTAAAGTTCTATAAATGCAAGACTATAACACAGATAGTAAGGTAGATCTACAGCTCTGTAACTCAAGCCTAACAGGGATCAAGAAAGGCATCAGAGCAGTGGCACAGTCCTGTGGTAAGGTAGCTACCTGCTCGAGTAGTCTCTGATCTCACACAAGTGAGGCTTTCTTGATGATCCTGAGGCTCTCTTATTTTAAAGAAAGTGTTGGCAAACTCATCATGTGTTTGTCCTATAGTTATCCAGAGATTCATCCCCTTCTCATCACTCTCAGTGCATGTTACTCTTTGGAAGGAACTGAAAAAGAGTTATGGGCAAAAGCAGAAACAAGGACACACTCACTGGAGGACTGCCCTGCTGGGCCCTGGATGCTCTTCTTAGTACTTAAAATAGAAGGTTTTTTGTACAGGAGCCCAGTTTCATGGGAAAGTCTGGAAAGGGCAGGGGAGAGGCGGTGTGTATCTGATGCACACCTTCTGATGATCTGGGGGAGAAGTGGGCCAGGGTCTTCCAGTTCCTGGCTGATTTGGCAGGTGGGATGCTAGGTGAACTGACTCTGGTAGCAGAAATAGCCAGCATTTCATGTGACAGTGAAAAGTCTAGTCTGTCTTAGTGTTTTGAAGACCACTGTGGGTCTTTAGCCTCAGGTGGAATCCTTCGCACTGAATGTCAAAGGGACAGTGGCCACCCTGAGCCCACACATACCCTGACTCCACATCCCAGCGAGGCACGGCAATGGAGGCACAACTTCTGCTCTAGCCCAAAACAGTTCCCCAGGAATGTGTGAATGTTGCAAAAGTCTTTTGAATTGCCTTACTAACACCTTAAATAATACAGTCTGAGAACCTGATGTGTAGTTTCTACTCCTGGTGTCCACAGCCTAAAAGAGCATTTTCACACCTATCCTGCAGACAGACAGGGCTGGCTTTGGAACTAACCCTCAGTGTCAGATTTACAAAGCCATTTAAAAGATTAAGTCCTATTGAGCATTTAGAGTTTAAAGGAAATAAGTTCTTCACTTCTGCTGGGGAATACTCACTGAGGCAGAGCTTCAGCTACTGTAAATAAATACCATTGATTTGAACTTCCACACAGCTCAATAACAGAAGGTTTAGAGGAACATCATGCAGATAAGACTTAAAAATAAATTTTAAAAAATCACAGCCATGCTTCCCAGATATCTTCATGATTACAAATAAATCACTACCACCCCTCAAAAAACAACAACAACAAAACTAGAAATAAATCTGATAGTGAGATCAGTCCTATGAAAATTTTTTTCTGAAATAAGCTTTCTTATTTGGATCTCTCAGGAGTAAGGTAGCATCCACCTGTCATCAAAATAACAAATGCTGGTAGCACTTGTACTTTAACTGTTCTGCCTGCTTTGTTGCCTTAGTCCTCTCCTCTTGTCCCATTGTTCCACAATCCTGCATCATGTTACTTCATTGATTTCCCCCCCCCCCCTTAACTATTTCGGCAAGCAGTACAGCATGAAATAGCACAGCAGTTGTTCGACATAAGAATTTCCAAATTACCGTTGATCAAGTTTACTCATAAGGAACTAAAAGTTACCAGAAGAAAAAGGCAAATCGATGGAAAACATTGAAAATAAACAGCAATAAACAATAATATGTACTGTGTTACACAGGAAAGTCTATTTACATAATCCAAACTCTGTCACGGTAAACAGACTCTTTCTGGCTTTCATCTTGCCAGATTCATAAAATATTTCAAGAGACTTAATATTAGATTTCAAACTACACTTTTGAAGTTTCTCTTGTGCGTAGCTTACTAGTTTTTAATCCAATGAGAGTATTGATAAGTTTCAGGTAGGTTTATTTTGGTTTTCATTTGTATCAGTCTCATGTTCAGCTGCTGTTCACTGATATTACCACGGTACAAAAATGAAGCTGTTGGTTTGGGTTTGGTTTGTTGAAAAAAATTAATAAAATTGTTCTTATTATGCTATGTGTGATGTGATTTTCCCTGTGGACTATGCTGGTAGAAGTAATATGTCTGGAATTTAAATTAAAACAGATTAAATATCTGCAAAGATGTGCACTACAGATTTTTTTTCTTCCTCAATTCTCAAAAATAATCAGTTATTTTAAAAAGGCAAGCTAATGTACCAAGGGAGGCAAGAAATAAGGGCATTACCAGAAATAAGCAAAACAATCTGATATTCCAGGTACTTAACCTCAACCTCTCCCCCTTTTTTACCCTCAGTAAAGTAGGGATGTATTTTGATTGTCTATAAAGAGAGCAAAACCGTACTAACTTCTCAGCTTATGGATATTTCTGTACTAGGGTTCAAACTGAAAATTTCAATGTAATCAAATTCATTACATTATCATTTTGGCATTTTAATATAAACGTTATCATCAAAGAAACAACCTGATGCTACAGGGTTTTATTTGTAATGCTGTGCACAACTTAGAATTATCTGCTATAACATTTGATAACTCAGGAAATAAACCAACTTATTAATAGTACAGTTTTGTGCATCCTCATCAACTTCACATGCAAGCATTTATATATCTGGAAACATTTAGCTAGTCACAGGAAAAAAAATCCCTAGCAATGTATATGTGTCTTTCTTTGGGAGTACACAGAACCAAAATGAGATGTTTTCTATTGGTAGATGACATTGCAAACAATTTAAGACTTCAGTGCTAAATTGAAGGGCACTTTGGCTTAGGATTTTAGATTTTTAGCTGAAGTGTACTATAGCCACACAATGCTATTATCGCTCAAATAGTTCAGAGAAGCCTTGTGTCTACATTATTCTCGGAAGAACCCAGACTCCTATTTTTCCGTGCATGTGAAGAAAGCTTTCCATAAGAGAAGGCTACGCAAAATGTGCTTTTCACTGTCAGGCTGTTGATGCTCTTTCCTAGCCAGCCAAGTGGAACCAGTAACTGATCTGTGGCAGACTCATGATGTCTCCCCACCAACCCCTTTTAAAAACACCCCAAGACACATTCAGCAACACTTTTAGTAATGCTTCAAGAGAAAAGGGGAATCAAGCATAGGTGGGCCAGGTACACAGTTTGTAGTATGCAGACATATATGATTATCAACTGTCATGGGAACACCTTCATCTACTGGGATTTCATTCTCAGTAATACAGCAGATTTGTAAAAGGCCAAAAGATGCGTAGATCCTAATTCTCAGGTCTGCCTTCTAGTTCTGTTTGTTTAAGGACTTTTTTTTTTTTTTGTCTGTTTGTTCAATTTCTGTGTAGTTTCTTCTGTAGGTTTCAGCAGAATATATACATATGCACACATATGTATGTGTATTGTTTTGTAAATGTTCTCAATCATGCTTTTTTCTGCTTTGCATCATTTATTCACATATCTTCCATGTTCTCATTTATTTTTTGTGCAACTAAACCTTATAATAAATTATTATTAAATACAACCTGACGGTGGCAGTCCATGTTTTGTTTTCTCCTGGGCATGAGGGGAAGGGTTGGGGGGGATGGAGGAAGGGAGGAGAGCAGGGACTACACTTCTGTTTCAAAGTAGAAAGTGCTGAAATATCCATGGTGAGTGTAAAACCACACAGCTGTCAAATAGCAAGCTTTCGTTCAAACTTTTAAATCTAAGTTCAAGGATCCCTGATATATTTGCTTTTGTCGGCTAAATAGTGCTGTTTGCCCAACAGCAAAATAACACCTCCTGTGTGGAAAATCATGGATATTTATTATTTTATAGACTTCTTAATTAGAAATGCAAAAATCATGGATTTTTGGAGACAACATAGAGACAATATCATGCATTTTTTCTTTCTCACCCTGTCACAGAGGCTTCTCAGACACATAGATTTCTCAGAACAAATTAACTTCATGTCAACATATGCAGCTCCATTCTGCATATCAGAGCTGTTCTAAAATTCTTACTTGAGAGTACACCTACTGGGCAAAAATGTTTAAATTGCAGAAGTATAGATAATCTTTAATTCTACATATGAATCAAAGCATACTTTAATGCCACAGGCTTCAATAGAACATAGACATACCTGGCTATCCAGCCAAAGTAGCCCAGGCAGTGGTCAGCACAGCCGGTTTGACCTTCCACATCTTGCCAGTGCAAATGAAATGAAGTCTAAACTGCAAATATAAGGCCTCCAACCTTACTCCAACCAGCAGATGATATCACTTTAACATTTCTGTGTATTGCAAATATAAGGCTTTGGTTACTTCATTCTTAAGAAGGAATCTAATGGTCTTTTAGATTTGCGTGACACATTTTTTCAGTTGACATAAATCATCTCTGTCTGCCAGAATGACAATTATTCTCCTCTTCTTTCTGTGTTCCATGTGCCATGAAAATTGGATTTTTCATAACTGCTAGCAGACTAGAACATTTAAAAAAAAAAAAAAAAGAAAAAGAAAAAAGAAAAAGAAAATGTTGAAGGACTTTCTCAAAACAGCTGCAATGGATAAAAATGACAAATTTTCCCCATATGCTGATTAATTAGTGGGAAATACTCAACCATCAATCAAAATACTTCTTGTTTTCTGTGAATACATTTCATATTGTTCAAGTTCAGGTTCAAGTAATGAAAAAAGAAGTTGCACTTTGAATATGTTTCAGAGCGGTCCCACATCAGGTGCCTGGTAAAGCACCAGTGGAGAGCCCTTTTCCCCTTGCATACACACTTCAGATTCTGAAATAGTCTCCTATGTCAATTTTAAAACATGAATTACTCTAAAGGTATTGACCCTTATGAATTAGTCATATCATTAAGACAACTTAATTTGATGGTGCCTTTGTTAACAGGCATAGGAGGAAAGATGGTTTCTGAAGCAAATGGCTGGTCCCTGAGATATGGTCACCCTAGGAAAAGCTTCATTCTGCTGCAAACAGTGACCCTAGAGTCAGAATGAGAGAAATGAAAACAGCAGGCAGTCAAAAGGCTTTATAAGGACATATCTGGCGTGGAGCTCACAGTGGATCATCTAGAAGTGGCATCTGAGAGGCGACAGGTGGAAAATTAGTCTCACATCCACTGTGAGAATGAAATCTTTGCCTTAAGCACAACCCTTTGAGTGGAGCTATGCAGCCAGTTCCTTGTCCACTGAGTGGTCCATCCATCAAATCTGTGACTTTCCAATTTTGGGACCATGATGTAACGTAGGACAGCGATTGTTACAATACAGAAAGAAAGGAGAAGCACAGAAACAGCTGTCCAAATGAATTATAGCGAAGCTGAACTAGAAGAAATAGATAAAGACAAAGTATATCACAAGATACAATTTTTTGCCTCAGTTTTACACGTAGTGACTTGAGGAAAAAAGGCATTAACAATGCACAAATAATAGAAAAAGCTAGCAAACCAAAAGACTTAATTTTTTAATAATATGGAACGCAGTTGGGTCTCTAAATGTAGCTGTAAAACATGAAAGAACATTCTTCAAAAAATAATGACCAACAATAATTGTACATTAAAACATTTAATTTTTCCTGTCTGTGTAGTATAAATTAGACTACGAGATTCAAGGGATATAAAAAGCAGATACAGAAGAGAAAAATGCTAAAAAATAAACAATACAAAATACAAGTAAACTCCACCTCTCCAGCTAATCTTATCATGATCTGAGTAGAGTAAAAAGCTTGTGACAAGGCCTCTGTGATCCTCTTCCTTCTGATGGCACACATTCAGTCAGAAAAATACTGCAAGAAACTGCATCATACATGATAGTAAATTCCAAAATATCTAATTCCAGCATACAGGAGATATGCTGGTATTGCTTACTTTACCACTGAAACCAATAAATACAATAAAAATCCAAGTAGTCTCTCCTCTGACTTGCAAATTGTAACATACATGGGATTAACAGTATTTTATAAAACCTTGACACTGATATAAAGGCCCCCTAAAAGGGGAAAATACAGTAATATATTGTCAACAAGTTCCAGCAGCCTTATATTTTGTGTAGGGGAAGAAATATTTTTTCTGCTCAACTGCTTCTTTTCATTGGAAGTAGAGATTCTGGATCAAACCACTAGCGTATATTTGACAACAAATAGAGCAAACAGATAATGATTTAAACTATCTTTTTGGAGCCAGCTATGAGCAAATTTAGAACAAAATCTGAAGACAAAAAAATGCTAGAAAAAAAAATGTCACCTGTCCTTCTCCATGCATAAAATAGGAACAGCCTATGCCTAGGTTTATGTTACTCCTGACAAATCACCCTTGACATGAAGTTTCAGCTAATACCACTGTAAACATTTAGTTGACTGAGGAACTTGAGTAAACAATTAGTTTTTCTAATGTGAAAAAAAAAAGGCAAGGGGAGGGAGGCAGGGGAGAAGAAAATGTCACTTTTTCACAGGTTGTAAAACTGATTAGTTTTTTCAAGTTTAAAATTTTGGCAAGAAAAGTCAATTTTCACACCCACTTTTTATTTACTTGGATCTGAAGAGGATAGCAGGATGAGCTGTTAACACCTTCGTACTTACCTGCTTCGCTATATTAAACAAACTAATTTGTTAGTCACTTTTTGCAATAAACAGTGGTGATGCAGAAGATCAGTAGGAAAACTTACAGTAAGACAGAAGAAGAAATTCCTCTAGCTATGAAGATAAGAAACCATTTATGATCCCAAGTTGCTAAAAATATACTTGCAATAAATATGATTAGTAATTTGTACAAACCAGCATGATCTTTTATGACAAGCTAAGTTGAAAATCAACTGTTACGTAGAAAAGTTACTCCATTACAGCTCATACTCAATATTCAGACCTCACAGCCATTTCCTCATTTCTGAAACGCCTTTGTTATGCTGAACTAGCTCCTATGAAAGTTGTGACTGGAATGATCAAAGGTGAGTGAACACAGCACATTTATATGAAAATAACACCGATGCCTTGTATAATCCTTTCCTGTCCCCTTCCCTCCCCTGGTAAGAAAGCATTCCATAAACAAGTGACTAGATATATGGACAATAAAAGAACTTACACTACTTAAGTGAATGTTCTTGGCATTGTAAAGGCTGCCAAATAAGAGATACCTAACAATAATTTGATATTTCCGTAGGCAACAAGATATTTTTCAGAGTACCAGGAAGATCGTGTCAGGTCTCAAGAGACTTTCTATTCAGTACTGCACACAGTTGCAGCCATTATTTTCTGCTTGAATTAAAAAGAAATCTGCTCACATTTTGGCAAAAATTTCCACAAAAACTTCTTCCACTGTGATAGCTATTTTTTTCCTAAACTAATACTGTACTTGTTTTGATGATGGATGTCAGGAAAGTCACTCTACTTGTTCTAGCCTAAGAAAAAACATTTCTTTGAGATTTATAGTCAAGGCAGGAAAACTTACATTTATGGTGATTTTATTTAAAACACATCGACTTCTCTACATCTCCAAATCAAGCTAAAGAGCAACACGTAATAATGAAAAAATGGAGAGACAGGCAAGACAAAGGAGTCAAGGTATAAGTCAATATATTCTTAAGGTGCACGTTTACAGAGCAATAATGTGGTATTACTCTCATTTTTGTGGTGAAAAAAAGCTGGAGGAAAGACCAGAGATACTCAAAATCACACAGGAAGCCCACAACACAAGGTCTCAGTACAATTATCATGCATTTAATACACTTAAGAATTTTCCTACTCACAATTCCAAATTTGGTTAGTCATAACATTAAAAAAAAATAAAAAATAAAAAAATGTTTTAAACCACAGAACTTCAAGTTTGGTTTTTGCAGCCCAACACAGTGCCCTGCTCCCTGTTTCTCTGTTGTGTCTTTGCACTAGTGCTCTGCAAACTTGAGACTAATAACACAAAAAGCAAGCAAAAACAAACAGTATGCAATGAACATTTCTGTACATGGTGTGTGGTTAACAGTACCAACTACTACAGGAAACATCTTAGCTGGATGATCTTCTATAAGTATCAAATGACCTTATATGTCAGCAATGTCTTGAGGAGGCAAGCATTGAGTCTGACTCCATCCAGTTACCTATAAAGAAGGATTATCTTCTGCATGTTCTTCAGTTTTTCATCTTGTAGGGGTAAAACAAAACAAGAACTCCAAAAAAAAAACCAAGGATGGTCTGAGACAGTAAAGGAGTAATACCTCTTGTATTACTTGCTATAAGACACAGTGATCATATCTTATGACAACAAAGTTGTTTCTTATGTTTCAGAGAAACACTAGAAAGGTATTGGTGAACAGGGACTAAAAGGATGTCTTTAAGTTAGTCCCTCTTTAATGTTCTGCTCATTTTACAGAGGAAGGTAGTATCTGAAGGTGAAACCACAGCTGATCCAGAGCTTTGGATCTGGGTAGACAAGAAAGCTACATGTTAACTCACGAATGAAGGAAAACGGTCAGCATCACTAGCAACAGTAATCACAGCTAGCCAGCTGCTAAGCCATTACCAGGTGGCTTTTCTCTCCCGGGTGAAACAAGTTAACAGCGTCTTATCGGCTATTCTGAATACCGCTTGAGATTAGCTCAGGTACACCTCTTTAGTATTAATGCACTTATTGGAAACTATAACTAAAATGTACTCATTACAGAAGAGTCTTATCCTTGAATTCTAATGTTATTTTACTGGAAAGAAAAAAGAAGGAAAATTCTCTCAGAAGTTGTGCTGCTGAAGGTATGTGACACAATAGAGACAGCTGTCAGATAACAAAAACTGATGCCTTTTGTATAATAACTGCGTATGAAATCACTCAACAGCCAGCATGTCTTCAGCTGCTGTACACTTAAAATGACAGTATGGTGCATATAGCTATGTCCAAATTCAGGAAAAATATTTTTTTTTTTCAACTCTTTAGCTACCTGCCACAGAAAATCATTATCTGTGTCCATGAGTAGTTACGGAAATAAGGGGAAAACACCCTGTAAGCAACAAAGAAAAAAAATAAAATCTTTTCTTTAATTATCATCAAGGATGGCTGAATCTGGATAGAGTTCCAGACTTCAGCAGCATCCCCACCTTTCAATGTGAGCACTCCAGACCTCATTTTTCTTTTTTCTGAAGTTTCACCTTCAATTTTATCAGGTCAAGATAATAATCTCTGAGTTAATGAGTTTGAGAGTTGAGATTATCAATTGTCAGTTAAATTTGGATGAGAAAAATCATTAGATTTTTTTTTTAGAACAGACAGCAGCTAAAAGCCCTTTTGCCTTTTCTCATTTGAAGTGAGCAAAGCCTTCCTGAGGCATTTGTCTTCTTTAACTATACAAAACCTTTTGTAATTACTGACTTCAACATAACATTCAAGATTTTGCAAAAACATGTCAGAGGATTGTTATGTGTCTCTTTAGTTCTTATGTTCTCATCAAAGGTGATATGCTGATGGGAGGCTATTAAATGTATTTTCAGCATCAGTACAATTTCTGTTAAGTACTACATAGTTTGTCCTTCTCTCCTCCACCTTTGTAGCATTAGCATATTCTCTGCAAGACTGGGAAAATTTTTTCGTGGGAAGGGAAGGTTTTGACCTTCAATGCTCTGACTTTGGTACTGAGGAATAAGCACCGATGGGCCAGACAGTTATTTCTTTTAACAAGAGGTTTGAACTGCACTGTAAAGATCCTCATGTAACTTGTCACATGCCTTGATGGACTGGCACATTTGGTATGTTAACTAGACATCACTGAAATAGTTGTGCCCAAAACTGGAATGCAGAAATCCAGCAGGAATATGTTCATGTCCAGAGAAAGATGGTTTCTTCAGTATAGACCCACAGATAGGGACTTATATCTTGTGTTCATATTGGATAAATTCCTGAAGGAAGAAGGGAAGCTAATTTCACACCTACCCTGGTTCTCCTCACCCCTGACTGCAGCCTCATCTTCTGTCTGTTTTCTACAGCACAGAAGTACTGCTGTCTCCTCCCACGTCAGAAGGACTTTATGATAAACCATAACGACTGGAAAATTAGTCCCTTGTTTCTCTATGAAGATCATACTAAGTGCTATTGAAAGACATTAAAAGGACAATTAAAGGCACAGTCAGCATAGACTGACAAAGGGAAAGTCCTGTCTAACTTGATATCCTTTTACGATAAGGTCACCTGCATATTAGATGAAGGAAACAAATTTCAGATTTTGCACCTGGGACAGAGTAATGTTGGGCACAAGTGTAAATTGGGAGAGGAGTGGCTGGAGAGCAGCCCTGTGGAAATGGATCTGGAGGTGCTGGCCAGCAGCAGGCTCATCATGAGTCACAGTGTGCCCTGACAGCCACAAGGGCAAACTGATTACTGAAAAACAACAATCGCAATATTTAGTGGGATAAAACAGACAAACTTCATGATCTTGAATGGACCTCATGGTTTTGTTTGCCCTGATATTCAAAATTATTAAATGCAGTATGCTAACTTCTACCGATACAAATGCAAGAATATCACAAGCTTTTCTAACACTTGATTACCTATTTCCCTCTCTCTTCATTTTTATTTCATAGCAATTCTGTGTTGAATCTCCTAGCAAAAATACGTTCACCTTTAGACAAGAAGCAAGTTGCTTCTTTCTACTGTAACACCTCTTCAAATCAGTAGTTTTGGAACTATTATCAGTTCTGCAAGTAACTGTGCTCTTATTTCAACCTCCTTTCACCCAGGATTCCTCCTCTTTAAAAATTCTTGGCATCTTCTCAATGACAGCTTCCCAAAACAAAACAAAAATTTCCTATCATTCCTCTTACTCTCTTTTAACATAAACAGAGCTTTCCCTCTTACAGTTTGCAGTGCAGCTATTCTCCCAGCTCCTAGGCTCAATATTTCAAAACATCTTTGGAATTGGACAAAGTGAGATTTGCAATACCCATGCAGAATCATGCCAACAGACTACAAACATTGGAAGAGTTTAGTAGAAAATCCAAGTTGGAGTATGGCTTAGCTGTAAGGCTTAGCCAAAGAAAATGAAGTGACTGAACTGATAGAACATACACCAAAAAATAGCATAGCAAGTTTCTGCCACAACTTGGTTTATTCAAGACACAGCTCTTGCATCAAGCAGAGTCACTCATGAGTTTATAAGAGACTTAACTGGCTATACCACAGGGAGAGGTGAGAGCTGATGCCTGATCTGTCAGTCCTTACCCCTTAGTGTTTCTCTATGTCTCACTGGTAATATTAATTGTGTGTTATGAAACTGTTTCAAAGATTAAAGAGAAATAACTGGAAATCATTGACACTTCATTTCTTTTGGAATTAATGAAAATTCAAAAAAATGTGCTTCATGAGTGAGGGCTTAAAAGGGAGACAAAAGGGTGGTTTTTGAATCATACTGTAATTCAGCTTCTTCAATGGTTTCAGGCCTTTTTTTCTCCAATAAACATGCATAAATATGCTGGCTTAGTTAGCACTAAAAATGATGAACAGGATTTGTTCCAGGAGCAAAAGAAGTGTGTCCTTCTAAATATCTTTTTTTTTTTAAGAAGAAATAGTTTGTGTATGTAGAACTGACAATTCTTAGAGTTGTAGGGTTTCTGGGAACTCATTATATGCTTTCATTTTGGTATGAGAAGCAGCACTGCGCTTTGAGTAAACAGAAAATATTTCTATTGTTCCACAATTTGGATATTCTCTATTACATGAACATAGACAAGATTTGAAATCTGAATGTTTAAAATTATCAGAGGTGAGAGGAATTTTTCTCCTGATACCCCTTTTCTTTTCATCACATTCTACTCAATTTCATGGACTTTTATGGTGAAGTATTCAGAGTAAAGCAGGTCAGCACTTTTTTTCCCAAGCACATTCTCCACTTCTCAATAACAATATCACAGATCACGCAAATTCTGAAGAGCCACAGCTCTTAGTACTGCTAAACAGAGAGCTACTAATATTTATTTATTACCAGGAAAAAAGAAGTACCCTCAAAAGATACCAGAGATCTGGATTGGACTGAGTGCTGCAATAAGAGAAGGACTGAGGTGGTACAAGAACCGCATTTTCAAAATGCATGCTATAGAGAAGAACCAAAACTGAGGGGTTTTTTTCTGTCATAATAGACGATAGAAGTAGAGGTGGGAATCAGCTCACAGTTTGAGAAATTTTGTTTTTAGTGTCTACCTATAGAGACCTAAGTTCCCGTTATAATCAAACTGTGGCAACAGCAGAACCTAGAGAGTTTCTCAGCTCCCCCTAAAGAAAATCCTTCTGTGAGGAAGGTAGAGGTTGTTTTATTAATTTTTACATTTTCACATGATGGTGTGCTCTTTGCCTTTGTTGGAAGATAGGTCTCTCCCCCAGGACCATGCAGTGCACTCTGCTAATGGGGAATTCCCTTCGTGGCTTCTTTGGGAGAATGCCCACCTCTCCCTGCAAACTCAAGCAGTTTCTCCTCTTCCAAAGCATCTCCTTCCTAACATCAAACTGGTTTCTTACAAACAAGTTTAAAGTCCCATAATGAAATCAGACAACCTTTAAACCAGCTTCTGTCTGTGGAAACAAGATAAATTGTTAAATTTACTATCTTTTAAACACTGCTGATCGATATGTGGTATTTAAAATAAATCCTCACTTATTATTGAAGAGTTATTTTACACGGGTAAAAGCGTTAATAGCTCCGGTGGTCATTCTGTAAAAACATTTACCACTTCCTCCTTTACTTACCAGCCACAGTAAAATTCATCACATAGGTTTTGTTTCTTCCAGTAACTACACAGCGGTACATCACAAAGTCAGTCAGTAATGTTTTGAATGATGATCATGGAGTTTGCTGATCTGAACAATCCACCAGTGTATGCTCTTTGAAATTTGAACCAAAACTTTGCTTTCCTGATGAGTGGCACAGAACAACAGTATCTACCTGATCTGCTTTCATCCTTTCCCACAACACTTTCTGCACTGAATCTCCAGTTTTATAAGGGCAATTAAAAGAGACATTTCCTCCTGGCTTGGTAAACATGTGATTATTTTGTTTCTCAGATAATTCAACAGCATCTGTGGAAAAACATTTTTAAAAAAATCAAGAAAAACCTGCTTATTATTAATTCAAGAGAACTTTGGTGTCAACAATTCCTGCATGGCATATATTAATGAAATTGACTTACACCAGAAAGATACATCATTTGATATCATTTATATCTATCAATTACTATATTTTTGTGGACTTCAAACAAAACAGTCTTTATGGAACTAGGAGACTGCAATGACATTGCAAGGCTATTTCTATACGTTTTGAGTACATGAATGTTTTATTAACATTTTCAGCAATTATTTAACAGCATATATTTTTAAATTCATTATAGTCTTGTTCTACTTTCACACTGATAAGAATAAGAAAATTATTTGGTGTGACACTCAGGACCTGCATTAGTAAATTATGTTAAAAGACATTCCAGCCTATGAGCTACATTTCTCACATTCACAAACTTCACCATTTAAATGAAAAGAAAAATATTTTCCCTTCATACACTCTCCTTGGGAAAAATCTGTGTGATGGTCAGGCTGTGGTAACAAAGGAGACTTCCAGACAAATTCGAGACTTCTGCCACTTATAAACCATAAATATTACACATCTTAAATACTTTTGACCGAAACTCCCATGCTCTGAGTTGCTTTTAATAATAGAATTCACTGTTTACAAAGCTAAAAAAAAAAATCTTCAGTAGAAAAAGTGTCAATGTTTCAGATATTCAGAGCATGCAATAACCACTTTTTTTCTAAAGTCATCTTTGTAATGTCTATATACCATAAGTTAGGGTTAGCACTGTCAACTTTGTGAAGACTTTAATGTTGAAAAAGATTAATGATCACCTACTTTTTCTGTACTGTAAAAGGACTGATATTTCAACCTCTTCAATGAGTTGTTTTAGGTTTTTTATTAGATGTCTTTAATTCAAAAAATGTCACCACTATATATTTTTTATGTTTGCTGCTATCTACAGTGACAATGGGGAGCAGAGATAAATTATGTTGGAAAAATGTCAGTCATTAAATGCGACAAAATCTGTTTATAAAAAAAAGTTTTAAAATTAAGTTTTAGACAGATTCATGGGATGGGATGGTTACAGTAGCACTCTGAATACACTGAGGAAATACTGAATACACGGTAAGAAAAAGCTAGATTTAGATCTTCCCTGACATAAAATTTTTATCAAAAATCTATGGTAAAAATTTCTGGTATCCTGTATTGCTTTGAATGCTGGTAGTGGCAGGGTTGTCAAAATCACAGGTACTGAAAAAAACAATACAGAATGGCCTAGCTCACCTCCTAAGGTAGGTGCAAAGAATAATAGGATTTCATGTGGATAAGCATATTGCCATAAATCTAGGAATAAGTGATTCCATTCACGTTGTCAGGATGTAGACTTCATTGCGGAAATCTGGGGCTCATACGGTTTCTGTGAAACAGTGAATGAAAAAACCTTAGCCTGCAATTTTTTATCAATGGAACACAGCACAGAAAAATTATATTCCCTCTGCCTTTGGAGACCAGTAGCACGATTAAAACATTGAAATGTTGAAAGACAAAGGGAGCTGTGTCTAATGAATTTACCTAAAAAAATTAATGAAGAGCTGAAGATCCATGTAGAATGCAATCAAGAAGACAGAAAGTTAATGACAGACAAGGACAGAAGAGAGATAAATTCACTACCCCAAACAGAAGGTACAACACAGTGAAGCTAATTAACTCCTTGGACAGCTTGCCAAAGACAGTTGAATTTCTATTACTGAAGACGGCTGCCAAGGCTGGATAATCATTTAAGATATCATGCTAGTTCCAGCAAGAATAAACTCATGGAATTCTAAGCATTATTCAAATCAGACTACTATGATGGGACTCTACACTTGCAAAATATGTTCCTTGAAGTGCAGTCCCTCAAAAGTCACTACACTAGAAAAGGTATTTTTTTCATATCTAGCAAATTCAGATCTGCGGATTCAGATCTGCTGGGGAAGAAGGGGAAGTAAAAAGGCAACTGAAACCAATTCTTTCTCTTGCCCATCATGTTCTTACAGGTCAGATCTTTACCTCCTACCCCACTTTCCAGACCACTAACTTCCAGCAAATATTCCTCCTGAGAAAGCTTGCCTTCTTCACTGAGAAGTCTTTGCTGTCTTCTTCGGCTATGAACAAGCCCTATTGCTACCCACACTCACCTCAGGAGCCTTGAAGTCTCCCCATCTGCTCCTGGGTCCATCTGTGTCATCCTATTAATTTCATACCAATGTTACACTGAACTCCGGGTGTTTCTCCTATCTAAAAATGCTTACTGGGGACACTATATGTATGATGATGATACCTCCTAGGTTCCAGAGGATTCCCACCCGACCCAAAGGGCAGCAACCAGGATTGTATAAAAAGCAGCCTTCTTCCCTGATGCACATTTCTAGAAAAATATACATTATACATACAGTGAACTGAGAACATGAAAGTAAAACATTTTCCATCAAAATCATTTAAATCCCTTCATATACTATATCCCTTCAGTATAATATAGTATACTGTAACATGTACATTATAAAGTAAAAATTGCCTTGCAACTTCAGTGAAGAATTTCCATGTATAAGTCTTGATATATTTGTGTAATTTGCTGGTATATAAACAGTAAATAATACGTTAACTAGTGAGAACTGTGTACAGAGAACCAAATTAAAAAAGAAAAAGGTTTGAGATTCTTGGCTGCTGTATATCCTATCATAACCACTTTCAAACACAGAAATCGTGGCACATTCTCTTTTTTTT
>VXBW01007860.1:466264-546024 GCA_013400375.1 Thinocorus orbignyianus
CATTGCACATGTATTTTACTTGGCAGAATGCAGCAACATTCAGGTATTTTCACTCTTGATGAAAGATGTAAATGGCTCCCCTTCTTGCAGTATGATACCTTGCAGAATTTAAAAGATTATGTAAGGCACATAGAGTGGAGAATCAATCAGGCCTACGTAGTTCTAATTAAATCTTTCAAGTACACTGAAGTGTTCCAGGCCTTTGTTTCAAGCAATTGTCCCATTTTATTTGACACCAGCATCAGCATAGTTCTTTCCTCCTCCTTCTCCTCTGTTCAACCACTTTCTTTATTTAGCACCTTTCTGAACACACATTCTTCCCTTTCAGCCTGGTATGCGTAGGATGAGAACCTCCCGCCTTGAGAAATCCTTCTACAGAAAAAAGACACATAGCACACCCACATATGTTCACCCCCCACACGCACATCCCAAGGTGACACACCACGTGTGAACATTTCAGAAAGGCTAAAAATAAAAAAAAGTACCATTGCATCTGATAAAAATAGAGTTCCCTTACCTTTACTCAGTCCAGCCACTGCCACTGCCTGCTCTGCTCCCTGTCATGACCATGTCATCTTGCATCCTGGACGAAAAGTAGGAGGAGGTGACAGCACTCACAGTAGGTGCACTCGTCTCTACTTAGAAAAGAAGTGCTCTGGATTTTATACCCTCCCTGTATCTCTTTTTGACATAACATTATTTGATTATATTTTGCAATTACACTTCTTTCCATCAGCTATAGGTCCACGAGACATATAAAGGAAAAGAAAATGTAAGCTCTCCTATTTTGAAAAACACTTTCTTTCTATATTTTTCTTAGAAAGCAAGTCTCAGAAATACAGACCTACGAAAGAGAGTAAACCAGCTTCCCAGGATTTAAAGGATCAAGCAACTAAAATAAGGTCTCCCTGGAGCCTTCTCTTCTCCAGACTGAACAACCCCAGTTCTCTCAGCCTGTCTAATCTTCCCCCCTATTCCCCAGATCCTTTGCTACAAGCAAGCAAAAGTAAAAATCAATGTCAACACTGTCACATGTTGACAAACATGTAAAAGTTTGGTCCCCATTCTTCTGGGTAGAGACTTTATATGTTTTGTCTCCTGTTGTTCTTACGGTCTGGATAGGATTAGACGGTTTTGCTTCTTCAAAAGAAATTTACTTAGGTAGCTGGATTTGTTTTCAGCCTGTTTATTAATTTTTAAAGTCAGTATATATGACATTTGACCTACTCCAACATCCCAACACACAGACGTTTCCATGTGCTCCCAAGTACCACAAGGTCAGGACAAGCTCATACTGCTCAGACTGATGGTAACATAGTTACTTTCAAAGTAGCTACCCTTACGAATTAATGCTCTCCATCAGAAATAACTAATGATCTTTGCATATTTTTCAAAACTGCAGAGCTAGCTTAGGTCTGCAGCGGAAACAAGTTCCCAAGTCCCACTTGATTTGCTGAAGTTCCACATAAAAACACAATCTTCTTCCTCTGCTTGTAATAAAAAGTGAGAAAATAAATTACTAATGGAAAGGAGGCTTAAACTTTTATGAAGATGAGTTCTCTCCAGAGCTTTTCCTTGCACCAAGAAAACCAACTTTCAGATGAGAAACTACTACGAGACTGACCACTCCACCCTTCTTAAATAGGCTAAATATGGATTATATTTAGCTCCCAAACTGATGTCTTCCGTGGCGTGGACACATACCATGCAATTTTGTTGAGTTTCTAAAAAAATGGTTTTGCCCTTTTTTGGACAAGACAGGAAAATATGTATGTATAGCTATTAAAAACTTAGAACAGTAGAGATCATAATTTCTAATGAGCTACAGACACCAGTTCTACAATTAAACTCAGAAACCAACAGTAGTGTGGTATTTGAAAGGGGTGTATTTTTCTATTTGCAACTATTTGGATCATAAAAGTTAAAATTGAAGTATTTATACTCCCTTACCTTTAAAATATCCTTTTAATATATATTAAGTAACATTGTGACAATTTGGTGAATCTTTCTGCACCAATGATTAATTCTGCATGATGTTATAAACACTGCATGCAACTTTAATTCACCTGCCACCTTCTGTTTGTTTACCCATATTCCACTCCTCTTTGCTGTTATTTTACTCTTTTAAACTGAACTTTAATTATCAAGAGTGCAAAGAAGAATCCAAAGAGAGGGAGAGAGAAAGAGAACGGTGCTAGTAAGAGTGAGAAAACCATCCTCTCTTCACGTATAATCATTCATAAACTCCTAGCAAGGAGAATTTTGTTTTTGGGGAAGAAGTCATCAGATAAAAGCATAAAACCACTATACCAGGATTCATTTGCAGGAGAGTCATGAAGATATAAGAGTTCAAAACCTCAAATTTTCATTCTCTTTAGGAATTTCATCACTTCAGGATGAAGGGAATTTACCAGCAATAGGAGTTCAATGAGCAGAGGTGGAGTGACACAGGACACTGCTCAGACTTGAGTTATTGTTAATGATTTGACAGTGGATGAAGAGAAATGCGACACTGAGAAACCACATGTCATAGCACAATGCATGTGTGTGCATTTGTGCCTACTTGCTCATATCTTCCATGAGGCTCCTGAGGGTCAAACTTCGGGCAGAGCAGAGGATATCATGTTTTATGTTACAATAAAGAAAAAAGGCAGGGGAGAGGGGAAGGGGAAGGGGAAAGGTGTGAAAATGAAACTGTCTCCTAAAAACTAATTCAACCAACGTTTCTCAGGAAGAAAAACCAAGGGTCCCAAGGCAATGGACAGGGTACACACCAGTGCTGCCCAGCCACAGAAGCATTATAACACACAGGAGTGCAGTGTGAGGAGTCAGTATGGGGTATTGTTGCTCTGCATTTCAGATCCTAGATATTACTTTTAATGGATTGTTTTATTGACTGAAAATATATTGAAGAAGAAGTAAATATACAGTTTATTTCTTAATAAGTTTGTTATGCAGCTTTATACCAGTTAAGAAAATGAAGGAAATCAATATAACGTCAGTTTTTTACTGAAAGTTTTTTTTCAATTTATTTTTGTCCTTATTAAGTTATAAATTATATTCCTGTCTGACAGGCCAGTTGAAAGAAAGGCTCATCATTAGAAATGTAAGCAGTAGAAGAGGTTCTGCAGACAGGAAAATTTCAGAACTTAAAATATTTATTACCTCTTAGTGATTTCCTTTAGAGTATTTGGAAGTCAAACTATCTGAACTTGCAATTCCTTTTTTCCTCTACTTTTCACCTACTTCTATTCATTCCATAACCCAACATGTATTTTCCCAAATAAAATATTATTCAGTCTATGCTAGTCAGTATTATCTCCTTAATTTTGGATACTCCAAAGCTGTCACTGTGTACTTCCTATTTTCTCCTGCAATTGCATTCTCTAGTGATTTCCAAATCCCATTAAATAAAAATTTCAACCATCACACACTTCCAGAAGCAAAAAATGAAGTCACAAAAATCTTGGATCTGGATTTAACTACTGGGCACCACAACAGCTATGGTTGATATTAGAGATAATACTATACTTAGGTCAGCAGATGAATGCATGAGAAGTGAGAGCCATCCCCAAATTTTCACACAACAGCAAGTCAGTGAATAACTATAGTATCAGCTGACATGCAATGCTTGTTCTTCAAAACAGTACTCATAGGGAACATATAAAACAACCCTTCTAATTTTATCTTACTTTGGTAAAAACACAGCAGTCCTCATGGGTACTGAATGTTACCATTTTTTTCCTTAACATAGCATATTCAGATGCAAAGTAACCAAGAGTACATAACAGCATCATTATTCTTAGTAACTAACTGAACATTCAAAATGATAAGGAATAAAAAGATAAAAAGGGAAAAAGCAATCTGGATGCTCTGATCACTAGCCAGACAGAATCAAAAATGTTATCACATTGTCTGTTTCCAAAAACAATTTTTCTCAGGTATGTCAACAGAGTCATATACAAGACAAAGGAGGCATTACTCTGCTTCATCTAGCAATAGTAAGACTTTAGATGGAACATGATGTTTCATCCTATGTATTTTACTTTTATAAGGTTATATATAGATTGGAAAAAATTCTAATGAGAACAAGAATGATGAAATTTAGAATCATGAACTAAGAAGAAATGTTAAAAGAACTGTGTTTAGTAGGGATGTTTTTAGAGGGATGACTGAAGGCTGGCAAAATGAGAGCCCTTTTTTTTTCAAAGGGAAGGCTATAGTGAATAAGCCCAGTATTAAATAAGAGATATCTAAGTTAGCTATAATGGGAAAAAATCTCTTTATAAGGCTTCTAGAATGACTACACAAGAATATTATGCATGCATTTCCGACATGGAAATTGGTCAGAAATGATATAGATACGCTCATCCTGCCTCAGAACACAGAGACGGACAAGATGAATTTAGAATGTCTCTTCCAGTCTCAGTTTTCCACAATTCTGTAATTCCTTCTGATCTAAGCTTAAGGAAGAGGAGATATCTGCTCTACTCCCAGCAGGGATGGTTAGGGCTTTTTCCCCTGGCCTTCACTACTGAAGGGACATCCAATCCTTAATTCATCACAGAAGATAAAAAGTAAGAAAAGCAGCGTTTAACAGGTCAACAATCACGGCAGATGTGTGAAAAAGGCAGCTTCACTTGCCTTCATCCTCTTGCTTTCTAATTAGGTGCGGACAATGTGGTTGACACTGTGTAAGATACAGAGATAGTTCTTGCTCTGGGGAGCTCAGCGTCTAAGAGCCAAAGAATGAAGATCCCTCAGGATTAGTTCTTGCTTCCATGTGCTTTAAAAGGGCTGATAATTTTTCACTGTAGACCTATGAATCACATGCTAAATTGAGACAGAGATAAATAGAAAGCAAGCTATTTCAGGTGAATAGGGACTTGAAAGAAATCTATGCAACGTGCTGCTTTTGGCAGGCAGAAGAACATTAATATAGAAGTAAGTGCTGAGTGGCAGGGATATCATCACACTAGCTAAGAATAGAAAAGCTTTGTCTCTGCTATCACAGAAGAGGTTGTTCACTCTATTTAAAATATGGGAGTACTTCATGGTACATCTGGCATTTAAATACTCTATTAATGAATTTCCATTCTTATTCAGAGTTGCTAGCAAAACATACCCCCTTAGCAAATGGTCCATTGTCACTGACTGACAAAAACACATTTACCCATGAGTTAAAAAAAAAAAAAAATTAAAAAAATAATGATTTCCAATCATACAACAGCAAAAAACCCCCAGCAACAGTAACATAAAACCACCACCAAAGCAACTAATTATGAAATTCTGCATAATTCACATTATGGATGTAAAAATAACTATGAACATCAAAAGAATATATCCCATTCTATTCAGAGCATAGCATGGGAACTTTTAAGTCAAACTAGTACTTTTTAAACATCTAACTGAAATAAACTCCCAAGAAAATAAACCTAAGTTTCATAATATACAGAAATCCATGTTACAATTCAACAGTTTTGAAAGACAAATAAACAAACACAGGACAAAAATATTCCTTGTAATTTTAACTACACTCACTTTTTATGTAAATAAATATACAACAGTGCTCCTCAATAAAGGTCAGTTTTAATTTAAACAGTTTGTATATCACGTAACTCTTCACTGCAGAAGACTTTTGTCTTGTGTAGTATTGTCATAGTGTATAGAAGTAGAAAAATATCAGTTTGTGATCTCTCTTATGATGTTCATTGTATTCTATGTTTTAAGTAAAAATTTGCATTGTAAATATGTCCATCATGTATTTTAAGGTTGCTGATCCAACTTTAACAGAGGTCTGCATCACAATGCTCTTAACAAGTTGATTTATTTTGCCTCTAAGACAGTTTGTGTCTACAGTCAATCCTCTCTAATTCTGTTAATTTTAAAATAATCAAAATTCTGATTACATACTTCAATGGAGACTTAAAAACTCTTAATTGAGGGATTGTTACATTTTGATGCATTGCAACCTAGACAACTAACTGTGAACGAGACCGAGTGGTTTGGGAGGATGTTAGAAGCACATGAAGCTAGATGTTCTTATCAGTACTTCTCAAGATAGAATGAATCATAAGATAGTTTGTAGTTGTGTAGAAGGCATCAATCCAGTGGTCTGGTAACGTGAAAAGTATTGCACTGAAGGGCAGCTGACAGAGAAACGCCTCATACTTTCACAAGGGCAAGACACAGAAGGGCAAGATTATCTTTATGAGCAATGGCAAAACAAAACTTTAACCAAGTAGTAATAGTACATCACGTATCATCACTGGAATGAGAGCGCAATAAGAAAAAAGTTTTATTTGGCATCTATATAGAAAGTCTAAATTAAACCCAGTAAGTTCAACAAAGTATTGGACCTGTAAGACATTTTAAAAGTAAATTATCAGAATTTATTTTGCCAGGTTGGGAACAAGACAGAAATACACTTCAGACTTATAGAAGTCTTAAGACCTTAATGTACAGATATTAATAGAAATTACATTTTGAACCAAAAAATTGTCTACTGATCTTGTCTTGACTTTTTCTGTTGATATATACTCTTCGTAATGCTCCATGGAGTCAAGAATGGCTGAAAAAGAACAGACAAAACTAGAAACTCAAAGGCAGATATGCGTGACAGGATAACAGGACCAGACATTAATTTCTGTTGAAGAAATGATGAAGTAGCCAGAATAATTCCTTCAACTCCTTTTCTGTGACTTTATTTAAAAAAAAAAAATTCCCTTCAAAGATGATTAACTGTTGTACTGATGGATTTAACTGAGAGAACCAAAGGACTGCCAGCCAAGGTCTGGAAAAGGATCAAGTAAACAAATGGATCAAGCAGCCATAGGTAAGCAAAGATCTGGACAAACCAGAAAAAGACAAAGGGTGCAGTAGCAAGAAGAAAGGAATTTTGCCAATGTCTCTTCTGATTCCTTTGTAAATTAAAGTCACCCAAATATACATTCCGAAGTGCTAAAGACTGGAAATGTATTCTTTCTCTACACATTTCTGAGCAAAAGCTTTTCATACTAAAAATAAATAAATAAATAAATAAATAAATAAAAGTTAGCTTGCAGAATTCCTGCTTTTTTGTTATTGTTAGGTACAAGACTGGCAAAATGACACAGTGAAGTACTGTGCTTTGAGCGATGATCTGGGATGGAGATTAAACATGCACCTCCGTACACACCTGCCCAATAATAATAGAAAGTAAAATTACACTACCTGTAGCTTCAAATGTTTTCTCTTCCAGGCAGCAACCATATGAAATAACATCTTTTTTGATGATCAGCAGTTCCTTTGTGATGCCTCCAACACTAATGGTTCTTCTATTAGCAGTGACTTCACTCTCTGTTCCTCACATTTTATACCCCACTCAAAATCAGCCTTCAGACATACACATCTAAGCAGTATATACTAGTGACTGCAGATCATCCTTTAACTGTTCATGAAAAAAGGTGAAATAAATCTACTGACTATTCCTACATAATCATCATCTATTAAAAAAATGTACAAGGATTTTTCTCTGAAAGTATGAGTGTTGTTTACTTAGCGCAGGAGTATTTGTGACTCATAAAATGTGGGAACATTAAGGGAAAATATGCCTTGAATTCAGTGCTGAAAACTGTTGGATATATGTTCACACTACAGGAAAAAAAAGAAACAAGAGATTCACTCAGATGGCAAATATCTTCCTGTGGGATAACTGCACTATTCTTTGCCAGTATATAATATGTAACAATGGCAGAACACACTTTCAAGTTCTTCACAATTATGGTACAGAATTTCAGCACTGCATCCACTTTTTAAAATTTCCTGTAACTACACCACCTCTGAAGTTTCCAATACAGTATCCTGAGTATTACTTCTTTTCTGTCAGTATGTTTCAGTAACTGCCAATAAAGAAAACATGAATAACATCGTACAGTTTGCAAGAGTTCTTTCTCACCTATTTCATAGATGTCATAGGAAATCTTTCACCAAATTTTAAGGCAAAAAGAACAAAATATATCCTCACATTTTTATTATGTATCCTGATACAGCTCCAGGACTAAGCTGAGACCACATCTAGAAAAAAAATAAAAATCAATTACTACAATAATTACATTAAAAAAATTGTATAAGCGGTGATTTATCACCACTTCTAGGGTCTTCTGTCTGCCACTGATACAATGACGATAGTACACCAAGAAAAAAACACTCTGTAATGGGAGCTATAACCTCCTCTGTTTCTTGGGATCTCAGATCCTTGTGACAGCTCAGCCATTGCTTATCCAAGATTAATCGTTTGGGGATTTTGTTTTGTTTTTTCTTAAACTTTTGTCCCTGATTAAAAAATAACCAGGTTCACCCCACATAGACCATGGTGGGATGAACTGCTCTTCTGCAACCAGAGACTAAAGCAGGAGCAGAGTCCTAAACAGAGCTTATCCAGTATTATTTTGCCACCTCATACACTGCAAATCTGTTGTAATCTTTTATTCACTCAATAGTGTCTTTAATCACATATGAAACAGTGTAACCACAGTGGACTTTTTATTTATAAAGCTGCCTTTACTCTAAAAGGAAATAAACAGGCATGTTGTCAAAATGTTAATAAAATGAAACATGCTTAATGCTTTTCAAATACTTGACTTCCTTATTTTCTTTCTGTGTTTTTGTTTAAAGAAGCAAGTCATGATCCCCAAACTTTTTTAACTGCTTGATCTTCTGGAGTCAGGGGTCTTGTCAACACTTCACTTGCTGGATCTAGTGACACTACTGTAACTGTTAGACACTACATTAAATAAATTCTTATTAAGCATCAGCACCTGAGGCTTCAAAGTATGCAAATGAAAGCGGTTCACAAATTAGAATCATACCTATTTTACTCATTTTGTGTTTGTAATTTTAAAAAAATATACAAAACACATGGTAAAGCAGAATCAGACTCTGTTGATTACTAGGAATTAAGCACTAGAGCAACTTTGAACAGTTTGAGTGCAAAAACAAACATTGTTTTGCAAGGCAGCAAAAATTAATCCAAGATACTTTATCCAAACATATGTAACTACCATAAGACAGTTGTCGTGTGAAGAACATTTCACCTTATACTTTAATATAGTTAAGAATCTCCATAATGAGTGTAATACCATATGACATTACTTCCATTTATTTCCACTATTTCTATTAAATGGAAATTCTGAAAGCTAATCATGTATTCTATATCTATATTCTGTCACCAGCTTTCATTGAGGTATGTGCCACAAAGTCCCTAGTGGCATACTTACCTACTTAAGTTGGTGCACAGGTCAGTATAGATAAATCCAGGCAATTTTTAATACCCTGGTAGCACAAGTCAAATTGTAAACCAGGCTTCAGTTTGGATTGACAGACAAAACTTAACTTTGCCTGAGCCAATTTAGCAGAGCAAGCTTAAGTTTCATGTTGAATGTTATGTGACAACAAAGTCACACCCATTTAAAGGCAGGTAAAACTTTAGCTTAGTCAACTAGTCTTTAAAACTAAAGCAACAAATTGCAAAGCATTAGACACCAGGCAATTCCTTAAAAAAAAAAAACCAACCAACCAAACAAACAAACAAAAAACTCAGTTTAATATAAACCACACATTAGTCTATTAAAGTTTGTTGATTAACTGTCAGAAACAGAAAAAATGGATTTTGCAGTAAGTTGTTTATTTGTCTGCAGTAGTGAAGGTGAATTAATGCTTTTAGAAAAATAACGTCTATTGGGAATCAATACATCTTAAACCTCAACCAAAGAAAACAATGCAATTGAAAAAAAGTTTTAATTACCTATAAAACAATCTTTCTGGTAGGCTGGCCAGATTTCTTTGTAGAAGAGAACATTAGATTCCTTAAAAAACACTTCATTTTCCAGGACCTCAACTATTTGTGTGTACTAATCCCACCGATCAAGATTCATGTCCAGTGAAATTATGAGACAAATACTCAGCTTTGTCAAAGCTTTTTCCCTGGTGCAGAATAAAAAAAACTTTAAAGATGAACATCAGTGTCCTAATTTTACCAGTCGGACAACAAAGAACAACTATACTTCTGGTGTGAGCAGCAAGTAAAAATACCGGCTGCATTGAAGGTAATTTGGAGTTTAGTTTTGATTTAATCAAAGTGTGATGTCATCCAGGGCCTTTAAAATATTTAGTAGTTACGAAGGTGATAATAAAGATAAAGCCTGATTGATGACAGCACTACTATAACTGCTTCTCTAAATTATTACCTTCTCTAAACTTAGGTTTTAATAACATTTAATTTTCAGTGCAGACTGATGTAGTAACATTTTAACTTCACTAGTGATATACTATATTCTCTGCAGACGAGTGTATATAAAGATCATGTTTATACACATTTACTGGGAGCTGAGCAGAATTGATTGTTCCTGATCTCAGAAACCTTGATGTTTTAAATGGAAAAGGATTCATACCTATTCAACATTATTATGTCCCTCTGTAGTAGGATTGTATATCAGTAAACTGATATATTTGAAAAAAGGGGAGTTTGTTTTGTTTGGTTGTTTTTTTTGTTAGGTTTGTGTTTTAGCATGTTTAAACCAAAAGAGAAATCATACAAACTGAGAGCACTGTATTCCACAGTATTGTTTAAAATGACATACCTCTAACAACTGATCCACTTTTTGTGTGGTTTACAGTATGAAAATCTATCAGTAAGTGGATTGCCTAATAAAGGTATTGGACTGAAGGGTAACGTCAATGCCACAATGGGGAAAATCATTTCAGGTTTAAAGTATCTTATCTAACTACACAATCTTTGGGAGACAGAATAACTTTTTTTCAAAGTTAGGGCAATAACTTCCGTGTGGCTTAATTTCTGCATTGATGAGCAGCAATGCTGCTAATAAAAAGCTTGCAGAGATATGAAGACAGATTGGGATTCCTATTTCATCAGTGCCACTAAAAAATGTGATGACTAAAGTCAAGTTTCAAAAACCTTCAGTGATGAAGGCAGGAACAATATACCTTGAATTTTTGAAGTTTAGATATATCCAACCAGAGTCTGGTCTACTGTTGCATTGTAGACAGAAGAGTAGATAAAATAAACTTGAAATTAAGACTATGAAGGATCAGTCTAGGAGAAGAATAGTGATTTTTATCTTCTGGTTTTTCAAATGCTAGGAATTATATTTTCCTTTCAACCCATTATTTCCTAGCTGTGAAGTATTGAATGAACTCTGTTTTCATGCTGAAGGATTGGAAAGAGGAACAGATTACTTCTACATGTACAGTATCAAATCAACAAACCAATAACCAAAACTAGTTATCTTTCAAAGGCTATTCTGTCCTATGTACATAATGATCTTCTAAGGAATTCTATTAGAGAACTTTGGTGATTTGCACCAGAGTCTTCAGTTGACCATGCATGGAAATATACTAGAAAAGGGGATTCGTCTCTTAATCATACAGTTGGAAAGAAACCAAATTGAATGACTGGTCAGGTAATTAGAGGGCCTTTGGAAAGTACATGGGCAGCTACACAGAAAGTATGTGGGCATAACTAGGTCTTTCTCTTTCTTTCTTCCCTTTTCTATCTTTAAAAAAGTTTCCATTTAAACAAAAAGTCTTTCTTCTTCATTTAAACTTTCCTACCTTCCTGCTTTTTGTTGCCACAGCATTCCTAAATGGTTATATTGTTCTTGAAAAAGCAAGCACAGAAATGATTCTAGGAAAAACAACAGTCATCATTTCAGACCAGAAATACTCTCACCATAGAAGATAGTGATAAAAATACAGCATGCTCCATAGGTCGTCACAAGCTTCATCCATGTATTTTCATAAGTAGCTGAGATTTCATCCTCTGAAGATATCCTATAGCATGTTGAAATGCTATGAAACCTTGTCCCAATGGAAGTATCACTATTGCAATGAACATTAGTACCTGAAGCCATGTAGAGCATGTAGAGCACAGCACGCATTGCTGCTGTGACATCTGTCTATCTCCTCCTTACTTCCCACTTCTCTTAACCTTTTGCCAAGGTAATATACTTCTTTTCTTTTGTGCTAGTTCTTTCCCCCAAATTACAACATTTTCTGCATGTTATATAATTGAAAAGAAAAAAACGACAATTCCAGATACTTCCTCAATTGACATGGATTTCTCTTTAGCATATATCAGAAATGTAAAAAACAATGAGAGATTTACTTACCCGGCTGAATAATTTCTATTACTTTTTCCCAAATTCCATCTGGGTGAGTTACAATAGAGTAAAAGTAAAGACCAACATCCTCCAAAGTGCTCTTGATGAAGGACTTGTCTTCCCTGGAAGCATTTTCAAAATAAATTCTTCCATTGTATTTGTCTTCAATATGTACACTACAGATTGGACATAAGACAGCTATATTTCCTCTATGAGTTATATTAAATTTCATCCAGGATGTCCAGATTATTATTGTTTGCTTTGGATATCTGCATTCCAGCTTCACCTTCTCAGTAAGTTTGACAGTTGAATCCAAAAAGTTTCCTTCCACATTGACTAAAACACACAGAAGTTCAGTTTCAGAATTGACTTAATTGAAAATTGAAATTCTAGAAAAACTCAGAAACAACTTTGGCAACAGTACAAGCAAAACACTGAAGAAAAACTTTACTAAAAACCCCCAAACCCTAGACAATATTATCATTACTTCTAACCTGAGGATATCATCAAATGGTTAAAATTTGTCTGAACCACACAGTAACACATTCTTGAATTGTGGTTAATCTGCCATGATGCAACAAAATAAAAAAGAGAAAGATATTAGCTAGGAATAAGGAGGGAAGCTTACCTCTACAAAGCTGGAGAACAGCGTTGAGGAGAGTTGTGTGGTCCATCCCTAAGAATGCTGGAATCAGTGACAGCAGCGTGACATGGTTTTATTCAGTCTCTGCGCAACATGTGCCCTTCTCACAGGATGTTTTTACTTTTGAAATATGTAAAACATAATGAGCTTCTTACTTTCATATTCTAAGAAAAATGAAGTTTGAGATCTCAGTGCAGTTGCATCAGAGTGAGACTAAATTCCTATCAAAATCCACCTCAGATTAGTTTGCATTACTAATAAATCTCTAGCAATATGCATGAATACTATGGTAACCGATGAAGCAGGGATATTTAGGTTTCATCAGCAGAAACAAACAGAAGTCTTCCATGTTATATATCCAAAATCAACAGATTTTTTTCCGTTTTTCTGACACTAGAGTTCAACATTTATATATGATTCACGGAATATAAAATGTAAAGAGAAGGTAAGCTAGTTCCTATATATTAGAGGTCATAATTCTGTGAGTAATTATAAAAAGCAATATCTTAACGTCTGAAAATTTATTTGTGATAACATGTCACGAGCTAGTATTTTGGCATCAAAATTATGCAGCTTGAAAATTCTTGTTCAAAGGTGTGAGAATCTTGAGTATTCATGACTCGTTGAAATTTGTCAAAACAAGCCACACTTACATTTTTTACGGATTTTTCTCAGGACAACNAAGAATCTTGAGTATTCATGACTCATGTTGAAATTTGTCAAAATTTACGGATTTTTCTCAGGACAACTACAAGCATTTTTGCACCTCAGCAGGCCATAGTTTTATGGAGTTGCTTAAAATTGCAATAACATGATTCACTTGAAGTCAAAACTAAGTTTGAATCAACTGGCTAAAATTCTCAAATGAGTAAACAAATATAATTTGAACTAAAGCTGACAATAGAGATTATATTTTAGATGAGTAATAGCCTTCAGCAGAATTTAGCGTTAGATCTGCTTAAGACTTCTCCCACAGTGCAACAACTTGTGCATAAACTGAAATCCTTATATATTTATCTGTATTATACTAGACATGTTTTAGGACAATAGAGCATTTTGAATATTTCCAGTGATTCCATTTTGCCAGTTATATCTGTAATTCTCTGTTGCTACAGTTGCACTTATTTCTACTCCACCTTGTCTGGAATCACAAAGCAGACCTAGATAGTCAGCAGTCCATCTGATGCTGAGTGTAAAAATCTAAATAGAAGAGAATTGAGTTGAAGTCTTGTTTTATTTGCATTACAAAGTTATCTTTTCAAACAGATCAAAAGATTAACTTGCAGTAAGCTTGTCTCAGGAAACAGAAGTAATGCTAACAGGAAAAGGAGGAAACAGGAAGCTTCAGAAACCACACTGCAGATTTTGTTTTGGAAAAAAAAAAAGGGATCTTGTGAGTTGTGAGTTGAAGAGGTCCAATTCCCACATGTTGTGCAGCATAATGGCCTCTAAATCAGCTACACAGGGTCTATATGATTCCTACATTTAAATCTTAAACCTCAGCATCTAGCTGTTCTCAAACTGCAGTTACAAATGAGGCAAAAAGACAAAATGTGTCTTACCTGAAATACTATTTTTATGTCATACTACAAATGTATACAGTAGTTTACAGATGAGCAGTGTTCCACAGAATCTAAAATGGAATGAAAAAGATAAACTTACGCTATTTTTTTTGCTATTATTATTACGAAGAGATTTTTTTACACATCTGTTTTCTTTAATTAAAGATAAGATAAAGTACTCAGGAAGTCTCCACAATGAAGACAAATTCCATTAAATTGAAATTATTCTTTACTCATCTGTTTATAAATATAAATTACAGTTTTATTGCTCTGAATTTGTTGTTCATTTCTCTTCATCTGGCATTTAAAGACAAACAGAAGTTAAGAAATTAATGGCCAACCGCACATGATGACTAAGTATAGATGATATAATACATCATATAAAGACATTTATTTGCTGTACAATAGATGTAGTTAGTACAAACGTCAGGGACTCTTGGTCAGCTAGTTTCAAGAACAGGGTTAACTTGTCACATGAGCTAAAAAAGGAATTTAACCAGAACATTATGGGCTCTCCCTCTAAAGGCTGCAATACAAGTCCCCTCCAGACACCAGTATGATGCAACATATCTGCAAGCCACAAATCAGAAAGCTGTAGGCACTGTGAAAGCTGACTCTACTAGTGTAATTTGGGAGCAGGCACACACTTAAAGCATCATGTTTTTACAGAAGATGTTACGTATAATAAGAGTAATATACACCATCTCCACGCCCTCCTGGGCAGTGGACTCAACAGCAGGCAGTGTAGAGAATGTCCGTCATGCAGCGCCCTCCTTCCCAGCCTCCTCTCGTATCTCTTAATCTCTAACCTCTGATTCTCCCTGCCTCCTTTGTACTGAAAGGCTGGAAAATCCACATATCTCTGGTCATCTGTGGGCAGGAGACTCACAGCAGCAGCACATTTCATGGTCACTCCGTCACTTGGGCAGTTCTGCCTCTTTGGTTATCTGCCCACAGTTCCCCACAGCCTGGCTCTTTTTTGACAGTAATCACACTTTCTCTCCATCCTCTAAACCCCAAAGGAAAGGAAGTGAAGGCTCACAAAGACAAACAAGCTGTATTTAACTAATTGTTGGCTAAACGCCAATTACAGTTTGGTAACAAAAGCAGCACAATGGAATTTTCCAGCTGAATGTACATCTGTAGGACGTGGTATAAAAGAGGAAAAAAAAACTACAAAGAAAGAGAAAGAGCAAAAAAGATTATTCAATAAACATAAGGGAGATCTACAGCTTGGATTTTAATCATGGCTTGAACAAACCTCTTCAATGACCCCGGGTGAGTCATTTCATTTCCTGGTGCACTAATTTCCCAAACTTCAATATATAGATAATATGTAATAAATGCTGCTGTTTCAAAGCATGTTGCAATGATCTCTCTAATGAGATTTTTTAATGAAATTTGTTATAAAACTGTGAAGAATAAGACATACATATAGGGCCAGCACAGTATATTAATACCTTTTCTAGTGATTCATTAGTATTTAAGATTTAACAGATAGGCCTGTAGCAATAGTGCAGAAAGGGAGAAAAATCTGTGTGCTGCCACCACCAGAAAGAAAAGACCTTGACTCTGACAGTGCAGAGAAGCAGGAGGTAGCTAAAAAGGAGACCACTTCTCTACCTAAAAACATGATCAACTAGAAAATGATCAGGATAAAAACGTTTCAGTGGATCTCCAGAGAAGATAACAAAGGAAGGAGGGAAGTTTTAGCTACTTTGCACCTGGTGTGAGCTTCCATGAAGATTAGCTTTAAACGCGCAGAAGCCAAGTCAACCAACCCAGCACAGTTCAGTAACAAGTGATATAACTCCCTGTTTCTCTGTGGATGAGGGTCCCCCTCGACTGCCAACGCACTGCCCTCAAGGAAAATACCTGTTTTTCCATTCACCATTCTGTGTTTCTTTAAGCAGGATGGCTGAATGGTACAGCTGGATAAAGGCACAACAATTCTGTTTGTTTTTTTCCTATTCTGCATCTAATCTAATTGAATAAATAAAGCCCCCCAAACTGGATTTATCTATAGGCATGCCTGATTTAGTAACATAATGGATAGGATTCTTCAGTATGTATTCATTAATCTCAGAGAAGCTAAGTTAAAAACAGATATTCCTTCAAGGAGAAAGAAAAAGTTGTGAATTAAATACAATCACATTTTTGGGGATATAACAGTAAAGATGATTCAGAGAATAAATAAAAAAAAAATACTCTAAAAGGCTTTCCCAAATGTAGAAAGGTAAATAAAATATAATCTACATACTCAAGCTCTCAATAATTTTTAATTGTCAAACGTATTGGCCTCCAAGAAGAAATGTTATATAAATTATGGTTCCATAATGAAGTTCTTGACCCCAAAAAAACAGCAGTCTTTGAAAGAGGATATGTATTCAGGAATCTTTAGATAAAGGAATACATTTCTACATTTCTGGAACTAGACCACTAACTACATATTCATCCTAACATAACTTAAATGGGTCAGGAAGCTAAAGACTGTTGGTGATTTTCACAGCTTTTTTCACCTAAATTACTCATGAGTAATGGATACCATCTGAACATGGAAAAATCTATGTTTAGTGACAGAATACGCTAATGATGAAAGGTAGCAATGGTGTAAAGATCTGATTTAAGAAAAAAACATCACTGCTGAATAAACTTTGACCACCACAAACCTGACAAACTTTGACCACCACTGCTGTTGACTCTCAGGAGAAAGGTGTGTTGGTAGGGGACAAGGTTGGTGGTATTTTTTAAGTTCACTGTGTAAGTAACACTCTTCTGACATATTCATAGTGTGAGAATCACCTGACAAGTTGCTGAACTTTAGTGAAGGCTGTGTGTCTGCGTGTGAGGAAGAAACCCACAAAGCAGCCAAAGTATTCTGTCCATTTGAATAAAACACAAATAGAAAATACAATAAAAAATGAACTGAAGAGAATTCTGAAGACAATGAAAAAAGCCAAGTTGATATACTCAAAAAAAAGAGAAAACCTCAACAAATAATCCCAAGAAAGTATCCAGTTAATTTATTTTTTTTATGTTTCTATTTACATGATTGCTCAATGATAAAAGCTATCACCTTGCCTTTTTCTTCTATCTCAACCTATTCTGTTCTGTGATCTGGATTGTAAATGACTGCCACTGATTAGGTCAATAAGGTACCAAAACTATGTTATAAATTCTTCTACTTTTATAATATGAAGATATTACTGGATATCTGTTCACATTTTGTTGATAACTACACTATGTACTTTTATCAAGTAATAACATGGAAGACAGCATTTGAAAGACATGAAAGAAATTAATTCACAAAGGAAAGTAGCAAATTACATTTGTGTCTCAAAGAATTTAATGTACTAATACTGTTCAGTTGACTATGTTTACTTCTTTCAGTTTAGTTCTTGTCTTTCTTGTTGAAGTCTGTGATTTTATTAGCTTCTGAAATATGATATTACTTGCAGAAACCTGAAAGTTTCATTTTAATAAAAGAAAAATTAAAGCAGAAAGGCTTCAAGGTTCTTACACAAATCCATTATTGGGTTGGGAAATGTACTTTTCTGTTTCAGAGCACAGACACCTATCATTTTTTCCCAAATTATCCTTTTCCTGGTTCAACTTTACTTTTTATGTCCATTACATTGCTAAAAAAATCTGCTAAAAGCTGTTTTAAGGAAAGGAATGTTACTGGACTTTTTCTTTTGCTGTCAGAGGCTTACAGAGCTGTTTCCAAACAATACCCTCAAATACAGAATGGACATGAAAACTTCCTGCAGAGGAGTTCACTTAAGGTTAAGGTTATCCTTAATTATAAGATGTTGTCAGCTCAGCTATGTCTTCAAGAAAGATCTGTAACTTTTATAGGGCAAGGAAGATTATGAGTTTTAAAATGGCCTTCAAAATCCATTGAGAAAGCTAAAAAGAGCAAATAATGTGTTTTCTGTGTATGGCCTCTTTAAGCTTTTCTGTTGATGCATCCAGGACCTGACACACTCTGCCTTTCTAGTGGAGTAAGTTATCTCATGCATCTTCTTTTTCATCACTTTTTGTGCCCCTTTATCCGGAAAAAGCTTGTTAAACATCAAAGTGACAGTCGATCATTTTCTCATAATGCACATCTCTTTCCTACAAGATCCACTCAAGTAGTCAATGCTATTTAAAATCTTCCTTCTACACACACACACACACACAAAACCCCAACAACAACAAAAAAACAAACAAACAAAAAAAATACCCCAGAGGATACCAGAAACAAAGGAAACCACCTCAAACACCAAATGCCAAACCCAAATATCTTCAAGTTAGTAGTGATGATGCACATAAGCAGAAAATCAGATAACTGCTTTGCTAGCTGTTTGTGGTTTGATGAGCTCTGCGTATTGGGTTTTCTATTGTTTATTTTTTCAAAAAAAGGCAGGGGGGGGCTGTCATTGGGTAACAGAGATGGAAGTTGCTGGTGTTGCTGGGCTGGCTGCCCCAGTAGAGACCAGCCTCTCCCCTGCCCACTGCTGAGACAAGCTGAGTACAGTCAGGCATTGAGATGGAGATGGAGCAGGAAGCCATTGTGCTCACCAGGAAGACACTGGCTGAGATGTGATCCCAAAGCAGATGAGACTCCCAGGCTCTGTGTAAGGCTGCCTTTACAGGCACAGAGGTGGTTGCAGGGGGCTGCTCACTCAGATGGAGCAGAGAGGATTGGCAGCAGAATGGGGAGAGACACCTGCTCCCACGAGGCCATGGGGTTCAAGAGAAAAGTAATTTTCAAACTCTCTTAATTAGCCTGCCACACCTATCAGATTTGAGATCTGTCTTTTAAAAGAGTTACCTTGCTCTGGTTAATTACTTGTGTTCTGAAGAAATACAGCCAAGGACACCCAGGTCATACCTTGGTATGGTGACATCAGGGAAAGCAGCAGTTGTTCCTACTGAAAGGTCCTGCTGACTTAGTGGTCCTTTACACAAAAAGGGTTGTATTCAGATTTCCAGGTAACTAACTTGGCACAAAAACACGGTCACTTCTTTTCTTTTTCTCTTTTTAATCTTTGACTTGTTTTTAATGTTCTAAGAGGCACCAACCAAACCATTCAAACTGTCCCTCAGAAGGAGCATACTCCAGAGCAAGCAAGAAACCTCTTCCCCTAGAAGTGCACTGCTTAAAGATTTTCAAAATCGAAAACAAAAAAATAGGTACAAGTAAACTTTTGAACCAATAATGAATTAAGATCTCCCCACTCTACGACCTTGGAGAGGAGAATTAAGAAGTAAAAAGAAACTATGTAAAACCAGCTACCTCCTACCAAATCTTTACATGTGTAATCATGGACCTGTCAGAGTTGGAAGTGATTTCTAGAGATCATATCTAGTCCAACTCCTCTGCTAAAGCAGGATTGCCCAGAGCACAGTATGCAGGATGGCATCCACGCGGATTTAAAGGTCTCCAGAGAAGGGAACTCCACAACCTCCCTGGGCAGCCTGTTCCAGGGCTCTGTCACCCTCACTGTAAATAACTTTTTCCTCATGTTTGAATGAAACTTCCTCTGTTCCAGCTTGTGCCCATTGCCCGTCGTCCTGTCACTGAGAACCACTGAATGAAATGAAAGAATCAACAAAACCTAAAGAAAAAAATAAGATTTTTTTTCTATTGTAATGAATTAAGGTGATCTGCTGGTTTTGGAAGGTTTTGTTTTGTTTTTAACTCTACACCCCCATATACTGATACATAGCAATTTCTCAGGTAAAAGTTCTTTTTCTACTAAAGTCTAGAATGGATGTTTCTGGAGCACACCTTTGCTTTACAGAAGTTCATTTGTTTAGGCAAAGACAAAAAGAACAGTAAAGATTTTTCAAGAAAGGTTTCACAGCCAATTTTAAATTAGTGGAAAGAAGGAATATCTGCAATCATTTGTTTTAGTAGAAATAGCATAATTGCACCATAAACTCCTGCCTGATTCACTACAACATACTACATCTGTTTTATGTTAATATATTTCAAAGAAAATCAATGATATTTATACTGACACAAAGCAGCGGTGAGTTATATTCTCAATTAGTTTCTTCAGTTTGAGAAGGAATATCGGAGATTTTTCTTTATTTTCCAAAATTTAGCCTGCAACCATGCTCATGGCTTTCTAAGAACCTGAAAGTTTAATTACATCTATAGGGCTTCAGAGTACCTATGACAGTATCATAACAAGTTATTTTATGAGAATTTATTATTTTAAAATTTAGTTACTGTAACTGCATAGGTCTTCTGTTTCATTAATGTGTTCATAACAAGAGGCACTGGTCTCTGACAGATTATTTTTTTAAATTATGTGTGTGATCTACAGGAATCATAAAATGCCTATAAAGTAGCATAGCTCCAAAAAAAATCTTATCAGTTTTTCTAACACAACTATCCTAACATATTGATTCTGCTATCAATTAAAAATACTATGCTTTTATTTTTATGGTTGGATTGAATTCCTATTACTTGAAATCATGTGTGAAGGCCCTGTCTGTTTGAAATATAGCTCATTTTCAACAATCCAAAGTTTAAAATTGCAGTATTTCTTTATTTACAAATACATCTTTCTATATTAAACTGAATTTTTGTTTCTTTTTTGTTAATATGAAAGAGATTTTTTTAAAAAGGTAGTGATCTGAGTATATGATGTGTGTGAGATCTCAAAGGCTTACCAGAATAATCTGATGCATTAGACAGGCAAGAATTTAAACAGATAATCCGAGGCAAACCTTGCTAGGATAATTTTAAACAGTTGGTTGACTGAATTTAGGTTGATCAGAAATAACCAGAGACCTTAGTTTTGCAGGTAGTTCATTCTTAAAGAGCTAAAGGAGAGAGCTCCTCATGCATACACTGGACTGTCATCCAAACAACTTCAGATTTCGAGTTATTCAGGCTAATAGCCCGGATCAAGATCTCCAAGGTCAACATTGCATTTATCATCTTCCTTGCAATGGCATTTGTATCCATTACAAACTATATTTTGCAATGTGGAACCTGGATACATAACATTAGTGTTTTTTGCTTGATTATTTTTCAAAGCATACAATGAAAGCTGTGTTTTATCCTCGGATTTCCGGGATTGAGAGCTTTGTGTGCTGTCTTCTTCTTGTTTCTGTTGTACAAGATGGCAAAGGATATTTCCTGGGTATTATGTTTCAGTCTCAATGGCCTTTCCCCCCCCGCTGCCCCACCCCGTATTTTCTGTAATTTAACTGTATTTTCTACTGAGCCTGAGATGAATACGTATGTCCCCCTATCACTTAAATAGAAAATCCATTGCTTAAAAAAAACCCCACATATACATATACCTATATATTTATATATATACATATATATATAAATATACAGAATGTGGCAGCTGACTAAATTCAACAAATGGTGAATAAATTCTCTGAGAACAAAGATACAGCTTTTCTGTCATTCTTATATTAGCTATTCTTTGTATAAGGTGGGTAGCATCAAAAGCATCTTAAACAGTTCTCAGCCTGCTATTCTGAAAAGATTTTGACAGTGTTAATTACTTCTGCTAACAGACATTTCTGACTCTAATATGACCTCCTGCTGCATTTGAAAAAGGCTGTCATGTTTGGTGTACTGATATATCTGATAAAAAAACCTGAATAATGAAATGAAATAAGATGAAACAAATCAAAACTAATCATTAACACTGTTAGCTACCAAGTAGGGCATTTCCAGTGACTTCACCAAACCAGATTTTACTTCTTCCATGGCAAGACTTCTGTATAAAAAAATTAACTCCTTGTGAGTGTAGCAATAACATGCACTGATTGCAAGAGAGGACAGAAGCAGAAAACTCTACTCACTGCCCCATGAGGTAGCCAGCCTGGCTTCACAGACGGGCGAGCTAGTCAGAGTTTGTCCAAGACAGAAGCTGGTGATGGGCTTGTGCACTATTCATTCAGCTGAGGTCAGCATTCGACTATCTGCAATTTTAAAACAGATTGTGCTAATCCCAATGAAATCAGAGGAAAAGACAAAAATTCTGACTAACCACGAAAGGAGCTACTATCAGACTGTAGGAAATGGCAGAATGGGGACATTTTAAGGACAAGAAATATAGAACTGCCAAAGCAGGTCATCGTATGTTCACTTTATTTTCCATGGAAAGATCAAGGGCTTTGCTGTGCATGAAGTTTGTACAGTTACACTCTCATAATTAGAGTAATGCCATCACCCTTAGACAGGTGCATTTGTACCAACATAAAATATTGTTTATTCATTACTTCTGGTTTCATTCACATATGAGAAGGTGAATATACCTTCACATGGAAGTCAACTCTATTCAGTATGTTTGGATGATAGTAACTAATAATATTGTTACGCTGGTATAAAAAAAAAAGCTGACCTTATGGCAGTGTAATAAAGTCAGTATAAAAAGATCCAACATCAAAGTGGTTGGCACAAAATCCGTTGACTGATTGTTGAGTGCTTCGATTGTACTTCATAGGTGAGGCTCAACAAAAGTTTCTAGAACTGCAGCAAAAGAAAATGCCTCAAATCGCTCATTGCAAAGCACAAAGGATCAAAAAAAAAAAAAAAAGAAACAAAAAAAAAAAAAAAAAAAAAGAAACCAAACAAAAAAAGAAAAGAAAGATCAAACAAACAAAATTCAAATGATCTTTGATGGCACAGCTGCTGTTTTCACAAGTGTTTATAACTGTGGTCTTTTGAACTTATTCACTACAGTATCAGGCTATTTTATGTGTTAATGTTATTTCTTTTTATTTCTTTTTCTCTATTTCTTTTTTTTTTTTTTTTAATGTGCAATTTCATTTAGATTTCAAACCCTTGGTTTAGCACTTGTCACCTACTACCACTGTTTCCAGTTGGCCATTTTACCACTAACTGAAAATAAATTCATGCCAGCACGTTGGAGAGAAAACACAGAATATTTTAAACAGTCATATGAAAAAGTGTGTAGGTTTTTAAGGATCTTTATTCTGGTACGTTATTGCAAATACACTCCCAGCACAGGATAAGGAGATTTATTACCATTAAGAGATGATTCAGTTCAGAGGGAGAGTAAAATAATCCACCCTGAAGAGCTACATTCTGGGGGATTACATTTTGACCTCAATTCCTGCTGTATTCCCTAGTGAATTTCTCCATACAATAACATTTTGCCTGCTGGGACTGAGTCCAATATCGCCTTAAGTTAGATTTTTCTATTGATTTTTATGGTCTTTAGCTTCTTAAAATCAGTTACTGTTACATCAATTACAATTGTTTTCCATGTTCACTGTTCTGTCACGAAATATTTTTAAAGGCATACCAGATAAAATCCACAACATTAAAATGCACATTTAACAACATATAGACTCTGAATAATACCAGTGGAAGAATATAAACCCTTACAATCTATTGCTGTGTTACTTTTTTTTCCTTGTTTCTATTCTTGCAGGATGCGAACTTCCTGTCACTAAACCAGTCAGCTTTAAAAGTAATATTCAAAAGCACTTTTCTGGCCTCAGTCATTTTGCCATTTAAAATCTGATAAAAATAGTTACTTTATTCAAATCATGTTTTTTTCCCCTGTTGATGTATGAAAAAAAGTAATAAATGGAAACAATGCTACATGAAATTACTGTCCACACAGACCTAAAGGGAGCAGAAATAGGGTTTTTTGCTATTATTTATTTTGGCTGCTGTTTGATTGCTGACTTCATCCCCCCACCCCCCCAGCACAGGGAGCAGACAGGGCAGGAGGGTGAGTCCTGAGATACAGAAGCAGGCATGGGCTTCGTAGTGCCCTGAAATCTCAGAGCCCTTCCCCATGGGCTGCTCCAGCTTCTGGTAACCTCCTACCAAATGGTTCCACTCCTTCTCATGTATTAATACACATTTTTATAGAGGTGCTTTACAAACCTCTAGTTACTACACAGTAAATTCAGGCAATGCAAGATTTTTCACTCAAGTGTAGCATTTCTATTAGGTCAGAAACCAGCATGCAGGTGTATTTAATATTCCTTTTTAAAGTGTATTTTTAATGCTAGAAACTGTACATTTTGCAGGCATGAAGCAACCACACCTCCTGAGCCCTGGGTTAATGACTGGCTAGTGTCTTAATTTACACAGAGTAAAAATCACACCAAAAGCTTCACAAAAATTATGAATTCCAGTGGCACTGCTTCTACCTGCAGGAGAAACTTGTGTTAACCCTTGAAACTTCAGAGTTATTTACCATTTATTATAAAATTTAAAACCGCAGAGAATATAATCATAAAAGCACCAAAACCTGCATGTAGCCTCAGGATTCACCAAATTCCAGGTTCAGTAAGGCTCTGAAATTCAGATAAAGTAGCTCTAATTAGAAGCAACTTACAGTTTTTATTCAGGTGCTTTTATTCAGCTCTGGAAGACACCTTTCAGGAAAAATCTCCTGATGGGCAAGAAAAACTCTAGCTGAGGAGGAGGAGTGAGTCATATTCCGGCTGCCACAGTGATGGGAAAATGGTCCTCTGCAAATCCGCAATTACACAGAGTCCTGGAATGACAACCAAGAGGACAGAAAGTTTTCCTTTTCCTGATTTGGTGAAATCCACTTTTGAAGTGGAAGCACTTTGAACTTTTCTACAACAGCCTAAATTTTGTACAACAGTGCATAAATTATGACGAGCACCACTAATCTGGTGCGACCATGTTGGGTGCCATTGTTCAGTTGAGAGTGCATCTTTCTCAGCTCACCTAGATGTTGACAACCGTATTCTCTCAAAAGTATTACAACATAAACAAAGAAATCTTGCTTGCAGGTTGAAGCACAGACATTTGGATAAAGTATTTTGAACATTGCACCACTGTTAATATGCAGAATTTAGTATTAATAAAACATCTTCACTGTGACCAGCTATTTAATGTGATAATTTCTTGCACTGGATTTGCAAATGAAGGGAGCAAGGTTAAAAAAGTTCACCATTTTTTTGCGGAGGCATATCTCTGGTAGGTTGAAAATACCAAAAGGGGCTTGTGTGCATCTGCTAACTTCTTGGAAACCATTAGTAGCATTCAGTAGCAGGAATTACTGTTAACCTCAGAGTTTTCAAGAAAATCACATAAATGTTGGTCTTAATTTGGGGAAAGTAAAGAAACAACAGATGCTGCTTAAAAAAAATAAAGAGCAATAAAAAATTGTAATGATGCAGGTAGTTTTCAATAAAACAACAAAAAATACTGAAATGTGCTTCTATCATTTAATTTGAAGAGTCAACATTATATTTCAAACTAGTTTGATGATAATGGCTGATAATTTAAATGGCATAATTGATCACATTGAAAAGACTTAGAAATGCCGTATCGAATTCAAGATTCGTGTATCTGATTAAATTGCTGCCCAGAAAAAATATTTTTACACCCTAAATAGTGCATTGTTGATTATAGAATGTAGACAGTGGTGTGTCAGTAATCCAAAATAAAGGAAAAGAGGCAGAATAGAAGCAGAAAACCCTGGCATTGAAGTTACTCAAAATGTATTAGAATCCTCTGAAAATTATAAACATCTTTAAAATATCTAAAAATAAACTCCATGAAAATATTTATAATTACTATTAATCAAAAAAATCTACTAATGGGTCTCATAACATATCTTTATAAAGTAGGTTATTTTCAGCTGGAGTGGAAAGGAAATGTAAAAATTTTGTGGAACAAAAACTGAGCTTGTTTCCAAACAGCTTCATCACGTACTTATTAAAACTATTCTAACTCCCAACTGCCCCATAATATTTCAATTTTGAATGAAATTATATAACCATATGCAGCATTGATTTGTATTAAAATTACATTTCTGCTCAGCAAAGACCTGCTTGCGTCAACTAAACACTAAAGACCAGGATCTAAATGTGTAAAACTTCATAGTTCTTCTGGAAAGCAATCTAGAAGCTGGAATGATAACACAACATCCAGATTTAAGTATTCAGGATAGGTCCATGTTTACATTAAGAATAAGTATGTTTGTGAACCTGAGCACTCTGCTTTGCTGTAAATCTAACAGACCAACACTCCCATTTTGGATGTAGGAAAACAGGTGCTGTGCGAATCTCCTCTTCCAGTGAAAATGTGATCAGCATTCACACCATACATTTTTTTGCTTGAAAATTTTGTGGTGGTTGAAATAGGATCAGTGGGGAAAACATGCAGCTGAATATCAAACTGAATTGTAAAACCCCTACTGTTAATCTTCAATATCTAAACCAGCAGTTATAAAAAGTGCCCAAGGGTAGCTTGCACTGAGGTCATAGGGCTCAGACTGACCCTCATCCATGGGGCCAAACCCTTCTGAGCTGCACAACAGGGTGATTAACCAGCTCTGGGGAATGCCCAAGGGCCCATACAGAGTGCCTGAATGAGGTCAGGTAATCATCAAAAGATGAGGAGGAGGTGATAAGTGAAGAACATACATCTTCTACAGCGTGGCCCAGGAGCCAAAAGATGAGCTAAAAAGGACTGAGGTGAAATTATACTTCCCACAACTATTTCTCCTAAAGTAATAGTATAACTGCTCTCACAGTGATGCAGCTGTAAATAATGACCCCAGGAGGCTATCTGGGGGAAAGGTTTTAAAGGATGACATTTTTTTTTTTTACAACCAGAAGAAACCTCAGGTAAACTTAGGAGTGTCAGAAAACTCCCTAGAGGACAGCAATCTTCAGGTGTTCACTAACCAACTTTTTATTAATTTATTTTTTTTTCCTAGAAGACAGTAAAACAATTCTGTGAAGGACAGTCAAACTTGAGAAGCTATCACAGTAGATTCTACTCTAGTGCAGCAGGAAATCCTTATATAAATAAAGCTGTACCAAAATCTCAGTACAGAAAATTCCTCTCCTTAATCTGGCTAGTACTGCTCCATCATTCCACCGAAGCCAGAAGCCTGTAATTTGCAAGTTTGATATGAAAAGGAACCAGTGAAAAAGCACCTTTCTCAGAAATTAAATCTTCCTGAGAATGTTCAAGTAGGCTTGAAAATCTATGACTCAAAGGTTTGAAAAATTCATCACCAAGTCATGACATCAGGTCTTTAGTTGCAAGAACACACACACAACCAAAACTAAATGATTGAAGTTTAATCCATAATTTTTTATCACTCAAGTGAAAATTATTCCTTTGAAAGTTTTGAACATGAAATAGATGACACATCAGTCTTGAAGAATCCAAAAGCCTCATTTGTGGTGGATTCTACTTACCTACTGAATTTAAAATAACTTCTTTCTTGATTACAAACCTATCAAAAAAGATAGAGCAACAAAGTAAGAGCATAATATATCTGCAGATAGCACAAATGATAATTGTGTTTCAAGAGACTCCTTGTTTGCATGGCCACACTTTTTATTAAAAAACTAGATGTATGCTGAATATTACTGTTTAAAATCCATAGTCTATTCAGTTAATCCATCTCCATTGTGTTTGCACTTTCCTCTGTGGGATAAGAAATTGTTTTACAGCTCTTAAAATTTGAAGGCATTTTAGAATTTAATTTTCTATGTAAATCCAAACATGATAAATACCACATCCTTGAATATACATTTATCTCCAAAATTCTGAAATTAAGCTTAACTGCAAATGAGGTCTTAATATTTTAATTTTCTTCTATGAAAGCTATTAAAACTAGGTTATTGTGATGCCAATTCTGCTAGTCCAAGTGCCAGCAAACATAAATTATTGGGTCATCTGCGTTTTATAACCCACCTCTTCATTAACATGCAGGGAGACAGGATGCAGGTGCTGTGCGTTCTCAATTTTTGAGAGAAAAGGTGATGAAGAAAGTGCTGTCCTGTAAATAAATAAATAAATAAATAAATTTCTCTTTCCTTAATCTCAAAGGAGAAAGGTTTAAACTTTGCGCACAAATTAAACATGGAGATTTGATCTACATGCCCTTAGAGGCTACAATTTGGTTTGGTTTTCCTGAGGACCAACACCAAAGAGAAGTATTTACTTATCCTATCACTACAGTTCCTTCTGACCATTGTAAAGTATTGCAAACTACTGAGAAAATAGTGGTTAGATCTGTGCTTATTTTGGCATAAACACAGAATTTACACTAAAGCTTATTGTAACAACAAATGTATTAGTAATTTATCTGGATTTTTCAATATGGAATAATTTCTTCAAGAATTTGCACAGCTCAGTAACAAAAAAATGTTTAATAGAAAACAAGTATCCAGTTCTTCTGTGTCCTTATTATACTGTACTTGCATTTAATGAAGTCCTTCAACTATGCAGCCTTATTTCACCTCACTAGATCCACGTGTATTTCTACACTTTGAAAGAGCTCTTGCCATCCTTGCAGAGTGGTTACTTCCGTCAGAATTAATTTGGTATTGAGTGCTCTCATTCTTTGTGTCTCAAAAAGAAGCAAACTGGTAAACAGTCTTCATTTTGACTTACAATCTGATTTATGAGAGAAATCATCAGAGCAGAGTATGCTGAAAGATTCTCTGTAGAGAATTGGCACTCACCAGGCTGAGGGGAAAAAAACCTATCAAGCCCAGGCAGCAATCGCTGACTTGCAGAGCTGTTTGCTGTCAAGTGTTCTGCCTTGCAGCTTACTCTTCTGCAACACTATGGGACAAGCATGACAGCATTTAACAACCACTTTGCAAGTTACAATAATTATACAATTTATCGAGAAGAAAAAGAATCAGGCTCTGCTGGCCTATTCCTTGCTTTTCATTTTGTGGAGGAGAGGGAGGTTAGCTAATAATTACATTTCTAGTAAAGATTTCACCCAGCCACTATAAGCATCATTATGTCAACTGAGTAATATCAAGTCACACATTATTTACAAGCATCATTAAACAACCAAACAAAAAAAAAATCCCCTCTCTCAGTAGAAAACACTTTCATCACCTGGTCAGCATGAAAAGCCTAATTACAGGTAAACATTACCTTGCTACAACTCTTAGAGGAGCTACCCAAGTTTTGCTTCCTATTTTCTTTTTTAAGTTTGGATATTAGATTAGAAAAATTTCTTCACTAAAAGAGTTGTCAAGCACTGGAATATGCTGCCCAGCTAAGTGGTTGAGTCACCATCTCTGGAGGTATTTAAAAGATGTGTAGATGTGGTGCTGAGGAACATGGCTCCGTAGTGATGTGGCAGTGCTTGGCTAACAGCTGGAGTTGATGATCTTACAGGTCTCTTCCAACCGTAATGGTTCTATGATGTTATTTGCTCACTTTCACCCGTCACTGCCATAACACAAAACTGTACGCGTTGAGGGAAATTTAAACATCCTGCTGCATATTTCAGAAGCACGTTCAATAAGACTGTGATGTGTTTAGCCATCAATGTTTAAATATTTTTCTCTCAAACTCACTTAGCAGGGAATATTGAAAAATTTACAACAATAATTACATGACGCCAGTTCAAAAAACACAGGCCTGGGTAACAGACTTTACTTCAAGGAAAAGATTTGAAGTGGTTATAAATTGGAAATCAACAGATCGTGTCTCAAATATTTTCTATGATGTTGTAACTAAAACTGATGCACATACCTCACATCCTAAATAAGCTGCTATATTAACATAACTGCTACCTGTAATATCAGTAATTGAGAGCTCTTTTCAATTGCCAGCATCTTAAAAATGCAGCAGTTTGAACTGAAACCCCCTTCAAAAATATAGTTTGCTGTTCTATACATAATAGATATAACACACCATGACTGCCAGCCATTCAAATATGCACTGCACACACCCACAACATTAAAATTACAATCCACTGACAACAAATGCTGATTTCAATTTAAAAAACCTTTATTAAGATCAATCCAAACCAGCAATTCTAATACTTTACAGTAACAATTTCAATGCATAATTTAAGAAAACTACTGACTTTTCACAGTTTTTTCCTCTGTACATTCCTTCTTCTGTGTACATACTTTACATAGTAGCATCATTATAATTTCCCATTGGGAGTACAGTACCAATAGTCTGAACCACATTTAGTGCAATTTCTTTGGTTCAAAGTGACGAACTCCTTCCTCAAAGGCTTCATAAATTTATTCCACAGCATGTAAGCTGCTGCCATGAATCTGTGAATCAGAAGTGTTTTCTTTAAATTTCAGGCTGCCGTTGAATAAGCTGTCCAATTTCAACTTGAGAAGTCTTCTGATGATCATTAAGAATCAAGAAGCTGCACTATATTCTCTAAGCATTTTAAATAGTAGGCATGTAGCTCATTTTCTTCTGGCTGTGGAGTAGCTAAAAGGAAGAAAAAACAAGATTGTAACTTCTAGCTGATTATTAACACAAAATTATTTTTTAAAGATCACTTCAAATGCCTTGCTAGAATTTGTGCTATTTTATGATCTTAACCTCCACATTACAGGTAGTAAATCAAGTACTAATGTTGCAATGTCTGGGGTTTTTTGTTTGGGTGAGTTTTTATTTTGGTTGGGTTTTTCGGTTGTTGGTTTTTAAAGGCTAGCTTTTTAACAGCATTCCAAGCCCCTACTTAGTTGTAACAAATGAAGTGAAAAGTGCTGTTTGATTATGCTATGTTACAATGAAGTCATGCCTTGTTCCTGCCAAAATTTCTCCTTGGGTAGGACAAAGTGGGAAATAAAAAATAACAATATATGTGTTGAAAAATTCCCCTGTGTGAACTCAGAAGAATAATCTACTGTTTTAACACTATCATCACTGTAAAGTGGCAAAAGCTTTAATAGGGTAAGCTACTTGAGAGCCTTAATGCAGGAAAACATAGATGACAACTTCACATGATTGTAAAAATTACAGTTGCATAAAATCTTTCATACTCATCTTTCATGTTTATTGAATGAAAAATCATTTTTTTCAGTCTAGGACTTTATGTTCTGAAGTAGTACATAAATGAATAGGGATCAAAATCACACGGTGTTAGTCTGTAAAAGATGCATATTTCTGCCTTGTTGATTCAACATAATATCTTGAAGTCTCTTATCAGTGGCAGTTGTGCTATAAAGAGCAATACAAACTATTTATTAACACACTATCAGTATATGAAGCATCACATTGTATTATGCTTAATGTTTGACTTAGTAAAGAACAGTAACCGTATGTTGACAAAATCAATGGAATTAGGTGACAGTACAGGAAGAATTCTAGCGAAAATACTTATTAGGATACTGACAAACAATGTTCAATGTAGGCAGAAATTTTGTGGCAATTCTGTTGTGCAAAATAACCACTGGAACTTGGTATTATAAGCCTCTCGATTGATAAACCTATTTGACTACACCTGTACAGCAATTAAAATCAGTGGGAAAACTCACTGTCTTGAAATGTAACATTTGCATGTCTTTGTAAGATTGGAGTCTTGATGTGACCAACAACCAATAAACCCATTATTAGCTACTGAAACTCCAGCTACAGACCAGTGTTTGAACATCTTTCAGAATTAACGTTCTTGAGCTGAAGACAGCAACCTATCACATAAAAGCTATTCAAACGGTAGTTATACTCAGCTACTTGAACAAAAACCTCAAGCTTTCAGAAAGCCAGCTAATTCACGGTACAGTACTTTACGACCAGCACTGTGATCTGTTCTGATCCCTTCTCTGTGTAACTGAACACAGTAAGGCTGAGCACTGTTAAGCAAAGTCAATGCCAAATGAACAATTTTTATCACTAAATTTAAGAATTAACATCAAAGTGTACTGTGAAAAAAAAGCATTTTGCCGCAAGCACCATCAGACCTATTCTTACAAACTAACCGTAGCAATTACCTGAGGTCTTATTTATAATTTGGTAATCTATACCTGTATTTATAAGATGCCTAATGATAAAGCATATTGCTACTCATGATTTTAGAGACAAAAGTATCCTTTCAAAAACTTGCAGCAAAACAAAAAAATCATTGTGATGATGTAAACTGTAATGTGTTAATGATCTACTTGATGGAAAAATACAGAATTGGCATTAGTTGGAACTAAGATTTACCTTGCTTCACTAAAGAATAAGCCTCATCTATCCTTCTCCTTATTGATGGATTCTTCAAAGCCACTTTTGCCTGCAGCACAAACAAAGTACAATGACTTTACTTTCTTCCCCACACGTTCACACTTTAACAGCAAAGTTTAGAAAATGACAGTAATTCAGCAGAACATGAGATGCAGGAATTTCAGAATTAGCATATGACTGTATCATCATACAGACTGCATTTATATAAGCAGTCACAAATCAGAGGGCAAGCTTCTCCCTTACCATGTTGTTTAACCTCCTAGCCTGAGCAGCTATGTGATTAAAATAATAAAACAGAACTGCTGCTGTAAACTTTATTTACTTAAAGGTTACTGTATTGTTTATAGCATAATAAAATTAACAATACAATTTTTCAAGTATTAGTCTAATACTAACCTTCTGATAGTTGTGAAGCAAAGCCCAAAGTGCAGCTGCTCCTGTTCTCTGAACAGCACAACTATCACTTTCCAAACAGCCAGACAGTACTGCAATTGCTTTATCTAATGAGAAAAATGGAAAAAACACTCATCTAAAAAATATCATCAAAAGCACACAAATAGCTTTACAAGTCTCAGTATTTTGATCCTTGGAGTACACTTATTTCTATTAAAAGTATTGGCATGGCAGAGGAACTACAGAACTTTCTAATCAGATTAATTACATTTAAATACACTCATGAAATTGGCAGATTACATTAAAAGAAGCGTTAAAAGAATATAGCAAAACAAAATCAAGCAATGTTAAAAAATTAATCCATCAGTATAAAATATGCAATTCATGTACAGCCATCAGCTACGCGTAAGGACTAAGCCATGAAACTGTTTGATAACTCCCAGTAGCCACATTTAGGGCCACATCAGGACAGAAATTAAGAAGCTTCTGTTTTCCTTAGTACTTATTACGCAGATGATTTGTAACCAGTGAGAAATATTTGCCAACCCACTGTAGGTGTCTTAATTTCCTAGCCTTGCTCTGAAGTAAGACTCTTCAAGTTTGTTTGGTCACTTCATAATAAAAATTCACAGATTATGCAACTGAATAATACATGCTTAATTAAGCCAGCAAATCAGCATCCAGAGGAAAAAAAATAAAAAGCATGGACACTAAAACCTGCTGAGAACTTAAAAGAGTTATAAGACCCATGCATTTACTGTGCAATTAAATGGGGGAAAAGAAACATGCCTTTTACAAACAAAGTGCATGTTGTTACACTAAATATGTGTCGTGATCATAATTTTATCGTTATCATAAGTGTTTTCTGCACATGAAAAAAATACAAAATAGTTTTTCTCAGCATTCATGAATTGCAGGAGCTAATAAGATTTTCTCCAACTAAAAGGTAGGATCTTCCACGGTAAAAAAAAAAATATTTGTTTAAAAATATTTCCAAAGTAAGTTATTTTATACTGACTGACATAAAAAAATCCTTCAACATTCCCCACCCCTCAAAAAACTAGCTGTTTAAAATGTTTCCATGTCCTTTCTATATCCTTTCCATGTCCTTTCTACGTTCCTCACACAGAAAAGACATGGAACTGTTGGAACAGGAAGTGTAGTGATAGGGCAAGGGGTAATGGCTTTAAATAGGGAGAAGGGAGATTTAGATTACATATGAGGAAGAAATTCTTTACTGTGAGGGTGGTGAAGCACTGGAACAAGTTGCCCAGAGAAGTCATAGATGTCCCATCCCTGGAAGTGCTTAAGGCCAGGCTGGATGGAGCTTTGAGCAACTTGGTCTAGTGGGAGGTGTCCCTGCCTGTGGGAGGGTGGTCGGAACTCAATGATCTTTAAGGTCCCTTCCAACTCTAACCATTCTATGATTCTATGAAAACTGCAAATATTCTTTAATTTACGTTACTATATTCAAATGATCAGACTCATGATAAATCTTGATTTTAAAAAAAAAGAACAAAACAAACCAAACTATTTATTTGCTTTTGGGTTTGCTACACATTCTTATTTTATCTTATTTTCTAACAAAATATATGTTCTATAATCACTGTATTAAAATAACTTTTATCAAAATGCTTTTCTAAATAACAATATTGAGTTCTTGGTCAGTAACCCAAATTGTAATGAAAATATGGTACTCTTTAAGACAAAATATTCTCAGGGTACAATAGCTTGTATGCCCTTTAGATACTTACCATTAGCTAATATCTTTGGTTTATTAGTTGTACTAAAGCATACATTATGTAGAATGAGAAGTGCTAGATGTTGGCTGCTCTTGTGTTTGTAGCTACACATTTCCACGATCTGATCTAAAAAGCCATTTATCTTCATGATCATCTGCTGTCCATCTTCTCCAAAAGATAGATTCAGAAGCAGCTTTAGCCAAAGAGTAGACACATTACCAGGATTTTTATGACTTCCTTTTGGTAATGAAAGGGACAAAAAGTTCTGCAGGAAGTTACTCTACCAGAAGGAAGAAAAAGGATGTTAGAATGTATAGTATTCTATGTTTTTTTCACTGCTGTTTGATGTGTAATTATTAAACTACTATAAAAGATGCTAAAAACAAACACACTTTTTATAATTTCTGCTGTATTAATTGATTTTCTATATGGCTGGACTTGTCTCAAGGTTGTGAATTTATTTAAATGCTCAAAGTTAAATTTGAAAGAAACAGATTTTTCACGGAACATGTGATAAAATAGAGTAAGGATAACTTAATATACAAATTAAAAAGGGAGAAGACAGTCTTACATTTATATAGTGTGAATACGTTTCTACTTAACAGCCAATTACTGACGTGGGACATCTTCTCTGAAACTACAATTTTTATACAGATTATTTTTCACACAGTATACGTAATGATTTATACAATATTTAATTTCTTGTTTACTCACATGAAGTTTTTTCTATTACATGCTCACTGTTATGATCCAATAGTGATTACTATCAATATACACGGGTATACACAAAATCCATAACTATAGAAACTGAGAGGTTATAAAAAGCTCTAACAAAAACTGTGTAGCTGCTTATGCTTTTTCCAGACTATGAACGTAATCAGATTGTGTGCTGCACGTAAGGAACAGTAACACAACTAACTTAGAAGACACAATGGTTTTGATTCCCACAGAAGCATCTAGGTGACCACAGCATACTCCACATTGAAATATGAGGGTTTATTAAAAAGGAAAACACATCCTTCACCTTGCTAAAAATCAAGAATGCTATTTCCTTACCTTCTGAATAATGCCTTTACACTCATGAGACAGAGCAAGGTTAGAAAGAAGACAAAAGACCACTTGCTGAATTGGGCTGTAATCGTTTGATACTTGGGAAGCCAGTTTCAAGATGTTATTCATTAATGAATTGCCAGCTGCACTTCGAGAAGATGGAAGTGATGATTGTCCCCCACTGGCCCAACAAAGTGAAGCACAACCTTAAAGAAATCAATCATTTATCATATGAGAAATGCACATACACATTAAAAAAACCCACACAAAATCCATAACTATAGAAAGAGCAGTCTAACAGCTAAAAAAATGAGATGGGACTTTTGAAAGGACTGTGGTTTGGTTTTTTCCCCGTGAACCACAGTTAATTCAATGGGACGTGCTTTGAATAGGAACATGCTGAATGTGACCGCTTACTGGGATAGGAATCTACTGTTCCTTTGTTCTAGATTCCAAGAGGCAGTTTTGCTGTTAAAGAGAAGCCATTGCTCCATCTTTGAAAGTCTCCTTAAAAAATGGTACACTGCATTTAAGACATTATACAATTATCTGGCACAAGAAAGGACCTTCTGAGACTGGTTCAGGAAAGGTCTCCATACATCTGAAAGGTTTAATAAGTTTCTAAAAATATTTTTCTGAGAAATAAAAGCACTGTCTGCATCTGTCATTACCTTGGGCTACAGTAGCATGCTAACCCTGTGCTACAGAGCTACAAGCTCTAACTGCCCCCAGTGGCAGGGAACAACTGTGTTACCAGTATGATGTTTGTGTGCAAATATGCGTATATGACTTTTTATTTAGTAGCATTTGCCATCTGCAATAATATTTAAATTCTTACAGGGTAAAAGTAAATTAAAATGAGACGGTTTTTTTAACTGTTCAAGCACATACATACATTTCTTTGTCTGACTACGCTAAGGGGAATTGGTTAACCAGTTCAGAGTACGTAAGTTTGGGTCACCTCATAAGCCAACTATCCTGAATGGAAAGAAAACAATTGATCTAAAACCACTTAACCTTATTAGGAAGGGAAACAAAAATGCAGCCCAGAGTCACTCAGAGTTAAGAAAAAAGAAAGACCATCAGAACTTCAGCTTGACTTCCAGTACATCACAGGACACTACATTTTAATTTTTTATCCTGTGGCCGACTAATACATATTTAACCTTTCATTAGTTCACATTAAAAAACATCTTAGTGAAAGAAAGCATTGCAAGTTCATTCAAGGTCTGGAGACATTAACTTAAAAAGGGTAAAAAAACCCCAGAAACTGTTCAGTTAGTATATTTTAACCATTAACTTTTTTTTACAGTATCTTGACAGGGAGAAATCAACAGAAACTTATATATGTTCCCTCAAGCCACTGGCAAATCATTATCTGAGTCAATAACCAAGGTGTGGAATGAGACAAATTCATACTACAAAAAGGAGCAAGCTTCTAGTACTGGGCATAATTACTCCTCAGTGGAAATTAAGGGATTTGTCAAATGAAGAAAATCCTTATAAAAGATATACTTTAGTCAAATACAAGCTACTGAGACCAGTGCGCAAATAAATGGAAGGAATTTAACACAGAATTAAATTAGATTATAGAATGTTTCAAAACCAGAACGTTCTCAATAAGGGCTGAAGTACAAACTGTACTGGTACACTACTTTCTGTGACAGAATTCCTAGACTAGTATTTCTACAGTATACTATTTGGTTTTGGCAGGACTTCCAGTGTAACATTCAAACATAATGGTTTGAATTAAACACTATTTGATCTTTTAATACAATTGTACTCTTGCTAAATACAACAGACTGAAACAAGATCTGAACAGAAGTCTTGAATGTATTAAAATCAAAACACTTGATAGACTTTGATGGACCAGTGCTTTTATAATTTCCTCTTATGGTATTAATAAACATTCTTTTGCCTTTATTATGCTTTTCTGTCTTAATTAGTCCAGCTAAATAATTTGATGAATTGCATCACAGAGATACTCTCATACCTGTGGGATAGTCTGCAGTGTAGACACAAAGCAAATGCAGAGCTATGTGCATTGAGGAGTCATCTATTAAAAACCATGGCCATAGCGAATGCAGAACGGGAACAAGATGAGCTTTGAGAGCTGCCATCTGCAAGAACAAGGGGAAGAATTTAAACTACTATATTATTAACTACTTTGAAAATGAAGTATGAATCAAGTGAGAAAAGCATATTTTTAATCTTATTGTGTCCGGCTAGTTTGCTTCAAAAGATTGTACTGGAAGAACTAACACCCTCATTCCAACAGTAATGAAATAAACGCTTATCCCAGCCAAAACCAGCACACATTTTAATTACTGAGACATGCAAACAGACATAAAGATTTATTAATTCTAAGTGTGATTGTCCAAGAATTCCCTAAAGAATTCCCTACTCCAACTAAACTAACTCTTGGAATTCAAAAAGCATGGAAGCGTACAGTCCTACAGAGCAAATGATAGAAAATTTCAGTATCAGCAGCAACCTCCTTCACTCCTCCAAGCAACTGTCCCTGCAGACCCCTGATCAAAACAAGAAAAATGTTTCATAAAAATTTTATCTGAGATTATAGCACAACCAAGTTACTGAGGACCTTAGGGACAACCAGATGGCTTATCCAGGCTCACAATTTACATGGTGTTCTGTGTACAAGGACACTAACATATGCCCTCAATAGGAAGGTTTGTAAATCTCGTGGTTCCACCAACGTATTTACTAAAAGCAGCACAAGTTGTATCACAACACCAAGACAAATTAAACTGAGAAAGAGAAAATGAACATGTGAAAGGTATCATCAGGAAGAAAGTAGAAGATCAGTGATCAGAAAGAAATAATACAGCACAAAATGAAAAGTAATGGGGTATTTTCATGGGAAAAAAAAGAAAATAGATGGGCAGAAGAACTGAAGGAGAAAAGAAACTGAAAAGCACAGAGAAAAGAAAAACAAAGAATGTAAAATGGAAAGAAGATATTCAAACAAAACTCTGAGCGAGAAAATAATAATTAAAAAAATCAAGATGAAAACAAAATTGTGCCTTGCATGATTAGTGTAATCTAACTCAGACAAAGAAACTATTTTCTGTGCAAAGTGTATCTCCTGTGTACCTTTCTTGTGACCCCACACTTTTCTCCACTTCCATTTTTCCCATTATTTGCTTTGAAAATTGGAATTATGGATTTAAGCAAAGCAGAAGTGGGTATAAAGGATGGTAGCCATCTGAAACCTTTGGGAGATGATGTTTCAATACGGACATTGAATTTCTAATGTACCCATGAAATATTCTTAAGAGGTAGGAATAATGATGAAATTTGAAGTATTTCTTGCCATTAATATTAAGCTTAAATTTAGCCAGCTTGAAAATAATTCTGAAGTATAAAAAAATAGAATGATATTCATTCACTAACTGAATGTGCTCATATTATTTCAGTATAAAAATACTTACTTTGCATTCATCATTTTGAAAGAGGCAGTTTCTGAGGAGCTGCATAGAACACCTTAACTGCTTCATGAGGTTATCCTCCTATCCAGAGAAAAAACATTTGAAGATCATCAACATAAGACCAGAATGAGTTTTATACAAAGAGGAAAGCAATTTCAAATGAGAGGTGCAAACCTAAGGTATCAACATTTGGGTCACGTCTCTTCAGCAGAGTTTCCTTCTGATCTCAGGTAGGATTAATCTCAGCTACCTTTAAACAAATATACTAAAGACATTTTTAACAAGTTACTTGAAGTCATCCTCATCTCGCTTTATAACCCACAGACACTATTTCTAGGGGCACTAACCTGGCCAAATACTTGTAATATAAAGATCCATTTCTGTTAAAACTAATGAAGGAAGGGAACATTTTCTGGGCATTTGCTCCATCCTAAAGTAGATACCTAAAACAAGTCAAATGAATCACTCCCTAGAAGTACCTATTTTTCTTCCTTGGATAAAAACAAGGATAAACTATCTCTGTCTTGCAGATCTCTATATTTGGTCAGACCAATTCATCCTTATATTCCCAGTGTCTCAGTTCCCTATCCTTCATAATGGAAATAGTTTCCAACCTGATAAGAATATTACAAAGATAAATACAGACCTTTGAACAGTGAGGTACCATACTGAGATTCATGTTTACAAACAAACAAACAAATCTATCTTCATGATAGCAATGTGACACTAAAAGGCTAGCAGTAGCTGACCTGGCTTCTATAAGGTTGACATACTCAACCAGTTCTGAAAGATGATTAAATTCCAATAAGCTTGCTCACCAAAAGAGACTATTTCTCTTCTATCAAGACATAAAGGAATAAAAATGTAAAATAGGATTCATGCTTAATCTCAGACAAGGTGAAGCAACAATGCTTGCTTATAAATCATATCATGTACAGTTGATAACATTTGGAGATGAAGTCTATCTTGAAGAAGTTAATGAAAGTCAGGTGTAGTAGGTGAAAAAGTCATCATTACAAATGTATTTTATGACTGGTTTGTCTCATTTTTAGCTAAATAAAATGCTAACTCCAAGACATTCCTTCAAGAATGCTGGTATTTATTAATTTAATAAATACAAATAGTACTAAATCCTATAAAATGCCACAAGCAACAAGTTATACTTAACGTGGAAACTTCTGGGAGGTTAAAAAAGTTATAGACTGCGTTGATGGTACTGTTTTTATTTATTTTAGGATATCTTGCTTTTTACTAAGAACCAATTTTGAGGGGTTTTTTTGAAAGCTCGGCTAATTCTAAATACTTTTCATGCCTCTGGTTAGCATCACAGTAATTATTGTGAAAGTAAAGGAATATTGAGTAAAATACTTCAGTTGTCCTGAGAATGAAGTGAGGTCAAAAACATTTTTCCCATCAGTTACAGGAAAAGAATAAGAAAAAGAAAAGCCACTCTGATAACTTCACTTTGACGGCCTCAAAGCAGGACGAGGGGCAGTTCTGTGAGCGATCAGCTAAACCAGCCCATGAAAACAACATCTTGGCTTCCCTCATGTGAAACTAGATTGCTTGTTGTTATACACCACATATGACAAACAGCATACTTACATATGATGTAGCAACCTACAGTCCCAGCTCAGCAGGGAGATCTGCCACAAAGTCTTCTGCAAATCTCTTTCAAAGAATACTTAATTAAATATAAACAATCTTTCTGAACTATCTCAGAGGGTCCTTTCATTCAGTATCCTTCAAGCTGTAAATTCCTTCTACATATGGCAGAGGAGCAAATGTCCCTAGCTTCCCCCTTCTCAAACCAAAAAATATAAAGAACCAGCTGGCTTCAACCTTACTGGACACATCCAGGGTATAACACCCTTCAGCCTCCACTCCTTGAAGAACTGACAATAAATGTGTTTAGGGGATCTCAAGAAAAAAAAAAGATATTGTAGCCTCCAAATATCAGGGCCAAACTCAAATTCTTTTAAGAGCTCACTGGTATAAAACACAGTTCCACACTCCCACAAATCAAGGTTAATGTCTGTTCGTGCCAATGCCTCAGAGAAAAATACTATTGAGCCAAACAATGCAGAAATATACTGCAAGAAGATGTTTTCTTCAATTTCTGGTCTGTGTGGGAGTGGACAAGATATCAAACTTGACAGTAGAGGTTATTGTCTGTATTTTAATAATTCTCTTAGATGAAAGTGTTAGAAAACAAGCAGATTGCCACAGAAATATTATGAAACTGCTGTATGACAGTAAGAAATCATCTGTCTAGATGTGGTAAGAGCTGGGTGATGTCAGAGTCTGGAACAACTGAAGGGAAGGTTGAAAATAAAAATACTAAACAAAAAAATTGTGAATGAAGAGAAGAAACTGGGAGTACAGGCAGTGGGAGAAGTGCAATTATGAGGTAATAAAAACAACTCTCCGACAAGAAATTAAAGCCAGAGACAATCGAATCTGATGACAAAATGTCCAGACCAAGTATGCAGGAGGACAGAATTGAAATTAGAATTGAAAGTCTGATAATATGAAAAGGTAGGGAATGAAAAACTATGACTTACATGTGCAAGCAGACTGGAACTGGTTTTTGAGTGGGAGGCAGACTGACTGGTACAAGAACAGAGAAAAAAAAAAGAAAAAAAGAAAATGGCTAACACTGGTTGAAAGACACCAAGAAAGAAAACTTGAGAAAGAAAAATTATTATTGTGGAAACATGGCTGAGTCCAGCTATGAAATGCTTAGATATTGTTGTAGGCCAAACAAGAATAAATTTTGAGCACTGACAGGTGACAAACGGATGAACATGTATGTGTGTGAATGTCTGAAACTGAACTTTTGAGCTCACAGTCAGGAGCCTACTTGTTGCTGGTTTCATCCAGAATGGGCTAGTTGCTAATTCTGGTAACCTGGACTAAAAGTAGGAAGTCCTGAATCTTCCAATTAACGAAAGACATGAGACAGAATCACCAACTCAGAGGATCATCATGTATTGTACTTTGCACATAGATTATTTAGACTAGGTAAACAGGAACTTAGAGTTCTTGAAAGAAAAAAGAAAAGCTGGTAGGAAAAAGAAAGAAAAAAAAAAAGGTATTCTTGAAAAGAAGCGGTCTCTTAAAAGGATAAATTGGCCCTAAAAGAAGAATGTGAAGATCCTGGTTAGAGGAACAATCCTGCAAGTTGGAGAAGACCCTGGAGACCAGGGAGATGCGTGGAGACAAATACCAGTGCAAAGCCCAGGGGCTTTGGCCAGTGACACCCAAGACTGGTAACTGAGCAGCTGCAAAGCACTATCTGATGCGGTTTGCTGCCTGACTTTTCTGAATCAGCAGTCATCTCCATCCTGGAAAAGACAGTTGAGACTTAGTGAACATAAGGCTGGGTAAGAGAGCGAGTGTGTGAGATAATAAAGTTGGCAAAAGCTCTAAAATCAATGAATCTTAAAGAATTCCCAGTATCCAGACCCATAACAAGTTGTCATTTACTGATCATAGATACCAACAGTATCCACCTGCAGAAAAATACCCCCAAACAAACAAACAAGAGCTGGGAAGTGCCTTATCATACTAGTCTTTTGGTTTCTAGCGTTACCTTTTTCTTCTGTGCTTTCCCTGGCTTTAGGGCATCCAAATTCAGCTGTGCATTAATATGCTTCATGTTTTCTATACAGCTGTCTATCAGATCAACTGGAAGACAAAAAAAATAATAATATTTAGAAGTTCATTCACAACAAAAAATATTTTATGAAATATTAAACATTGTTCTTACAATGATCTTGATTACTATTACCCTCTGGAACTGAGATTTAAGGATTCAGATGTCCAAATTTCACTAGTTCATGATATGTTATCATCTTAACATCAGGAAGTAACTAACAGTCTCCAAGACAGAATGTGTCCAGATGAATAATTTCAAGAAGGTTTGAAGGACAGAACAAACCAACAGAGAGCCACAAATAATGAGAAAGCACCCAAGACAAAGTACACTTGGGCTGATCAACAGGTATTAAATGCATGATACGTAAGAAATACAAATTAGTCTTTTTGCAGTCTCTGCAAAAAAATGCCACTGAAAACTACGACTTTTGTTTTTGTAAAAAACATTATGATTTTCAAAGTACGTAAACACTTGCAAGCATTTGATTCATAAATCCTTTAACATGTATTTTGAAATGCTCACCTTCCAAAGCACATTTCTGAGCACTTTTACTGACAGCTAACAGAGACAGCAATGCATTTGTAGCAATTTCTCTCAGTGCATCCTTTGAAGATTTTGTTTCACAGACCTACAAATAATGCAATTTCGTTATCAAAATGAAAAACTGACCATATTAAGAATAGTATTCAGATCTATAAATACATTGTCATAGTCTATATTTTCATTTAGATGATTCATCACTATACTCCTATCTGGAGTTCTCTCATATATATATTGCTACTTATAATCTGCCTACATAGAAATGTCAATATTTTTTCTAATTAAATTTTTTATTTATTTTTTTTTCTCCTGAGCCCACTCCTCTTATGCTTTTCATAGCATTCTGCCTTCCTAAAGCCTAGATTCCCAGCCCTGGCATTCCAGATCTTTCCTAATATTTAGGTTTACTATTGCAGACAGTCCACTGAAATGCTTAAAGTGCAATCTCACTTTCCTTATACACAGTGATAAAGAAGAGATATTAAATATCAGTGAAATTCTTTAGAATAGAAAGATAATTGACATACAGATAGTGGGTTTTTTGGATGCTCTTCTACCCAGAGAAAAGCCATAGTTTGTCTTATTTTTTGAGGCCTTTGTGCACATCATCATATTTATAATAACATAAATATAATCTCTGTGCTTCTAAAGGAATATTTGGAGCTATAGAACAAGGTAGTTGAAAGAGGTATGTGCTGTTCTTAATATATAGTCCACTAGAGAATTTTGTCCATCTAACAATTTTCCCTAAAATATCATTCCAATACTGACATCCAATATAAGGGAAAGAGGTATGCGCTGTAAGCAGAAGAATGTGGTAAAATAAGAGCTGTTGCTGAATTGCAGTAGAAAGAAAAGCAAATATTAAGATTAGCCAGAAATATACCATCTTAAAAAATGCTTAATACTTCAGACAGAAATCTAATGAGTACCTAGTCATAGGATCTTGCAGATTATACGCTTCTACATACATCACATATATCACACCTTTTATTGGCTTTAGTTCTCCAGCTAGTAATGGCCTAAGAAATTTTTCAAATTGTAATATGCAATAAAATGTTAATATATGCTCTATGGTTATCATTTATTGAAGTGTTCAGTGTAACCAGGACTGAAAATGTCAAGAGACGAAGACTAGTAAGTTAATAACTTGAAAAAAACAACCCCAAACCCCATTGACAAGGACAACTGAAGCAAGTTAAAGTACTAAAGCATGGAATAGGTTCTGCATTTATAACTAACAAAAAAATTTTCAAATGCAGACTATAGTTGGTTTTATTAGATCCCACGTGAAATTTCAAAACTATCAGCAACACAAGAATCTTCTAAGTAAATTAACTATTTTCTGTACTGATTTTAATTAATTAATAACTCGGTTGTCCTATATTTGCATCTTTTTAAAAAGTTTTAATTTCATCTATTTTCTAAATTTTATCTTAAAAACTAGTAGGAGAAGTCTATTATTTCTTAAGTATGTTCCTTTATGCGTTTTTCCTTACTCTGCAATAAAGAACTGCAATAAAAAGAATTTTATGTCAATCATAGGGAACACTTAAATAATTTATGATTAACTTGTAGTTGAATGGAAAAAATCAACTCTGTATAAATTTATAATTCCTTCTGAGAATGGACATTTTTAAGTCGTTTTGAATTTATGATGTATAATAAGTTTAAGATAAAGTCCCATAAATCTATAGCAGATCTAGCTATGTTAGTCAGCACCTACTGAAAGTCAGTTGAAGGCAAGATCACAACATTTCTAAAACACTGTAAATTTTATATCTAGGAAAAAAAGTCAGGGTCTAACTTTGAGACTTTTAATGTATGGATTATGGTTACTATTTTTACTTCTGATCTTGAAAACATATCTACAAGGATTAAAGTCTACATACACAAATGCACCAAAACATTTCAAAGTCAGCATGTATGATTACCAGATTGGTTGGATGCAATAAAGCATAATAATTTAGGACGTGGTCTGCTAATATTCACAGATAATTGCAGACTGGGTCGCAACTTAGTTTTTGCCATTGAGTATCACCTATTGTGTAGGTTTTATGTAATTAGGATGATTAATGGAGAAGACAGATTGTTTGAAAATTCTCTCTAACAGCCTTTTGTATGTTAGTTAATTATTTGGTTCAGTGCTTCTCTTGAAGAAAGATCATATTTAAATCTTTTGGGCTGTTGGGGTTTTTTTTGTTTGTTTGTTTGTTTTGGTTGTTCTGGTTTTTCTTTTTAATAACATACTTTACATCCTACGGGTTCCTCTTTCCACTGCCTCTCAAAGACCACCAAGGGAGTGAAGAAGGGGAAGTAAATAAATATGTGTACTTTGCTCTAAACAACTGAAGCTGTTTCTTTCCTAATTCTGTTATCCTTTCTGGGGGATCATAGCAGCTATATCCCTTTCACGTATTAGAAAGCCTCAGACAACACAGGTTATCTTTGAGCTCCTTTATGAACAAAATGTAATGTCTGTCTACAGTTCTGAACAGCTAAAGAGCAAGAGGATATCGAGCAAATTATGGGATTTCAATAAAGTGCCCTTGTTTTGCTGCCAGAGTCTAAAAATCCTGTCCTCATAGGAAATCCACTAATGTATACTTCTTATGTGCAATGACACTGATCTTGGTCTATCAGGGAATGAACTAGAAGGCTTTGATTCACAATTTTTAGGAAGGCAGCTGTTAAGAACAACAATGCTGTCATTTGCAAAAGGGATAACTACGTCTCAAATGTTAAAAATCTCACTACATGTTTGGAAAAGCAGGAAAAAAAAAAAAAAGGCGTATCAGTATTTGGCCAAACATATTCTATCTATGTATCATCTTTCTACATAAAATGTCTTACCATGCTGTTTCACCGTAATTGCCTCGCAAGACATTTCCTAGAAGTCGCTTCTTTGCAATTGTTCTAGCTTATTACATTTTCAAAAGTTAGCGTAAATGATGCCTTAAGTTAAAGATGTCTTGGTTCATAATTGGAAACAATTGATTTTTCATTAGGTAACCACATTCCTTTTTAACAAAATACAAAAATGCAAAAATATATCCTGTAATTACATCGTGAATTTTAAATACCTGAATAATTAATGCAGTAAGTTGAGTTACTGACACCTGGCATCCTTCAATGCAATCCAGAAGAAAGCCAATAGTTGGATTCTCACATATACTCTGTTTATCTTGGAGCTGTCTTCTTCCTTCTTCATTCAAAAGGACAGAGAGGAACCGTAAACTAGCCATGTATAAAGCAGGATACGTGGCTGACAGATGAACACAATCACAAATGGTATCTGAAAGGTTAAACAAAACAATTCTTATATTTAGTTCCGATTAAACTTAAGTACTCCAGAACTCAGACTTATCAAAGAAAGTGTGTGAGCCAAGAAGAAATTATATCTGTGTTCTGCACAAGAAATTCTACAAATTCTATGCATTTGATAGGTCTTTAAAAATCTAAGGAAGAAAAATTTGAGTTTTATAGGTTTGAATTAATTAATTGTTCTGCATTAATTCAAACCTATAAACCCAAAAAGCAATTTCCATTTACTAAATCACCCATTTGTTCAACAGTTTTCTGAACTCTCCTCTCTTTACTTAACAGCTTATGTTATGGTAACAACAGTATCCAATTGCACCTAAAGCAGCTGATGGATTTGGTTTCACCAGATAGCATGCTTATACTTCAGTATTGAAACATGCCAAGAGAATATTTGTGACTTAGAGCCCTGACTAGGCAAGCAACTAATGAAGGGATAATTAAAAACATACAAACCCCTGTAAAATAATCCTAAATAGGACACCTAGAGCTCTTACCTCCACTCGAAACTTTCATGTAAGATATAAAAAACCATATAAGGAAAACAATACAGTGCTAACAGATGATTTCAGGCTCTAGTCACAGATGCCATATTTGGTTAAGGTTTACAATTAGAATCACTAATTAGCCCATATATGGAAACAAAACTTGTGAAATTATCTGACAGTCCAAAAGTTAGTCTAATAAGGAAGAGTTGTAAAAATCCAATGAAGGGAAAAAGTCAGTGAAGCTCTAGAAGAAGTTTATTTTCATTCTGGATATGTCATTAGTAATTACTTAATAGTATCTAAACCCCTTTTCTGCTTGGTTGTTTATTTTAGTTGTTGCTTGGTTAAAACCCACCCAGGAGTAGTTATTACCAATGATTGCTGTACAATGATTTGCAAGGGCTGCTGTCACAGTTGGAAAAGATATTTGGCCACTCTTCAACAATAATGTAGCTAGAAGGTCAAAAAAGTCTATCCGTGTTTCATGAAGTACGGATGTTAACTCAGTATCTGCAAAGATAATGTAGAAAAAAAAAAAAAAATCAAACCATTTACACCTGCACAAACTGGATAGCTAAGTCTGAAACAACAACAAATGAAGTTGGCAAATAAATGAAGACCTGCCTCTTTGTGGCTGTACTAGAAACAAAGCACTTCATTACCTAACTCATCTTTGGAGTGAATGGCAAGAATCGAGAAGGTATTTCCCAACAGCGGTTTCAACAGTTCATCCTGGATCACAAGCTGAGAGTCCACCAATAAACATGACTTCAGAAGCCTGGACACAGACGACAAGTATTGAAGTAGCAATAACACCTGTTAAATATTTTTAAAAATATATTAAATAAATCCACATATTTGCACTTTCCACATGTATTTATTTTAATTTAAATATTCACATTACATCTCATAACGTTTTGAATTAATATATATTACTTAAAAGAATATAAAGTAAAGACTATTCTCCTAGTTTACACAGTAGAAAACAGAATTCCTGGTCTGGAAATACATGTGTCAAATCAATTTTCTAGAGACAAAGAATAAAGTTCCTTGTGAGAAAGTCCTGACTCTCATTGTATGTACATCATATTCTCTGGAAGCTCACAACAAAAACCATCAAAATGGTCATTAATATTGACAAATATACATGTATTTCCCGAAAACAGAAGTTGAAGGAAAAAAAATATTCCTGACTTTTGTATTTGTTTATTCTCATAAGATTTCTATAGAAACATTTTCTTAATAACCTGGACATCTTTCTTCAAATTAAGTATGAATACAGAGCAGAAGCAGCTTGAAAATGGTGATGTCATGAACACAGTATGTTCTATATACTATATATACAGAGCTAAATTTGATATAAAAGCATTTCTATTGGCAGTAACCCTATACAATTTGCATAAATCAAAATTAGTTGAGAGCGTCTGCAGGACTGGAGATAAAGCAAAGCAGCCAGGTTTGTTGTGGAAAATAAATATGAAATGTGTCATTAACTGTATCTGGCTTGCACTTCACTACCATACAAAGAAATTCTATTACATTATCTCTGTAACTGCTAAACTCAATTTATATTTTTGAAACACAAACATTTCAGTTTGATAGTTCCAAGTACAGTTCTAACACAAAAATTAACTGTCCTGTGTTGAATATAACATGGTTTATTTTCTCTTAAACCTTGTCAAAAGCACAGAGATTCACATGAATGTACCCTATAGCAGTGTGTCTGGACTAAGTCAATGAATCTAGATTATGCAAACATAATTTATAATTAAAAAAAAAAAGTAACAAATGCTTCTCTAACCTGAACTTTTACATGTTCTATGTGACATGGACGACCCAATGGAGCTTTCAGTTCCAAGATAAATCTCTCAACCAGATTAGCACTCACAAGACTAAACCAAAATAAAGTAAATTGGTTAGAAATACTTGAATAATTAAACATTCTATACACTTAACATTCCATAGAGGAGAACATTTTAAATAAACAGAGTAAAAATATATTATGAAGCACTTTCTCAAAATAGTGGGGTTTAGCAGTAAGTCTAGTTCAATGGTAACTATAGTAGCAGTAAGTTGTTTCAAAATAGTTAGACTAACATAAATTCCAACAGCTGTTACTGCAGTGGTAGAAACTGTTTGTTTATATTTGATTGTTTATTTTCTCTCCCGTAGAAGAATAAACAGCTGTGTATTAGTATAAGCTGTATTCAAATAAGGTGGGGTGTTTTTTCATTAATTGCATTATGAAAAGCAACTACAAAAGCTCTTGAAAGCCTTAAAAAGAAATGAACTAATTTTCATGCTTCACTTCAAGACTTCTAAACACTTTCTACAGATGAAAGAATTTTTATGATGCAAGTGGAAACATGAAATACAATCCAAAGAGTATTTTGAAGAGGGTCTTTCTTCAAAAAAGAAACAAAGCACTAGGGTCTATCATCCAATACTTTCCTAAATCTCATAAGCTTCACTTACTCTCTTTTAGCGTGACAGCCCTTGGGTCATCCTCAAAACATTGCATACAATTCAAAGAAGAAAATCACCAAATGAACTGAAATGATCTGCAACTCTGAGTATGTGGCTATATAATGTAGTGTTGTACTAAAAAAAAATAATTCAAAATTACCACTCAAAAAAGGATTACTAAATGGCCATCTAGAGAAAACCCTAAAACATTATAAGAAAAACACAGTAGTCCTGTAGAAGACATACACCACAAATGGAATCATCAATACATCTACCTTTCCCGTGGAGGAAAAAAAAAAATAAAAAATTTTCTTTTCTTTTGTTGACTGCTTTATGTAAAAAAGGCATTTTTTAACCCTTCAGAAGCAAGAATTTATCAGTACATTTAACAGTTTTGGTAAGAAACACTGGTAGATCTCATTTTAAACTTATCACTTCTATTGTTACACCTTGTTTGCAGTTCAGCAGTTATTGATCTCATACCTGCTGAGAGCTGTTAGCAAATGCGTTTGTTGAAGAGCAATTCCAGTTTCTTCTGGGGTGACAACCAGTAGATTGTGCAGAAGGCCGCAAACAGCTGACAAAAGGGCAGGTGTGACTACAGCACACTGTTTAGACAGAGTAGCAGACATAGGAGAACCATGCTGGTTTGGAGATTCTGTTGTGGTTGTATCACTCTGACCTAGAATGCATTTAATTAAACAAACAAACAAACAAAACAAAACAAAAAAACAACCACCCCAAAACCCCACAACATAAAAGATTAATTAGAGGAGTTACATACAACAAATTGTTCTCATAAAATATCCAAGTTGCCTCTACATTTAAAACAGTATGCTTTGGAATGAGAAAAAATAACTAGGAAATCAGATATAGGAAAAATGTTATTTAAAGTAGTTCTGAAATAAAATGTTCTTTCTACGAGTGTTAATAAACTTTAAAGATAACAAGAATATTTGGAAAGATACAAATCTTCACTTGTGTCTTTAACAGAAAAATGTTTTATATTTGTAGATATCTCTCTATATATACTTTTTCTTTTGTACATTATATATATAAACATAAAAATATAGATAAAGGAAAGCATATATACATCTCTCTCTGTGCGCGTGCACACGTGCATGTGTGTATATGACAGCTTTACCAAAATGAAATGTTTTGAAAGGGTGACTGGATGATGGGAATAGAACCTTAGTCCCAAATTACATTTCAAGTCGTACCAACCATGTTCACATGTTTCTGTCAAATATATTTCACCCTATTTAATTTTCAAGGAAGTGTTTCATGTTTGTTTTCCAAAACAACCATTAGAAGCACCAACGGTGCTTGTTCCAGCAACAGACAAGCTTTTTATGCATGTTTAAATACTGGAATATGGGCAGGCTAACACATCATATTCATCATCATGCACACAAACTCAAAGTTTGACTTCAAACTTACCTTGTGCAATAAGCCGATCAACTACAGTTTCAGGAATAAAACTGGTTGAATTTGTTGGGACTATTGCCTGAAGTTCAGTAGCACTCTCCAGTGATGGCGATACAGATCGAATCTAGAAAGATGGAAAGGAAACTAGTTGATTCCAGCTTTTACAGAGCCGACTCTTACATTTTTCTTGAACAATATGTGGGGAGGAGGGAAACAAAACATTAACCCACCTAACCAACAAAGCCACAAAACCAAAAACAATATAAAAATTACTGTTCAAAATTAATTTGATTAAATTTTGCTCATCATGTGTGTATATAAAAATTATAAACACTCAATAACAGAAACTATTGAAAGATGTGCAATATGAACAGCCTGAAACATTTCAGTTAAAAACTGATCAATGCCCATCTTACTGGAAATTCCTCCTCTTCATCCTTCTTTTTCATCCATATAATTGACTCCATCTACATTTGGACTAAGATAGAAAGGCATTACTGAAGCATTTAGACTCAAATTTTTCATGGACTATTTGTCCTACTGAGAACATCAGCACTTGTCCATTTGAACCAGGACACGCTCAGATAAAAATATCAGAAGTACATTAGTCATCAGCCAAAGCTGAAGTTCCAGAGTCTTTCCAACTCTGGCTACTGATCTTAATCGTAGCTCTGTGATCTTTACATGCATTCACTTTATGGTGAAGATATGAGATACTTACACGACAGTAGAAAATTTTACTGTCATACTACTATGCTTTGTCTACCAATTCCACGTTATCTGTCACATTATTAATTTTGTTTGCTTTCAAAAGTCTTAATGCTATTGCTACTGTGTTTAAAACCACAAGCTTGAGATCAGAAGACTCAGAGTCTCCAACTTAATAACATGTTTTTGTGACACAGCATGACCTGTGACCTGTTTCGGATTATGGGATAAGCATCTCCCATGTCAGGTCACTTTTTCAGTTCTGTTTTTTGTTTTCTAGCTGGACAATTCACATCAGATAAATTTTCATAGAGTGTCACTATACTGCGTAAAGAATACAAAACACTGAGGTATCCAATAAAACCCTGGAACAGTCACAGCTCAAAGACGGATGTTATTAGACTTCCTCACTGTAAGCTTTCTAAGGAATACTGAAATATTTAAAATGTTTTCTTTTTAAAGTTTTATTAGAATATCAGTTAGCATATTTTTTTACCTAAGGAAAAGTAAAGAAAGGTGGAGGGAGGAAACTACAGATTACTGCCTTCCTAGCTATTTTACCCCTGCAGTTACGTCACCGCTTTCCAGGCTTGGCTTTGACTTACTCTACAGAAACTCTCTACTTAGTCTTTTCTCATCCCCTAGAAGTTTTAGCCCCACCTCGCAATCCCCATTACTTTGGTTTCTATTAGTACATCTTCAATTGAGATCAGAGTCCCTGCACGAGCTGAAAGTTGCCACTTCCATGGTTTAAATCCCTTCTCTCCCCTGTCTTCATGTGGTCTCCCACCACTGTCCATCCTATAGCCTTGAGTCTTTCTCCTCAAGCATGCTCAGATGTTCTTCAAAAAAGCTGGAAGGTTACTCTAACACAGAAGACAAGCTACAGTAAGATTTAGGGCACTATGTCTCAGACTCAGGATTCACATACAGCTTGAGTCCCAAACATTAGGACACGCTGGGGAAAATAATTTTGTTAGCAAAATGCAGTACCAAACTGTATCATATCAACCAATTGAAATTCAAATTCTGTTTAGATTATACAAATAAAATCTATATTTGCCAACTAAAATAAATTATTTGATGGTTCATGCTTGCTGATTTAAAGAATTATTAAAATCCATTATTTATAGTAGAGGAAATCAATCCATCTTGATACATGGTAAATTCTGCTTTTATTCAGTGCTATGTCTCTATTCCAAGCATTCTAATAAATGACCAAAAAAAATCACTTATTTTCTTTAAAAGTACAAACCCACAATGCAACTTCTAACAGTCCATATGACTATTCTGGAACAAGTAAAGACCTAAAACGAATTATTATTATCCTAAGGGTAATCTTAAAGATACTGCTATGAATTTACACAAGCTTTTGCATATTAGTAAATAGTATCTTCTACATTCCACAGCTATTCTTTCTCTGTCTTCTAAAACTGCCTAAATACTTCAGCAAAGAAATAAAAATAAAGTCTTAGATACGTTTTTTTTTAAAAAAAAAATTCAGCTTTTTGTGCTGATGGAAAATTTATTGGTAATTGCTTCACAGTGGGACAGGGGTTAAAACCAGAAGTTTTCTACTATCTTAACAGAAAACAGAGTAACACAATGGAGTTGTTTCCACAATGCTTTGCCTTACAGGAAAAGAAAGATGTTACTGCTTTTATACATCATCTTGGATAAAGATGAACTGGGGGTCTGAGACATTGCACCTAGTAAAGGATATTTACTGCTGTCACCGTATTCATTCTGGGAGCAATGAAGCATTCTGTTGCTTAACAGTAAAACAACAGACTTTGGAAGGGGGCTTAACTGAAGATAAGCCAGGGTTACGTAGGGGAAGAGATGGCAACTGCAGATAAAAACTAACACAAAAGAATACAAAAATTGTGTGAATGGAAGTACAGCAGAAACGTGAGGGGTTTGCTGTTTATCTACTAGATGTGAATAAAAGGTCTTTTCTTAACCTCTAGTATAAAAGTCCCTCTGGCACTGCTTTAATAGGCTTGCAGTGATTAATTCTATTCAGTTCTCTTTCCAGAGGTTTAAATCACTTAACTGTATAGCACTCTGGTAACCATGGCTCCAGAAAATAAAGCACACATTTTTATAAAATAGCAAGAAGATTTCATAGAGAAGAATGGCCGTGACTTAAAGCTATCTGGGAAATGCCTGTAGATCTTTAACCTGCACCATTTTCAGCTCAAGTATTTAAATAACTGCTCATTTTCCTAAGCTGTCCTGGGCACAGAGCAGCTCTAGTGCATTTATATAGTGTGAAGCAAATTGGTATCTCCCTGTTGATGGATGTTCTCAATCATACACACTAAACACAAACATGTTGGTTAAAATGAGAATAAGGATTTGTTCTCTGTAATGATAACCTGAGTTAACATTTAAACTACGAATTCTATGAAAGACAAGACTTAATTTTCTCAGAATTGGACTTTTGCAGTACCTACAGTCCAGTTTACAGAAAAATAAATTTGTCGAGAAACTCTAACCACTGAGATCTCCAAGACACTAAATACATGAGTAGTGCATATGAGTTAACAGAGTACAGACAATCCAGATCTGCTGCTGTCTTTTACATGACCTTGAATCATCGATTTCATTCACACATTGCCACTGTTTACTCTATAAAACAGGCAAATTTGTACTTGTGTCCACTGCAAGACTTCTGACAAGACTGTTCTATATATTGAAGAAAAAAAAAAAAAGAATTATTTCAGTTATTAATGTACTTACTTTTAAATTTTCCCAATTTTACCTTCTGCAAATTAGGATAAAAAAATTTTTGGATTATTTTTTTTTTTTTTTTCAGTGTTACTAAAGTATCAGAGAAGAGCTTCTAGTAGAAACAACAGCTCTACTTGGTCTGATAGCTGGTAACTCTCAAGTATTTGTGGCTTTTTTCATCAAGTCTGTACCATACACACACACACAAAATTTCCCTTCAGTAACACCTGCAGACTCCCTTTAATCTGTGATGGGGAAAGCGTGCCATCTAGTGGGTTTGGAATAACTACATCTTCCTACCATCAGTATATCAGTACATAGAGATAAATTCCTACAAACTTTCGGTAACGACTTCATAAACTGATTTCTTTTTCTCATACATCCAAATGGAAAGTCATGGGCCGAACTGTGGGAACATGAAACGTGAAGTTACATAGGAACAAATTGCAAATGCGTGATTTCAGGACAAATTTGAGTTTTTAAAAGTATTTCTAAACTTTACCAGATAGACAGTTAATGGCCGTTAACCGCCCTCTGAAATACAGTTTGTATTTAGCCTTAGTTCCCTTCCTCTGTCTTTCTTCTCCTAATTAATACTGGCATTGGAACATCAGACCTCTGCATCCTTCCTTCCAGCTTGGAAATTCACTATCTGTCACATCAGCACTGGTATTTTTTTAAAGATAAGAAACTTAGTTAATAAAAACAAGAGTTTACAGATGCTAAAAAGATCGATGAAGATCAAATGAAATTAAATTAACTTCTACAAAAGACAATAATATTTTTTTGTGTGCAACACGTCAGAGTTTTATTGGAGTTATGCTGCAGTCTATGTAAATATATGACTTCTATCAGGTAATTATTGAATATTTTAAAAACTTCCTCCACAGACTGATCTGACATTGCAAATCTACTCTGGAACTGGAAGACTGTATTTAGATTTCTCTTCCTTTGCATTTGACATCTTGAAAGACAGCATGTTTACAGCCTTTTATTGCAGTAATCATTCTAGCCAGAAACAAATTTTTCAAGTAGCCACCTGCTTTCTTATATTTTTCACGTCTATTCTGGTCTTGCAAACACTTATGCCACTTTTATATTTTATAAAAGCATTTTCAGAATCCAGAGTTTATTATTACACAATATAATTTTAACCCAAGGTACTCCTGTGGTTTGGATTGATCCAGTCCTGTAGCCCTGTAGTGTAAATACAGTTTCACTCTGAAAGGACAGTTTAGATAAAAGCAACGGAAGTGACAACTAGCAATGGAGATGACTGCATTTCGCCAATAAAACCAATTACAAAGTAATCTTTACGAAATAAGTCTTGCTGTGAGAAGATACAGAATTCAGCACTGCCTTATGCATTTAACTAGTCAAGGTAAGCGATTTTATTTATTTTTGCTTAGGTAAGAAACCACAACGGTTTTCCTTAGCATATTAAAGCTATTTAAGAGTAAATTTCAGTTTAGTTTCAGCTGTTTAATTTCAGTTTTGTTTTGTGTTTTGATTTGGTTTTTTTTAGCATTTGTAAGAGTGCTGATTTTCTTCAAAGCATTTAATGAACAACTTCACATTTAAAAAGAATAGATTACTCTGCAAGTTACCATAGTTTCAGATGTTGACTGCGAATGTGAAGTTTGGCTTTGACTGGATGGAGCCTTCCAAAGATTAAGAGAATCATCAAAATCTGTAGTAAAATCAAAACAAAAAAAAATTCATATTAAACAAAAGGGATTTTTTTCATTAAAGCAAGACCAGGAGAAAGCCTAACATACTTTTCAAAGCTTTCATTTTATTTTTAATGTAACTTTGCAGATGAATTCTTTTTATATTCCTGAAAAATGTGAGGAAAAAATGACAACAATATTTTCAGGAAGATACACAAAGGAGAGATCTTCTATTGAGAGATGACAAAGGACCTACTAAAAAGCAGAAACAGGTCATTATAAACAACACAGTTCTGAACCTACGAACGAAAGGCTTATACCTTTCAGGCACTATAGCTTTAGAGATGGAACGAACACTGTCTTGTCCTCCATTTTCAAATAAACCAAAATTTGGTTCCTTGTTCCTGAAATATTGCAGATGATTCTTCCCCATACTTCAAAAATGCTGAATTTTTTCCTTTTTCTTTTCAATGACCTCATAAAACACATATAAGCTGTTCACTGAAAAGTTCTGCAATCCTAGAGCTACTTTTAAATATGGTATTATATCAGCTAATAGAACTACCAAGAGCAACAAAAAAGGAGGACCATAAGAGGAATGAAATGTGTTGGACTGCAAAAAATATATTTATAGATAAATAAAGGAACCACAGATGAAACTGAGAACTTCTACAGCTGGAATTTTGTATACTGCTGATGAACTTTGATAATTCAGTGAGTTAACCAAGAATATTTATTTTCCTTGGGTTTGTCCAGGTCATAATTTAGTAGAGGAAAATCACATTTCTGTTCATGGTTCTGTAATATAAGTTTAACAGAAGCAGATCTATGAGAACTGTTTAAATATGTAGCCTTAGAAGACGGAAATACAGAAATGCAGGCACACACAAAAAAAAGAAAGAAACCAAAAAGAATGTAACTTATTAATTTTCCCTCAGTTGAGCAGTTTTTGCTAATTGAGCTCTCTGAAGAACTTCCTAACTTTCTAAATCTAAGTTCATAGTACATATTTGGACAAGAATGTGGGCTCCCACAATGCATCATACTAAGACTTAGAAATACCATTCAGAAAACAATTAGTCAACATAAGAGTTAGATCTGAGATACTGCAAAGGTATATATACAGGTTAAAAAAAAAAGTCAAGTTTGAGTATTAAATTTGATAAGTCTGTAAATTAAACTGTATCTGTCTTAGAATGCAGCTAACTTCAGTACACTAGAGTCCACTCCTACTCATGTATCTTTGAAGGTGAATACACCAAAAAAACAGAACTAGGAGTCCTAGAAACAGTCCACATACTTCTTTTTCCTAAAGTATCACTGTACTGGTCTGTCACTAAGTCACAACTCTGCGGGTGGTGAAGCACTAGAACGACTTGCCCAGAGAAGTTGTGGATGCCCCATTCCTGGAGGTGTTCAAAGCCCAGCTGGATGTGGTTTTGAGTAACCTGCTCTAGTGGAAGGTGTCCCTGTCCAGGGCAGAGAAACATGGAATCTTTGAGGTGCCTTCCAACTCTAACCATTCTATGACTCTGATTTTAACCATAAAAAAATATTTTACCCCAAATATTTTGCAAGAAAATATATTGCAGAACCTATTATATCTTTTCCATTTGTAACTTTCTGAAGATGTAAATAGCAGCTCAGAGGTCTTCCTAAGATATGTTAAACTAGTGACTTACCTATTCTAAGATCCCTAGAGCAATATTTTGACTTAACAGCATATTTTAGTTCATGGTTGACATGTTCAAGTTACTCAAAACTAGAAATTGTCTAAGCAGTTTTAAGATACTACAAGATTCCATTAACATCACTTACCAGTTATACCACCTTTCTCTATGAGGTGTTCTTCCTTGGAAGAATTCAAATCAAACATATAACACCCCAGGTAGCAGCGTTTCACCATCTGATTCACATGTTCATAGAACTGGCAGTGATACAAAAGGGCCTTAAGTGCAGGTTTGCCAGTCTGAGAGAGGCCAGATTCTTCATCATGTACACAGGGACCCTGGAGACACACAATTCATAAAGATCACTTCTTTAAGAGAAGTCTTATGTAAAACAAACCATCAAAGCCCCCAAGTTAAGCCTGTGCATACACATAGCTGGTTTACAGACGGCAACAAAGATATCCCAAAAATCAAATGTAGATTTTATTAAGGCTGAACTAAATCACAGTATTTTACAAAAACCGCAATGATTTAGCAAAATAGAAGTAGCTGTCTACAGTAGAGAAATTTGTCTTACCATCAAGTGTTGTTTTAACAGCTAAGTAGAAAGTCACAGAAAGCTATAACTGGATGGTTTTAATCCAGAGCATGTATCAGGAGACTTTACAATTTTAATTTCTCATTTAATTCTACTTAGAGATATCAACTAATGCAAAAGTTTTCTTTAGAAAAAGAGCACACGTATACTAAGAGCAAATATCCTGGAAAGGTCATCCTGTTCTAAAGTATAGTGCCATTTTACTACATCTATCCAAGACAATCTGCTATGATAAAAAATTTATTTAGAAAACAAGACATAAGAAGAAAGAAATTATCTTTGAAGAATGGTTTTCAATGATTTCTTTTTAAACACTGACTTCAGGGAAAACTTCCTAAAGAAGTGGATTTACACCTGACAAGAAAGACTTCGTAGTCTTCTTTGAAATAAACAGTTTGATTTGACTGCCTTCGTTACAGTATTTCTCCAGTGTTTTCTGTGGTAACAGGAGAAAACAAGAAGTTTTATTGAACCACAACACTACCTGTTTTATAGTCGCCAATAAAATTAGAAGTGTTAATTGGCAAAAGAACCCAGACTGAGGAAAAAAAAACCCCAAGTCAATTACATTCTGCAAGGCAGTTTTAACAGGTATCTCACAGCACTTAAAAAAAAAAACTAGTTAAAATTACGGAAAGAAAATTTGTCAGCGCTAATTAGAAACTTTGTATGACAGTCAGGAAAGAGCAAAGGTAGATGAACTGCAAGTCATTTTAGAAACACTATTTGTCCCCAGGAGCATCTAATTCTAATCCATCCCCGCTGTTTACACTGAATACAGGCTTATGTTCCAAGAAAGCGACATAAAACAAAACCCAGATCAAGTAGAAACAGTAAAACTATTTTGTGTTACAGGGTAAATTATAACCAGAGTTTTGGGTGGCTACTGCTCATTGGTTTTGGTTTCTGTAACATATTTACGAGACTATTTTAACTACTTGCCTTTTATGCCAATTAATAGAGAATCACATATGATGAATAGTTTGAAGAAGAGTGTAGTGTTTCATGTATACTGTTTATGATGAATTATAAAACTGTACTTGCACACTGTCAGCAATATACTTAGACTGTATGAACTATGACAAATCCATAATTTGAAAATTTTGTTATATTTACTCAAAATTTTACTATACAGAACTGTCTTTGACAGCTAAAAAAAAGTTATGTCAAGCACTTTATTGTACAATGGCCCTGAAAGAGTTACTCATCAGTTACATTCATAAAGTGTTTGACTTCAGCAATCTTCATACAACACAGCGTGTTGCAGTCTTAGAAAACTTTACAAAGGTTACTTTACTCATGACAAAATATTTCCTAAGCAAATCAACTACGTAACAGCAACATTATAGACACTGTCATGAAGACACTGGCTTACAAACTCTATTAACAATCTTTCTTTTTCCAGCTCTGTTTGTCTAAGGGATAAAATGATAATATTCTACGCTGGCTACGGTACATTATTCCTACTATTCATGCAGATACACTTAAATAGCTCTCCTTTGAATTTCCCGTAGTAAGTTCACCAGGCAAACATCTTATTCAGGGCAAGGGAAAAAAAAAGTAACTCTGTAATACAGAATTTGATCCTGGTGGTATCTTACAATTGTAATTGCTGTTTGCATTTACATCAGTTTTAATTTACAGCTACCATCAAGTGTTGTTTGATAATATCTTTCAGCATGAACACTTATTAAGTGATGAGCAATTTCCATTAAATTCTACTTCTTAACAAGAATCACATTGACTCAAAGCTTCTATTAATTGCACTGGAATTCATCCAGAATCCTGCAACTGAATTCAATTTTTGTCACCTCACCATAGTTGTTGAAATATTTAAAAAAAAAAAAAAAGACTAAAAAGCAACTATAGAGTTTATATTGAAAGTTACAATGGCTACCCCTTGTAAATCCTCTACTACTATATGTAGTAATGGCATACATTCAGATTGATAAAATATAAGTAATATGCAGTAAGACTGAAATAAGTGTTAAATTGTTGAGATTATTTTAACTTTTTCCTTTATGATCAGATGTAAAGAAAAGATAAGACATACTGTAAAATGCAGCTCTACAAGAAACGGCATAATTGATTTTGGGTGCTGAATCATAGATAACTTATCCTAGTAAAATAAGAGGAGTGTCTTTCAGCACTAACTTGATCTTTGGCAGAAAGGAATAGATAAATAGAATATGGTTAAATCCTCAGATTTCTTCAAAAAAATAACATATACAGTTCTCATACAGGTATGATCTCACTCACTTGAAGGAGCAAGTTGGACAGAAAGAACAGGTATCAAGACCACAAAAATTAGAAAAACTAGGAACTAAGGTCCAAAGATCTTTAAGTACAATGAACCAGACTCGCTAAAAGTAACATGAGATGACTGATTTGAGATCAGAACTGGAAGATCTCCAGGGGATCTTATCAGTCTGCATAAATACCCGATGAGAGAAAGTAAAGGGACAGACATGTTTTTCATTGCTATCCAGTGGCAGGACAAAAGGCAATGAGCAAAAGACTGATATACAGGAAACTATATTTAAACTTAAAAAACTTTTTCCTTGTAAAGGTAGTCAAACATTAGAACAAATTGCCCAGAGAGGTTGTGGAGTTGACATCCTTGGAGGGGTTATGCTTTTAAGCAGCATTTAAGTTGACTTAAACAACAAGTTACTTCATCTTTCTTTGGAAAGGGTTGTTTCTCATAACTGAGTTATTTCTTTCAAAACATTTTATAGACATTGCATTCTTAGAATTTCTCTTTCCTTATATCTCTCAAATCATGTTGCATTCCAAGCGTGGGTACAATAAATGATCAATTTCTATCCTAAAGCATTAATGATGCTATATAATTGAACAAGTTTCCTAGAAGCCCAAAGATACTACATTCATGAAATGCAACAAACATACAAACTAACTTTAGTTCTTTACTTGAGCTTCCTGGAAGTTTGAAAGAAGTTTGTCACTTTGTCACATATTTATCTTTCCAAAATGTCCCTTTAAACACATAATTTTTTAAGTTTGTATTTTATAGGTATACTAACATAAATTTTTATATCAAATAACATCTATGACAATGTGACAATTCTCACCAAATGCAATAGTCACTCACTTGCCAAATATAGTCTCTCTCATCTTCTGTAGGAATTGGAATCACAAGGAGATTTTGTAGAACGAAAGCAGCCTGAAAGAAATGAAAGCATCAATATTGCCATTGAGCCATCACAGTTCAAAAAAACTCACATCAGAATGAAAAGCACAGTCTAAATACTACTCCATTGTTTTAGACATACGTTGAAAACCAAAACCAATTCATATTCATGTTGGAAAAAAATATAACTAGATGGACATAATCTAAAACTCCTCAGACTTCACCAATGAGAGACATCATCAGGGCATGGTAAGAAAAAAAGCCAAGGAAGCCATGGAATAGAAATCATTAGGAAATAAATTTTGTTATAAAATACTGTCATCGCTGTTCCAGTACAGCAAATCCTGTTGAGTAAGCATTACATAACAAGAAGTATTTGAAAAAAAAAAATCTCTAAAACGGAAAACCTAGGAACTGTTTATGACTCCTGACTCTATTATCCTCATTTGTTTGGGGGTTTTTTATTTATCATAAAATAATTGGGGCAACGTGGGGACACATTGGGACACACAGACACCTATGTCCCAAACAGTTTCCTTTCCTAATACATGGTATGTGTATTTTTTTTTAATTTATATTACGTTTCACATTTATGTGTGGGTGGGCTGAAATGGCTTTTTGTCGCGGTTTGGCCCCGGCGGCAACACAAGCACCACGTGGCAGACCATGACGCCGCACAGCGCTGGGGAGAGGATGGGAAGGAAAAGGCAGACTCGTGGGTTGGGACAAAAACTATTTACCAGAACAACAGGTATTGCAGGGAAACAGTAATACGATGGAGGACACAAACACCAGTACTGCACCGACCGCAGCCCTGGCCCCCCCGATCGCCACCAAGCCGGACCCTGGCGCTGCCCTCCCAGATATACGCCTATGCCGTGACGTCATCACGCCTGCTTCCGGTTGTCACCCCTCCCCTTTCCGGCCAGCTTCCTGCTGCCCCCGGGGCCTGGCGCACATGGGGTGGCAGAGCTGTGCCTGACACAGCTAGGGGAGAAATTACCCCGTCCCTACTGGAAACCAGGACACTTTTTAATACTTTTATATTTTGTCAATCTGTTGTCAATATTGGACTCTTAAAAGAGACTATTAAAAGTTGGAAACTAGATAAAACACTGAAGCACACATTCTCACAAGCATTTTGCACAAATAAATTCAAAATATTACTTTGGAATATGTAATTTGTTGAGCAACTTTGCTGGGAAGAAACTAACCCCCTATTTGTCACTGTTGTTCTTTCTTAGTCATTGGGAAACAAAACAAGAAAACTTTAGAACTGGTGTTGATAGAAAGTTGCATAAAAGTGTACAGAGTTTCAATATAGTATTATATAGTTCTATGTGCTGTTCTACGAAAACACAAACTTTCACTTTAGTGCCTTGTCGAATTAGATTCTTTTATGTCTGCAATGAAGAGATATTTACTACAGATCAGATGATGGGTTTATGAACACCAAAGTGCTAATTAAATGAACAAAACCACCAATAAATATTGGGCTAAGTTGTTATGCTTTAGCAGCCTGTGTGCCTCCTGAGGAAGTCTTAGGAGTTTTTATTAGTTCACTTATATTTTTAGATCATTACTGCTTTTACTCTAGTTATCTGTTTTGTTGCTTCTTGAGTAATTATAAATAAGAAGCTGAACATTTATTTTAATCAGGTAGTATTCAACATGCAACGCAGTAGATGTTTTGCAGCATCAGAAAACAGATACATAGAATACAAACTTTAAAAAAAAGATAAAAATCTTTTCTCCTTAATGGAAAAAACCTTGATAATAAAACAGCAGAAAGACCCAGGAAACATACCTCCCTGCGTACCATGCTACATTCAGATTGGTCCAGAAGGATATTTATCACCATTCCCCACAGCCCTCCTGAAATGTTCTGGCAACTTTCTGCTAAAGCAATACATCCTTTTTCAAGAGATGTAAGAGCTGACCCTATTCCAAGCGCTGCAAATCTGACCTAGTACATACAAGCACAATACAAAGTGATTAGTGACACATTTTTAAATTAAGTTCTATCAACTGAATCTGGAGTTTAAGGGAGTTAATTTAAAAAGTAAACACTTTTTCTATATTTCTCTGGCCCTATACTCATCATCACAACTATGTGTCCATAAAAATCATACCATTAATAAAACAGATTGTTCTGAATACTTAAAAGTACTAAGATAATCTTCAATAGTCTTCAAATTTTACCACTTAAAAGTAGTTCCAGTTTGCCAACTCACATAATGTAACACATTTGCATTAAATAAATTTGCTTTAAATTTGCAGTTCATGTAAATGTCAATGCAAATTGCTTATGAAGAATGATCATGAGTGACTAATGAAAGCACAGGAGGCAGAAGATGTAGGTGAGGATTTCTCAGAAGATGCTTATATGGAAATATTCTCCCTTACTTTATTGTTATTTAGGATATACTCAGTAACATTTTAAATAATGCAAAACGGCAGTTTCAGTATTAAAATAAATTAATGCAAATACTTCAGGGTCAAAATAAGATATCAACTGAACATTGCATTAACTAACCTCAGGGTCTCTATCTACCCATAAAGGAACCAGCCATGCCAGCCCTAGCTGAGAAGCAACTTGTTCTTCACTGGAATCATAAGGCAAAGACCAGAGAGATATCCAGTCCTGATTAGAAAATAGAAAATAAATTAAATTATTTTACAACTCTTTCAATACCATGTCATGCTACCACAAGTCTGAGCTACTAATTACATACTAGAGCTTTTCAAATGCACACAACACTGATATTGTAAGAAAAAGATTTTGATTCTGACTCTATAAATACATATTTAATCTGCCGACTTCACCTACTGAACAAAATTGATTATGTATCATCTTCTTCACACTATTAGGACAGTAGTGGTAAGGAGAAATTAAGGAATTTACTTGAAATACTGGGATAATAATTTTCATTCAAGATTTACTTCTTAACAATTCATTCTTTTTCTTCATGCACCTGCCACGTGATTAAAGTCATGCAGACTACCACATACTACTTAGCTGTAAATTCCATTAAATCATACTTGACTTCGCAAATGTATTTCTTTAGTTCAGGTTTAAAAATACATACTTTTAAAGTGCTCTGTTTAACCATGGCACTTCAAGAACAACGCATTAAGTTCATAATGAGCCATGATACCTAAAATTCTATGTATGTGTCTTCTGACCATCTTATAACCATATATTTTCGCACAATAGATGACTGATGTTTTATTTGGAGCAGCATATTTTGCGCGCATCTTCTCAATACACACAGTATTAATTGCAAAAAGCACTGTATTTTATTTGAGGAGAGAGGGCATTAACATACAAAATGAAACACAAAGCATCGGTCAGTAAAGCAAGACCATTGAAATAGTACCAGAGCAAACAAACAAAACATTGCAGGAATTCTAGTAGACCCTAAGCGTATGCTCTTTTTCTCATGTACTCCTACAAACATCTGTAAGTAGTTTCTGTTCACCAGTATGAGCTAAAGGATCTTGTATCTGACTAACAAGGTGATTCTTCTAATAATGTAAATGATAGTGGTTCATAGTACTGTAAAAAAATAACTTGCTTTAACTAGTTTTAAATTCAAGTCATTAGATTGTGCATTTTAAGTTAGCATTAAACATATTAATTTCTTTAAAAATCATAGTTATCCAGTGTACCTCTTGTATAACCCTACTTGCACAGAGGAAGACGATTAATTTTGTATTGCTCTTTCCATAAGATTTGACACTAAATCATGATAGTAAAGATCAGCTGCCAAGATTTAAAATTTGAGATTATAAATTATTAGTACATTCTAGACAGTAACACTGCTGTATGCACCGATTATGATTTATAGCCACAACAACATGCCACTGATCATTATGCTATTATACATATTATTCTATGAGACTGATATAATAAATAAAAAAAGCCACTCCTTCATCCATGCATTTACGAGCTGATTCTTTGGAGGCTACAGTCTTCCTGCAGTGTATTTAGCACTCTGTCTCCCTGCAATTTTAATAAACTTTGTCAGCACTTTGTATCTTGAAGAAGTACAAAACTGAAGAAACAGATAACTGGAATTTGGAGAAGCAGGTATACTGCTGTTTCTAGTTACATATGTACTTGATCATATTGAAAGATACTCTCTTGTGGTTGTTACAGATATTAACAAGAATTGATATTCATTCTCAAAAATGATTACAGTAAATTGTTGAATTTTTAACTGCTTCAGGATGAAGGCCATTTATTCTGAACTCTCAAAAAATTTAACTCTCAAAATACACACATGGACACAAAGCACAGATGTAAATTTTGCTAATAAGTAATGACAGCTCTGTTTGTAAGTGAGACAGTAACTCTTTCATATATACATACACACAAGAGAGTACACAAATGTATGTGTGGATATATGTTAAAGAGCCTGTTACCTATATGAGTGTGAAGAAATAATACTGTTATAAACCCTTAAATTTCTTCTTCCTACCTAAAATCCTAATTTCTCATATTTTATAAAAAGAAAATTATATCTTATTCTGATAGAAGGTTTTTCTAAAACTACCGAATTAGGTGCAGAATGATTTCAGTAAGGTTAGAATCTTCATCTTTCTTGTGTACTATACTTTATTCTATTCATTTATCTAACATTATATACCAAATTAGATTACCTGATTTTTTTTCATTTTTACTATCTGCTGCAACATAAGACATCTTCCACCACCACATAAGAAAATCCATCATTCAACTTTAGCAGTTAAAATATAACTGCATATAAACCTCAAAAATGACAAGATAAGGACAACTGTAAAGCACTCACTGTATCCTTGGCTTGGGCCATCATTTCATGAGATAAGTGAAGCAGGCAAAGAACTGTGCTTTTCGTAACACCTTTTCCCATGAAGGACATAGCATTTCCTCCCCATTCAACATAAAATGATGAGATGACCTAAGGATAGGGATACAAGTTCAAGGTAGCTTTAGTGTAAGCAGTACATAGGTAGAGTGCAAACTGTCCTACATGCTACTAAATGATAATTTAAATCCATGAAAAGATCGCAGATTTTTAGCTGAATTTTAAGAATGTATTTACTTGTGAGTCATTTGACCATGTGATAGTTTCCTCTATGGCTAAAACTCTTAAGTTCAACGTTTTTTATCTGCTTCTTCAAATGAAGAATGCCGTGGAGCTTAAAGACTGTGTCTCTTTTTTTCCGGTCACAAATATGACTATAATCTGTATACACACTGTCGTAACACTTATCTGGTTGCTAATCATATCATTAAGAATCACAAATTAATTAAAACTACTTCAAGACTTTTTCAAACCTCTTCCAATGTCTTCTAATACATTTTAGTATTTGAAACTAAGAAGAAAACTTCTAGATGTACTTACCTTACTGAGTACTTGCTAAACAGTCAGAAAGCCAGACATGTGCTTTTCTTACAATTTTAAGATGGCTAGAGTTTTCAGAAGATGTAATTTTAGGAGAAAAAACTATTTGCCTATCACATCTACGGACTTAACAAATAAACAAGAACACTCAAAGCAAGAATGAAGTTTTGGCTTCCCAACAACTGCAGCAACTTGAATGACTTTTTTTTCGCTTTCTTGGTATTAGTAATGCATCTAAAAATTTCCTCTTCCCCCAGACTCCCCTTTCACACATGTATTTTGCCTGTGGGAGAAGACCTTGGATTTAGAAATCTTGGATCTAGATCTCCTAGCTTTTCTAAAGGCAGACAGATGGACAGACGGACAAAAAGGCACACCAAACCCTCATACATCTATTTTTCATCTTGCTTAAACTATAGCCACTTTATATTACCTCTTAAACAGGGGATGAAGGCACACACAATACAAACTATCATCATAACTACAGATATACATTGCTCAATCTAGTCTCCGTGGTTTTCCTATTTATTTAGCAGGAAAAAAAAGCATGTTTTCCATACCTATTCCTAGTGATGATATTCACTAAAAATGCATCCTAAAAATTATAATATCATTTGTTATACAGTTCTTTACAAGCATTCAAACCAAAAGCTAAGTGATAACATAAACTACTTACCTCAAGAAGACCTGTTAAATATTTCTTACAAATTGTGACAGGTTCAACTGCAGCAGAGTAGGTACTCCAGTTGGGAAGTGCAGTAACATGAACCATTCCTCGTAATGTTCTCTCCAGCGAAGGAAGTCCATAAAAGTGTGGTGCATCTGTTAGCCTTAAGCATTGTAGCAGCTTCAAAGCTAGCTCAGTTCTGAAAGAGCCAGCAAGTTCCAAGCCCTCTCTGGTTTAATTGTAAAAAAATCCAACAAAAACAAACAAACAAAAAAAAAAAATCAGCTTTCAACATGAAGCTATTATAATGAATCCCTTTACAAGAGGGCAATGCCTCATTCTTCTTACTGTTAGTCTAAAAGTCTCAACATCTCAATTAGTTACTGTTGCCTTATGCACAGAATAACATGGAATTAGACATTTCTAGTCTCACCCTGGTTCTGAAAGCATAGTATTGCATCTGATTATAATAGGGCGGCTCAACCAAAACGGGACAAATTTGAAATAACTCTAATTATTAAGAAGCATGTTAAATAAAGACGGAGAGATTGAAGATGACAGATCACTTAACAAGAGGAGTTGTGAAACTTACTAGCTACACTTATGTTTGGTCTGGTTCAAGAGACAAGTTTAAAAATATTTCCTGGAAATTATCATCAATCTGGAATTCAAGTAGAGGGAAAATGCAGGAGTGTGAGATGTAACTAGCAGGGATTTCTATAATCCTCCCTTTTCCAGCTGACAAATGTTTTAGAAAATGTATAATGGTGTAGGAAGAACAAAGGTGGTACCATTATGAAAGTATCTTTACAGTTACGCTGTGGCACTTAAATATTATCTTAAGCTTCAATTTTAGTATCTCTTAGAATACACTTGGACAGAGATTTAGTGTGGGTAGATGTTATATTACAAACTCAAAGGAAAAAAATCTAATAGATATTGTTTTCTATGTTTGCCTGATAGAAAAACACTGAGACTTCATGCTGGAAATAGCTGTCTTAAATAATCACTACTATGCTCTGATATACTGTATTAAGCCAAAAAGGAGTTCAATTAAAATAAACATTTGTTGATATTTCAAATATTTCAATGTTTTACTTTGATATAAATGCTAGAGTCAACCAAGTTACCATTTATTTGTGCAGATTTTCAGCAGTGAAAAAGATATAGCCCATGTTCTCTCCCTGCAATCAGTTTAATTATCATTTGCTGAAAAAGTGACTTGCTAGTACATATTCTTCCAAGTTTCTCCAGTTAATTTTCTAATTTTACTGTGAGAAGGCATATCTAATGTTGTTCTTCACTTCAAGAGAACTATACTCCATTTTTACAGTTTACAATGATTGAGTCATGATGTAATTCTATTAAAATTCTGACAGAAATATGGCAGCAGTAGGTATTACACTCCCCCGTCAGAATTACACAGGTAGGTCCATGTACACTGTACCTGTCAGTCACTGACACTGAAAAAAACAACATGTTAAAAAGGCGAATGAGCTCTTTATCAAGTCTCTGCCTGACAGCTGTCTGTATTTCATCTATTTCGTTCTGCACTTGGGATTCTGATCGTACCAGGAGGTCCAAAAGAGATTTTGGTTTCTAAAAGAGAAGAATAAAAATACAGTCACATCATATGTTGGCTAAATCATATTTTAATACTTACACTAAAAGCCATTTTTCTGCTGAGACTTTACAAATCACACAAATTCCATGTTTATCTTACTAAGAAGCATTTCTGTAAAAAGCACAGTAAAAAATTTCCTATAATTACCAATTATTTGAATCTACTAAACATCATAAAAGAATCTAGTGTTAAGGCTTTTAAAATCTCCTGGCGGTAAGCCATGGTAGTGTATTTTGAAGTATGAAAGAAAAATCAAAGTTACGTACAGCAATAACCTGCAATAAAAAACAATAGATCACAAAAAAACATGAGAAAAAACTAGTAGAAATATTAGTTCAAGATGTATCTTGCACGTCTCTGTTGTTTAAAAGACTTAAAATCATGTGTTATAAAGATTTTATACTAACATATTGAATGGGCCATACTTACAAAATTTTATGAGATTCCCAGTTAGCCATATAAAAATCAAGTACCTGAATTCTATAAGTAATTGAAATAAAGTCTACTAGCATGTTTTTTTTCCAAATGTTTCCACTTCTAAATGTTTAGATTTTAAAACATGAAAATGCAAGGGCATGCAGACTGTACTTAACACACAATATCCCCTGTAAGGCCATAAATGATCTTGCATGTGGGCAGTATGTCCCTGCTTTGTGAAGCAGAGTACTTTGCAAACTTCTAAAACTGCAGGCATCAATTTTATCTTTTGCATTTTACTATTGTTTTTATACAGAAAGATTGACTTCTTATATTTTGACCAAGATAATAGAAGTTGTTTTCTACTGGTTTATGATGTTCATTTTTTGTTTTTATACTTTCCAATTTTACAAATCTTAAATAGGAGAGAACAAATTGTCTCTAATGTTTGATAGAACAAATCTCTCAAATAGAAAGCACAAGTCTAGAACAATTGATGGAAAAATATTACATTCTTTCAATATTATGCATGCTTTTTAATTACAGCAACTGAACCGTACACTCAAATAATACCTTCCTCGTGCTTATAAAAATATTTTACCTGGACACATTACAGCCATTTAAAATCAAATTTGAAGTGACAGACACACTGAAGGCAAAAAAATTCTGTCTTAACTTTCAATTCTTGTTCTTAATGTGAGACAGAATGTTCATTTGTATCTCTTTGCCAAACAGAAAATGCCCACACCTGTATTGAAGCTCATCCTTTTAGTTACATAGATAGTACATATGTAGTTATGCAGTTAAGCATACATTATATAGCTGTATATGTATGCACACATATATGTATGTACAGTTACATGGTTAACTATATCATATAAGTATATATAGTTATACATACATATAAAGCTCTGCATAGAGCTATGCATAGCTAACTACTGTTATATATAATATATATATGCTGTTATATATTATATATCTATAATATATATATTATACTGCTCTATATATAACCATGTTGTCACAGTTAACTACACCACAGCAATACACAGACAACTAGATGTTTGCTTTGGGTAAATACATTTAAATTTAGAGAAACAATTTGGGTAACAAGTAAAAGAGAATGAAATTTACTCTTCTTCAAACTTCCCCAAACAATAAAACTGTAGCACTGATTATAAAGCAGCATGCATTAATACCACAAGATTTGCTAATTCTTGCTTTTGTTTAAATAAGTCATTTTCCCTGAGGAGCTCAACAGAAACAAACCAGCCAACTTGTTAGGAGTTACATCATTTCTTAGTCAACCGCTAACTTGTTGGATATATTCTTACATTTTTAAGCAATGATTTCAGGATCCACTTTAGATGCTCTGACTCCAAACTTGATCTCTGCTCTCTAAGCAATTTGTTTAAAAATCTTAAGACATCTACCAATAGCTTCTCATCCTCCATAGAAGCTGGAAGCACTTGCAGAAACCTACAATGCAAACAAAAATATTTACTTTCGTATTTGTAGCGTATTAAGAGAGAGTTTAAGATCTCAGCCTAATAGTACCGTAGTCACCTGCAAAATGTGCAATTATAGAGTAAATATGTATATTACATATATTTATAAACTTTTACATAAAATATTGACTATATTAAATTACTGTACTTATATAGTATTATAGATTTATTGTGTGTTATTACAATATAAAATTGTCAAGTACATTAAAAACTATCTATTATTAGTAAACATGGAATTACATATAGTAAAAGGTAGCAAAATGTGAACAGGGCCACAGACAGGGAAGAAAAAAGGTAATCAGCAATTAAATACTAACAATGAACAGTAAAGCCTACCTATGCATTTTAAATAATCATTATTTTAAATATAGGATTATTATTTGTTGTCAGTTTTATCTATTTAAATTAGAAAAATCACATAATCACTGAGGCTGGAAGGGACCTCTGGAAGTCACCTAGTCCAACCGCCTGCTCATGCAGGGATCCCTTAAGTCAGTTGCTCAGGAAAATGTCCAGGTGGCTTTTGAATATCAGTCTCGAGGCAATCTGCTGCTGCTGCTTGCTCACTTTCATAATAAAGAAGTGTTTTCTGATGTTTAGAAGGAACCTCCTGTGTTTGAGTTTGTGCCCATTGCCTCTGGTCCTGTCACTGGGAACCCACAGGAAGGGCCTGGCTCCATCTTCTTTATACCCTCTTTTCGGGTACCTGTACATATTGATAAGATCCCCTCTATGAGCTTTCTCTTCTCTAACTATTCCCAGCTCTCTCAGCCTTTCCTCATAGGAAAGATGCTCTAGTCTTTCATCATTTTAGTGGTGACTTGCTGCACTCTCCAGTATGTCCATGTCCCTCTTGTACTGGGGAGTCCAGAACTGGACATGGCACTCCATGTGTGGCCTCACTGGTACAGAGTGGACAGTAAGGATCATCTGCCTCACCCCGCTGGCAGGACTCATCCTAATGCTGTGTTAGACATTGCTGCAAAGGCATGTTGCTGGTTCAAGTTAAGTTTGGTGACCACCATGATCTCCAGGTCATTTTCTGGAAATCTGCTTTCCAGTTTGGTGAAGGCCAGCATACATCAGTGCCTGGAGTTATTCCTCCTCAGATGCAAGACTTTGCACTTCACCTCACTGAACTTCATGAGGTTCCTGTCAGTCTGCTTCTTCAGCCTGTAGGAGTCCCTCTGGATAGCAGCACAATCTTCTGGTGTATGAGCCACTCCTCTCAGTTTTGTAACAGAACCAAAATTGCTGAGGGCCCGTTCTGCCCCACAATCCCAACTATTCACCGACATGTTGAACAAGACTGGACTCAGTGTTGATCCCTGGTGCATATTGCTAGTTACTGTCTTCCAGCTGCACTTCATACAAGTGAACAACACCCTCCAGGCCCAGTCATTCAATCAGTTTACCATCCATTTCATTGTCTAGTGCTTACCTCATCAGCTTGTCTACAAGGATCTTATGAGAGATGTTGTCAAAAAGCCTCCAGAAAGTCAAAGTATACAATACACACTGCTCTACCCTCATCTACCAAGCCTGTCAATTAATTGTAGAAGTGTATCAGTAGGCTGGTCAAACACAACTTCCCCCTGGTGAATCCATACAGACTACTCCTGATAACCTTCTTGTCATGAAAATGGTTTCCAGGATTGGCTGCTCCATTGCCTTCCAAGGGATTAAGGTGAAGCTAACTGGTTTCTCATTCCCTGGGTCCTCCTTCCTGCCTTTCTTGAAGATAGGAGCAACATTTGGTTTCCTCCCAATCACCTTGATTAATCAAAGTGGACATAAAATTACATCAGCCAGGATATACTTATGAGTGCATCCCATCATGGCCTATGGACTTATGTATGCTCAGTTTGCCTATGTATTCCCTAAACTGATCCTTGCCATCTTCCTTGCTCGAGTTTTCTCCTGGTCTCTGGGACCTGGAATTCCTGAAGGATGGCTTGTCTTGCTAATAAAGACTGAGGTGAAGAAGGCATGTGGGACCTCAGCCTTTTCCATGTCCTCTGTCCCCAGGACAACTGCCCCATTCAGTAGCAAACTCACTTTTTCCCTAGGCCTTCCTTCTGTCATCTACTCAACTTCAGGCGGGTTTTCAGCTTTCCTAGCAGCACCTCTGCATGGTCAGGCATATTTCTGTGTTCTTCCCAAGTTACCTGTTCTATCTTCAATTTTGCCAGGAGCTCCTTGTTCAGCCATGGAGGCCTCCTGGCATTATTGCCTGACTTCTTGCTCAATGGCATGGACTGCTCTTGAGATTGGAAGGACAGATCATAGAATACTAACCAACTTTCTTGGGCCTCTCTACCTTCCAGGTCCTGATCCCATCAGACACTAACAATGATATCTCTGAAGATGTTAAAGTTTGCTCTCCTGAAATCCAGCACTGTGATCTTATTTTTTGCCCTTCTCTCTCTTCTCACCATCCTGAGCTCTACCCCCTCATAGTCACTACGCCAAATCTGCCTTAGACATTCACATCCCCAAGGAGCCCTTGCTTGTTTGTAAGCATATGGTCCAGGAGAGCACCTCTCCTCATTGGCTCCTGTCACCTGTACCAGGAAGTTGTCACTGATGCTCTCCAGGAACCTCTTGGACTGCTTACCCCCTGCTGTGTTGTCTCTCCAACGGAAGAGGGAACAACTTCACGTACATCAGGATCAGAGGTGTATGTACAATCAATTCCATAAATTTGAAAACATGAGAACTAGGAAATTCACAATTTAAGTGTCATAATCTTTGATGGATTTCTGTAGTCGGTATGCTTACCTATTTATCGCTTTTTGCCAAACAAAGAGCTTCAAAGTCGTTCCACGGGATCCAGAACTGCATTTCAATGCAAGTCTGTCATTGAGGACATAAAAACTAAGCCTAGTGAGAGCAGTCCTAACATCCCTGTGGGATACTGCCTCAATGATTGAATTAAGGCAATCCTGCAGTCCATAGTTTGTGTGAGTTATTTTGAGTATAAGAATGTCTTCCGAGGATAGTTTTAGTGAGTCTAAAAATCTGAAAAGGTATACGAGAAAAAGTAACAGTCAATATCTTTACAAAATATTTCAGCAAGTGTTGACTCATTCACTTTCCAGTTCAAATAGGAAGACAAAACATAAATTTCCTTAAAAATTTATTTTTATTAATCAATCCTTTTTCCTCCTTCCCCCTCCCCCACCTCCTCCCAAGAAACAAAACCCAACAATAACAAACACCATCACCCCATTCAAATCCTGAGCTGCTTAATTTCTTTTGGAAAAAGGCACCTCTCAAAACGTTACCTGAAAGGTGCTATTGTTTGTAATAAATTTTTCTTCCACCCTATTGTAAATGTTGGCTACTTGGACTATAATATTTTCCTATTTTCTTTTTAAGGGATTGTTTTGTTTTTGCATGGGGGAACTTAAAATGAAAATGATCTATCAAATCAACAACTGCGAAGCTTCCAGTGGTTCAGAACTGCACTGTTTACTAATAAAACCTGTAGTACACCTTAAAGGACACAAGCGAAAACTAAAAAATTATCAAAGTGGACAGAGATATGGATACAAGAAGCGTTTCAATTCTATTAAAGCAAGAATCTTCTAAGATGTTCAGTTCTTTACACAAAATAGTCTCAAATGATGCTTAATAATGGAGTTAATGAAAAAATACCTTTTACATCCTTTTATCTACCATAATTCTTAGAATTACCCATAAAAAGAATAATTCTTTGAAATTTCAATCCTCAAGGAAAGAAGGAGAAGAGAAAAAGTCATGTAATTATAAAGGGGGGAAAATCAGACAGCTCCCAAAAACTGCCACAATGACTACAAGGAAAACATCCACAGAGCCCATTTAAAAATGTCTGAAATTAGTTTGGCCATCAATAGAAGTTGTAGCAAGCTCTTGACTTTATATATAAATGCAATTTAGGTAAAACATTAACTGTGACAACATACCTACAGCCTCTTGGGATGTGATCCTTTATATTTAAAAGGACAACATTCTCAAACCAGAAAAAAACAAACAAACAAAAAAAACCCCCACAAACCTATTTAAACTTGCTGGAACACTATCTTAATTGAAATATATTGGAATTTCAAATCAAGATAAAATTACTCACATTTCTACTTCCTTCTCATAATTTATCAATTGCACTAAGTTTTCAACCCCATGGTACCATGACAGATTCCATGCCATTTTAAGCATATCTGACACAGGTTTCATAGTCAAGCACTCAGAAGACAATGGCACCACAACAGTATTAGGGCTAACTATATGATGAGCAGTGATCTTGATTGGGAGATGATACCTTAAAAGAAAAAATAAAATAAAATAAAAAGTAGGGTTTGTTTTTATTGGTTTTTTTTTGTTGTTGTATTTTAATTAAGTGTTTTATCAGAGCAAGCTTTTAAATCTGCAAATAAAGTTTTTGAAACTTTTTCAGAGAACAAAGATTTGAAGAAAAAGCTCCATGTTTAAGACTGCAGACAACTTTGGCTTTAAAAAATACAAACACAAAAACAACCCTCCAAACCCCCCTTCACCAAAAATAATCCTCCCACACATACCTTCTAACAACAGCAACAGGTAAACTAAAGGCAGGTGGGCCAGTGTCAGTAATGGCAATGCCATCAGCCCTGCAAGAAATTAAGTTATAGCTATTATTCCCTACTTTAAGCTTCCATTTTCTACTAATGCTACACTTATTTCTTTATTATTCACATATAACTGTATTTTTTCCTCCAGTTAGCTCTTTAGTAACCCACTGATGAATAATTTGTATTAATGAGTGTTTCTTCATGATTTTGCAATATTAAGATAGTTCTCAGAACACACACATACAGAATACTTGTTGCATGTCGCATATAAAAACAAAATTAAATGTAACATACCAAAATAAATACTTGATTCCTTTTCATTATATTTCATGTGTGTGAATTCTAAAAATATATTTTTTCTGAATTATGTGCAAATTTCAAATAATAAAGTATCATAAACTGAGACCTGGTGTTCTAAGGACAACTGCTAAAAAGCCGAAGTAAATAGGAGAATTCTAATTAAGCATAAAGAAACATGTCTACAACTAGGTATTTTATTTGTGTATTTTCTGTTTATAGAAAAGATGGATTACAGACCAATCAGAGGTGTTTTTTTTTAAATTTAAGTAAGCTTAAAACTAACACTGATGTACAAAGTAATGATACAGCAAAATTATGCCATGTAGACCTATACAGCATGCAGCCCAAATATTGAAACAACTTGTTTGGCCTACAAATACACTGTTTTGGATAAATAAAAGTTTGGAGCATACTGTCTTTGGATATCTATAAATATGTATTTTCATCAAAACCTTAAAATTTTGACTAGAGAATTAAATAACTTTTTCCATACCACATTTCTGTTCTTGCTACTTCATCAAACAACAGAAGACAAAGCAACACTGTAGTTTCAGTTACAACAGCACGGTCATTTTGGAATATCAGGGAAACTAAATAAAATAAAGATTTTAAGAAATGTGTTAGGAAAACATTGACAATAATACATAGGATCACACCGATTAAAAACAGATTTCCACAGTCATTTTGCCAACATCTTCAACAGATACCACAACATAGGTAACACTAGCACATAATGGTATATTTTTTAAATATTAGAGACTGTGAGCAATCCAAGGTTCTTATGAAGGCTTTAAATTAAACATCTAACCATATTTCACACATTTTCTTTCCACACAGGTATTAATGTCAAAATAGAATCTCTACCTCTGAATAGCAAAAGCAGTAAAGATGGTTGCTGTGCTAGGGACAGACGAACAACTGGATCAGCATATACAAGTTTGCGTAATAGTGTTAGACATGGTAATAGTATGGATTCCATAAGCTGCAGAAACAGAGAAGAAAAAAAAAGAAAAGAAATACAGAGAACAATTAGGATAATGCATTATGAGATGCTTAATACAAACTGTCATGCTATGAAGAAATACACTCTGTCGTTTTTTCTACTGATTTTAAGATGAAATAAAATAAAATAAAAAATCATTTGAGGCGAGAATCAGAATCTGGGCTGTATTCCTTCCGGATAATGACCTAATGACTTAATTAATCAAACCTCCATGGTCTTTCTTTTAAGTAATGAAACTAGTACTAATTTGTGTACAGCCAAAGCTATATCAAACAAGAGGTAAGCAGTGCTCCTACTTCAATTAATTGCTATTGTGGTGAATAGCTCATTTTCTTGGGAAGTAGTTTGAACTGCCAGAACTTGAGAGTGCTAAGTATGGGACCTCTACTGGTTGTGTTCAAGAGACAGGAGTAAGACTGCTTTGTTATTTTGCAGAGGAAACATTTTACTGTTATTACACAGAACAGATCATTTAGTATCAAAAACTTCTATCAACACAGAGACAAACAAATTTCTGAATGTTAACACATGAAGAAGTGGAATTTCATACACAGTTTTATATTAAATTATTTATACTTGAAACCAAATCTGACAGGTAGATTCTCATTTACAATAACATCTCATTATGTTTAGAGACTATGAAGGTCAATGAAGTACGATGTAAATTTTTTTTTTCCTAAGGTCATTAAAACCCTTTTTGTGTTTAGTCTCTACTGAGAAAGCTTCAGGGAAGTTCTTGTATATATCTGAACCGCACTAAACATAGTTCTCTGACTATTCTCATAGGTAGGCAAACCAGTCATCTTTGGTTAACAGAATCTTAGCATTATCAAAAATACAATAAACAAAACATATACTGCAATTACAATTATTACAGATTCGTATTCTGTGCAGAATTAATGCACAAAGATTAGTGTTATAAGTGCAGAAAAAGGCAAATTCTACTACCATCATGCTGCGCAATGCTTGCAGAACTTTTAACACTAGTTTTACCTTGCCATCCACGTGTATACATTCATTAAGGTAAGCCAAAATCTTTTCTGTCACACCCAACTTTTTCACAGTGTCATGCATTTTGACATCTGTAGGAAAACCAAAAAATTGTAAGAATCACTTCTTTCTGCAAGACAAATTCTTGCTGTTAAGAACAAGTTTCCAAAATTGCCAATCAACAGAGCAAGGACAACTCTAGCTCCACCAAGGCAAGCCTCGCAAGCCTTGTTATCTGATTATAGTAACCTCTTGAACAGTAGACTCTTAAATATCTTAAATAGCTTCCCACAAGAACTCTACGTTCCAAAATTACAGTGATCCCCAGTGCAACTCAATTTCAGTCAAATAACGATTGATTGCACCTGTGATGCAAAGTTATGATGTGACTGATCTCAAAGAATAAAAGGAGGAACTTTTTCCCTGCAAACATATTAGATGAAATGCCACAGGGAGTCTGTCTCTTGATATTGAAAGAGGGTATAATAGTGAAAGATTAGCTTGAATTTACCGAACCCTCATTCACATAAGTGACATTTCAATCTGTTTTAGTTGCTGCTTTTAGTTAAACTAACTGAGAATGGAGGAAGAAATTCAGAATGATAAAGAAATTATTCATTAAGTATAAAATCCCTCTGGCTAGCCTGTATAATCTAAGAATTAACTTCCTCAATTAGAATACAATACCACCAAATATATATACACACATATATATATTTGGTATTGACCATCACCTCCTTCACTCAAGACTGAATATCTGAGTTAGCAATAGCAACAAATTTGAAGCACCATTAGTTCCGAGGCAGACCAACAAATCGGCAAACATTAAAAAGGAAAAGCAGAAAAAAAGCTCTTACACGGTTCAAAGACTTCAGTTTACTCCTCTATTACCCAAAGAAGTTGTTTTTTAGAATAAGACGACCGCCATATCTTATTCTTGAGAGCAACAACAAAAAAACCAATTTTTATGTAAATTGGTAGATTACCCACAATAGTCGGCCCAACAAAATAGATCAAAATTATGAAGAGCACCCTTAGTAGAAACATACATAAAATCTAGCAAAACTGTAAGCTCATGTAATGATCAGCACATGAACATAAATTTCCTGAAGAATTTTACCTTCTAAAATGATAGCTAGCTGCTCAGCTGCAGACTTTCGTAAAACTAGGTCAACAGCATCAGAAGTAAAGATGTCATACAGTTTTTCCACAGTTTCTGCCTAAAAGTAAAACTATATTAGATATGCATTCGGTACTCTATTATGAAACAAGGTAACCAGCCAAATTTTCTAAATGAAAGCACGAAGTTAAAAAACCCTAAATTCCCACCTGTGGAATATAACAAGGCAATAGTTTCCAGTGCACAACAGAAACAGATTTCTAACAAATAATGTTTAACTTATGCAGGACTATCGAAAGCTCAACACTACAGAGAAATGTTAGAATATGTTTCCAAGTCTGTGAAGGAGACAGACTTTTTAATGGCCATAGCATTAACCAAATTTAAATAATCCTACATATCAATGAAAATTTCAGGTCCTAAATTTTTGAAAGATGTAGCGGAAGAGTATAAACCAAGTGTACAATGAATGGTCAGAATAATTTCTTTTCAGAGGGCGTGTTAGCATTTGTTTAATATATTGTTGTTAATCTGAAAGCATTAAAGGGTAAAGAAGGAAGAAGAATTCAGGAGAGATGGTAAAATAAAGAAAAAACAGCAGAGATACAAGTTTTCCTGTAGGTCAAATACTTGTGATTTGTTTTTCACTTTGTAAAAGCAGCAGTGTTAAGAAAACACAGACATAAATTTGCAATCTGTTTTAGAATTTTTCATACTAAAAATTATTTGGGCCTGCTTCAGTAAAAATTGATTTTGTGAGGG
>VXBW01007860.1:546048-556310 GCA_013400375.1 Thinocorus orbignyianus
AAAAAAAAACAAACCAGACTCTATCCATGCACAGTGAAATTGTAAACACAGCAGGCCTGAGCTCTTTGTACTCAAGTCTTGCTGTTAACTTACCTACAGAGAGGAGAAAAAAAAACAAAAAGTAAAAAAAAAAAAGTCGAAAGAAGGAATTCATAATTAATTTCTTATTGTTGCATACAGTAGCATAAAAACTACTCTTTAAATTCACATGGAAGGAATATATCAACAAATTTCTTCTTATGAAGCCAGTCAGTTGGTATGAAATATTGCAACCACTAAAAATGGACAACTGTAGTGACTGGGCTGGTAGAAGAGTTGATCAACACAACATTTGGGCAGTTTACTCACCTTAAATATTGGCTCCTTTTTATCATCCAATTTTAGCTCAACAGCTCTTTCTATAATAAGTAAGTTGGAAACGTTGGAAAGGACACTACCATGCAGATCCGGGCGTTTCATGTTTGCCTCTTCTTCATTCAAAAGATGGAATGTTAAATGTTTAAGTGCTATAGAACGAACCCTAAAGGAGTAAAAAATTAAAATAAATATATAAAGTTCTCATACTGGAAAATTTTAGCTGTATAGTTAAAAACTAATTAGTTTATAAAATTAAAATGAGGGAAGCACTTACTCAACTCAATATTGCTTAATTTGCCTTTCAAATTAACCCACTGCATAATAATCGAGTTTTTGAGTAGACACTTTTGTCATCAACATTAGAAAATGTGCTGAAAAGCTACAGAACATTACTTACAACGGCTTTTTTGAGAAGAGAAGACGCAGAGCGGCCCGTACTCTAGTAATTCTAGGGAGAATACCCTCTCCTTTGTCAGAGGTTGTTTCACTCAAAGTTAGGATACAGTTACCTAGTGCATCTTTTGTGTCAGCATAACCCTAAAACAAACAAATGTAAACCAAAAATTTCCAAAATTAAAATCCTCTTACTGCTTACTAACGTAGCAAATTCGACAAGGTGATCCCCCCCCCCGCCCCCCAAGCAGTAACTTATAAGAAATCATTCCATTTCTGCAGATTAATATTCCTCAGCAAAAAGAACTTTATAAATTAATGATTCTGTATAAAAATAAGTATTTTTACATGACCCAGAGGTATTTTGAAGTTTTACCCTTCAATCTGTTAACATGATGTTGCTCTGTAAGCTTAGTTTCCATTTTAATAAATAGAATTCAGTCCTTACAAGAAAATTACTTCAAGACATTAAATCCTATCTTTTTTCAGATATTTAGTCAAAGTATTTTCAAGCTCAACCAAGACAAAGCAGAATCAGTTACAAGTAAGGATACTGTATTTTACTCTACTGTTTAAATATTTGCAAAGCATTTTATATGCATCAGGTAAATATAGGCTTCAGGTATGGTGTGTTCATAGCCACTACAGGCTATAAAATAGAGACAAATTCCACTTGCAAAAATAAAAGCAGGTGTTAAGGTCTTTCTTACATGTTTAGCCTATAGCTTATATTAAACACCTACCTATTTCATCTTGATTGTCAATGGAAGATATGTTTGTGGATACCACAGAAAAGCTGACATTACTGCATGAGAAAGCTCTGAAGTAACCTTTCTCCCATGACTTTCAAGCTCTTGGTGTATTTCCTCTGCATATTTTTCTGTCTGAGCTTCCTGTTTCATGGCCCATTGTATTTGCAGTTTCTCCTCATTTTTGCCCTGATTTTGTGCAGTTTATGTAAGGGCTTACGTTACATCAGCAGTTTTTTCAATTTATGGTAAAACTAAGAAGCAGAGTTCTCATTTAAGGAGTCAGTCTCAGTCAGTACTTGTTGATTTTGCTGTTGATTTTTACTGTTGATCAAATACATTAAATTGAGATTAAAGCACTTAGAAGTACCTGTAAAACAGGAATGACAGGATACAGGGCCTCAATAAACTTCTTCCAAGTCAATACCGCCATTACCAATTGCCCCTGCAATAGATGTATCAGAATGGCCTTGGCTGTAGAATTCACCTGCTCAGCAATAAAAAAAAAAAGAAATAGATGTAACCACTGATGTGTCTAGGTCAGTTTGTCAATTCTGTAATTGGAAATGTTATACAAAAACATTTCAAAGAGAAAGGATCTACAAACAAAATATCATCATTGCAGAAGGCTACTTTAAAATTGTAAGTCACACTAAATATTAAGTTATTAGAAAAGTTTCTCAGAGAAAACACACAAATAGTTCTTCCTAAATAGCACCCAATCCAAGTTAATTTATTACAATGAGAATCAAGGGGAATAAAAACAGCTTCTCATAATCTACTCTTCTTTACATAGTATAAAACCACCTATCTTTAGCAGCTAAAAACCTGCATTTTATGGCAGAGCTAAAAATCCTCTCACCCCAGGCAACAAAACTAGCCTTTAATGATATCACTCTAGCCTATCTTTAAGAGACTGGATTTGTAAAATCACATGGCCAACCATGGACTTGTCACATGCCTGAAAGATTAAACCGATGTTTTATGAAAACTTGAGTAGCAGATACACATCCAAGAAATAAAAAAAAAATAGACTTGGATATGATCTTCATTACATATTTTGTTAGAAGAATAAGAATGCATTATAAGGTAAGGAGAACAAGATAAGATAATTTTGTAAACATGCATTCTCTTTCTCAATGATCTTCTGAAACTCAGTATCAATTTCAGTCTATTTGTTGTGCTTGACCAATCACTAAGAAAGAAAACTGGTAGTCTCTAAAGAGACATCCAGGGGAAGAGTCAAAGAAAATGCTTTTCTTGGACAAGGTAAATTATGTACAAAGTACAAACACATAGCATATTATCAAAGGTATTTTACTTCTTTTAAAATGCTAACATTTAAAAAATAGCTTCTAAATGGGACTGTGTGCAATACTGTGTTTAAAAAAGAAAAAAAATCTGTTTAGAAAACAAGCTGAAAAAAAGGGTTGAAAAAACAATGCCAGTCAATGTTCTTTCCCCTCTGACTATAGATTATAGATTAACTATAACATAGTTGCAAATTACCCAAGTAATTTTTCCCCCTCTCTCAGAACTCCCTACTTAGTTTTATACATAAGTGGATAGTGGATATATATTTTAAGCATTCGTGCATATAAATGAACCCTGTGGATATTTGGTCCTATTCTACAATACTATAAAACACTCTCATAATAGTTAGGTAACCAAATTTAAGCAAAGACCTGTTTGTAGTGATCAAATATGTTTTCATAGCAAAGACACTGAAGATTTAAAATGTATTTTTGATCCTCAACCAATGCACACATTTCAGGGGTCATCCCACCTTTACAAAGATGAAACACTTCATGTTTTCCATCATAAGTACTATTTCATCACATGCATATTTTATTAGGGGAATATTCAGGAATATATTCCTGAATGTATTACAGGAAAAGATTAAAAAAACAGTTAATTTTATTTTTTATTTGTCTTTATTACATTTAATAGAATCCTACGCAGAGAACATTATTTTGGCTCATCATTGAAAAAAAATCTTACCATTTACTAGAACTTCACTGTTTCCCTACCTTTTCTATATTCAAGAAACTGTATGGAGTCAAAACTTCAAGTAAGCCTCAGACCACTATGGAGAATATCAACACCTACTTTGTATGCATGTCAACTTATAAATACAGCTTCTAAACACAGTACCTCATTCTTATCTTCCTGAAGGCCAAACGCACAGATTTCATATAAAACCTTTGGATGAAGAAGAAAATGTACTCCGTGGCAGATTGAAGATGTAGGCTTTGCAATATCATGAATACCTAAACAGTCCTTCAGTAAAAATGAAGTTGGTTAGTTTTAAAATTCAAGATAGTCTCCTCTACTACATCTTGTTTTATAGACTGAAGTTGTCATCCAGAGAAAGGCTTTCTCCATGCAGTTTGGAAAACTACAGTTCTGAAAGCCCTGGAAAAAAAGACCACCTTTATAAATCAGTGATTGAAAATTCCTGTTGCTACACAGCACTAAGGAATACAAAATAACTTTGTTTTTATTTTAAGTAATAGTGAAATAAATTTGGCAAACTTTATATGTTGGTTGGTATTACATTAAAATAAGCAAACCTGAAACAGGCAGGTAAAAATTTCACAAAAAGACACAAAACAACAAATTAAGATTTTAATATAACCAGTACATATAAGGACTTACAGATTTCACAGCATATAACACAGTAAACAGTATTTGCATTAAAAATGCTTTTAATGAGGATATCTTGTAATATGTATTATTTAGTGTAGCACCAAGAGCATTAAGCATCAGTTCTAACCTTAACCACTTCCAAACAGCAGCGATAGGCTTCAGTTTTTACATTCAGCAAAGGATGAGACAATAGACGGAGAAGCACCTTCTGACCCTCAGCCTGGAGCAACGAGTTAGCCTCAGCAGACTTCCAACTAAAAATGAAAAATAATTAATTTAACTATTATTTACTTTATAGTACCCAAAAAATTTTCCGGTTAAATTTCAGAATAATCGCTGAAAAATACTTCCTGAAAAGGTATACAGCCTGAAAAATGACTGGACAGACAAAAGTTCAGATAACACAATACATTTGCCAAAGCAAAATAACAGTATCAACCTTCCAATTTCTACATTTATTTATTTTTTATACATGTAGATAATAAAATATCATAGTTTTTTCAAATTCTCTTATCAAAATTAGGAGTCTGACAAACATGTATGGTTATCTGAAAACATAAAATTCTGCTCAGCTTTAACAGGCTCTTTAGATCAAAGTATATGATTATAAAAAAAATTCTGTGCTTTCAAAATATTTTCCTTCTAGAGATAAAAGTCCATCTCACTATCACAAAGTGAATTTTTTAGTTAAAAAACTGAAGTGAATTTCCAGTTGCCTGAAACAGTAATCAAACAATAATTAATTCTAAAAGCATTAGAACACTTAAAAGTGTTTTGACATAGAGCTCTTAAATGCAGCTTCCTTTGAAAAAAATCCCTAAAATCAAATTCTGAATCAGTACAAAATAAAGACTTTGTATTTCTCATTAAGTGTTCAAGAAAGAACTTTTCCAGGCACCATTTAAATTCTCTAACTAGAAACGTGGAAAATCTAAAAAGCAGTAACAATACGCTGTTTAATAAATGAGATGCCACACTGTGATATACAGCATCTACAATAAAATAAGTCCTTTAGGATTTCTGAAAGTAAAATAAAAGTTATACATACACACTTTGAACAAAGAAATTAAGAAAAGTTTGAAAGACAGGTCAAAGTGTTTCAAGACTGCTTCCTTGTAAATCATGTCATAACTTCATCAACAAAATCTTAAAAAATTATACATAGAAAAGAATAAAACATTAGGTTTTCAGCATTTGAAATTCAATTCTCAAGAAATCCACTATAGAATGACACTATTTAGAAGGGATCTTTCAATGGCTAAAAGAAAATTATTCTTCAAATAAAGGGAATAAACAAGTTAAGCTTCTACTTGAGAAAGTTTATCCATAAGAAAGATTATATTTCTCAAGTCAGACTTTTAAATAGAAACGTACTCACATATTTGAGCATAAGTGAATGCATTCCTGAAGCAAAGGAAAGTGCTGATGGTAGGGTAGACTGCTCAAGGCCTGATCTGCCAATTCTACTAATTCAGAAAGATTCTTATACCCCTGAAAAGTAAAACGAAGAGAAAGAAACTATCAGAATTAGTACTACTAGAAGTATACAATGTTATTGCATAATCCTTCCAAATTTTTCACCACTTACTACATCTAATAATTAGGATTTGGTTCAGCCTCTCAAAGGGTTTATAATTAACCTGGTTACCAAATTTAATAGAGTGCAAACAAATAAGTTTTAGAACCTACTCATAAGAGCTGAAAAACCTTCAGCTGCCGAATGAAAATAAACTTCTATTAAACTCAAGGGGAATAATGTATGTCTAACATTTCACAGCATGAATATCATAACTCTACTCAAAATACTGTTTAAAATGCCCAAGAATAGACTCACATCCTTGAATACTTTATGCTTTTAATTAAATTACTATTTTTTAATAAATACGGATTTTATGTAAGAATATAATGAAAGATTTAACTATTAAACTTTTAACAATTCACTATTGATATTAAAGACCAAATTTGGGTTTTTTAAATTTGAGGACATATGTCTTATTACTTTTGGTTACCAAATACATTAAACATGAGACACTTATATTTGATGCAGTTAACTTCATTGTAAACAGTATTTTATGAGCAAAGTTTTACTTCTATTAAGTTCAGAGCCTACCTATACAAAGGATACATTAACTCAGATTTAAGATTTAACTAATAAAGCAAAGTATATTAGTCATCTTCATAACAAAGTGAAACAGACAAATCTCACACAGTCTAGAAACAGTGGTTTACTAGAGATGCAACTGCCAAGTAGTTGGGAATTAGAATTTTCTGAACTATTTAAATACTGGGCAACATACATACACATATACACACACTATGTATTTAAATAGAGTATTTACTTCTTTCTTACTTCTTTGCCCATAAAAGGTCTTGTGTCCACTTCCAATCTCCAAGTATTTATTTCTTTGTTTTAACTTAGTATGAGGGGGGGGTTGTTGGTGGTTTTTTTTTTTGGTTAGTTTTTTGTTTGTGGTTTTTTTTTTGTTGTTGTTGTTTTTGGTTTTGTTTTTTTTTTTATTTTTATTTTTCCAGCAGTATTAGTGAAAACAAATATAAACTAACTACATTTCACATGTTATGAAATACTTATACTTGGGATTTCCCTTAGCTATGCTAGACTACATTTTTTACCACAGAGAAAGGGGAGGAAAGAGTATTTCCATAGGAAATATTTTACATAATAAAATTTCACACCTTCTTATGTACTTCAGTCATAAAGGTACAAGTGCATTCGATGGAATATGCAACTTCTGAGGCTTGTTTATAAATATTGTAGTTCTCAGTACTCATCTGCTCCAGATAGGCTACAACAGATTCATGAATGCTTGGGTGTTCCAAGGAGAAGGACAAGTCCAGAGAAAGAAGAAATAAAGCATTCAGCAAACTCTTTTGTACAACTTTACTTGCCTTTGAAAAAGAAAACAGTTGTCAGAATAGCAGCCTAAAGAAACAGTAAAACCAACAGCAGCACTTGTAGCCGTTTAACAACTACAATCACTGTTGCCGCTACTTAAAAATTAGACAAAGAAATACATATCAAGTGAGCTCTGTATGAAGAATTTTTTTATTTTTTTTTAATTAAAAAGTGAGCATTCATTAGATGTCAGACCTGCAACCGGTCGGAAAATTTGTGTATGATCCAGCCACAGCGCTACCAACCACGCATACCACTGGCCAGGGTCAATTTACTGTCTAACCACTAGATGGCAGAGAATCCATAAACCACGATGATTTCTGCATTTAAAAAAAAGCTGTCTACAATTCCACAGAGTAGTATCATACACTAAGAACTAGGATTTCTGGTTTGTTTTGGTTTTTTTGTTTGTTTGTTTTTTACTGCAAATGCTTGGTATTCCTTTAATTAAAATTTTGACCTCAAATACAGTTATTTTTTTTCCAACTCCTGTCATATACAGAATTGAAATTTGTAGTATGTACATAAGAACATAAAAAAATTATAAAAAGTCACTAGATTAGTACGTCTAGATTTAGTATTTGTGACAAAAGGCCTGTAACGGAAAATGAATCTGCTACTCAGAAGAATATCTAAAAAAAAAAAAAAAAAAAAGCTACTCTGTAATAAAAACTGATCCTAAAAACTTGTAAACGAATACAGGTTTAAACACCTTTGGACACTTTCGATATCACAAATGATCCCCCTACCTGAAATAAACTGGAAAAATAAAAACCTGATGAGCTACAACAGAACCTTCAAATAGTATTGGAAGCAAAGAACAATTAAAATCAGTACAATGTATGAAACAATTGCTGCTATGTTCCATTAAATTAAGAGTGATGATTTAAACACTATGTAGTTCTAGTCTTGGTTGCACGCATACCATCAACGAGCAGGGGGCAGTATAGCTTTGCAAACCATGCATCATGCCAGAAAAAACACTACAGGAGGAAAAAGAACATTGAATTCGAAATATTCATTAAAAAACAGTATTAAAAATATTTTTTTGAGACTTGAAATCTGCAGAACATTCTGCAGAATGCAACAAAAACAGAAGAACAGACAAAGTTGCCTTCTGTAATCATACATCAGCCAAGGTAAATCAGATTGTCTGTCCAGTAGTTATTCCCCTAGTATTAAATCACTAAGGAAAATATCATTTTTTTGCTGCTTAAAATGTAAAATCAAAAGACAATCACTTTAAAGTAGTGATGTCATACCTTTTCTACAGGGAGAAGTATTTGTAGCAATCTAACAGTGAAGAGTGAAATGCTAATAAACGCCATTCTGTGATGCACCAACATAATTTCGGGCTGCTCTGTGCTTATATTGGTTTTATGATATAATATAGTTTCTCCAAGCAAACCCAAGACCAGAAGCAATTTGTCTCTCTGAAAATAAAATCAGAAATACAATCATTAGAAATAATGGAAATGTTACTGTATCTTTACAGTGTTCATACAGTACACATAGCATCATTATGGCAATTATACAAAATTATTTTTAAAATGCAGAAATTATACAAAATAAACAGCATTTTGTTTGTCATCTGAACAGAACTGTGCATTAGTTCTAGATCTCACTCTACCTGCAATTCTGAATCCTTTGTTCAGTAATTTACTCTCTCCCTTTTCTCTGGCCCCCCCCCCGCCCCCAACCTTTTTTTTTTTCCCCCCTCTCAATTCCTTTTGAATTTCTGGAATTTTTACTATTCTGAAGTTCACTTTTAATATGGAAATATTAAGAGCTGGTTTGAAACTGCTAATAAAGCGTTACCTTAAAAGTAAAAAAAAAAAATTAAAAAAAAAAAACAACCTAGCCCACAATCAAAACTTTGAGTGCATCAAATGTTTTTTTATGCATACTCATTCTCAAAGGAAACAGCAGCACGTTTCTGAGATTATGCAAAATCCTACTTCAGAATCACTATCGTTTGAATAAATCCATCCCATTGGCACTGGAGAAAACAAAATTAGTTTCTAGAGTTTTGGTCACCTAAAAGAGCCAGGTGTGTACCTAAGGACACTAGAACAAAGGTAGAATTAATTTCAGCCGTCAGTTTTGGAAGGCCAAATAATGATTATGAAGGCAATAGCACATGTGAGATTTAGGTTATTAATTCCAGAAGTTGACAATCACTGTTACGCAATTAAGCACTATTTATCTGACTCAACAGAGTTGAAGAAAACAAGAAGCAATTGACTAAATCAAATCAGTCCTTTAAAGTAATTATCAACACACATTTTTACACAGTGAAATGAAAAGGATTCATTTTCCTCTTCAGGAGTTCAAAAAAGTAAGTTTCTCTCTGCCCTGCTACAGTTTGGAGATGCAGGAATAGCCTCTACTTCAAGACCCAAGTCAGCTGTGGATTAAAAAAGTTTATTCCTCCCTTAGGTAGAGAGGACTGTCTCAAAGTCATCTGATCCAAAAAAGTTGACAGGTTACAGCAATCTGTAACAGCTTTCTGACATGGCAGAGTCAAACTGTACCTAAGTACACATGTAAAAACTGGAACACAGTAAAAAATTTATTTTGGAAGAAGGAAGCATAAACTCATGGGTAAATCATATAGTTACAAACTTAAGTAACTTTGAATGGGATTTCCAAAATACTTGCTTTTCACAAAGATATTCCAGTAGAGGGTTTTAAAATTGGATAAACAAAGAAATGTAAAGCCATAAAGTTATGCAAGAAATGCTTTCAAGTTTCCTGGAAGAGAGACACGTGACCTCCTTTCCTTGGAGCTAATAAAAAACACAAAGAGGAGGCATGTTTTCTAAGTACCGAAGCCTAATAACTCTAAAAGCAGTCTACTTCTGGTAAATTATTTGATGCACTGCTAAATAATACAAAGGTAAGTTTAATGCTTATTTCCAAAAATTGTCCTTTCAGTTATTTACTCAAACACTGCAAAAGATGAAGAATTCATGTTTTTATCTCCTGCCTTGCAATTGCTTTATCAAAATTAGTTTTACTGAATTGCACTGCACAGTCCAGGTCTGTATTACAAAGTGATGTAGAATGATAACTTTCAATGGGAAGTGAATTTCATATCTGAAAAGTATTTTACTAATAAATCTCAAAATTCTCACAATGGAATAAAGTTCTATCAGCAAAGCTTCCCCAACCCCCCTCCTCCCCCCCTTTTTTTTTTT
>VXBW01007860.1:556343-571505 GCA_013400375.1 Thinocorus orbignyianus
TTTTTAAATCAATGTAACTGCATACAATTGCCCAGCTCATTTGCAGAGTTTTGCTTGTTAGTAGCCTGGAAACAAACATTATCCTACTAACAACAACCAGTATGGTGCACATGTGATGATGCTCATAGTTTCTGCTATAGTTTGACACACTTATATGCGATGGAATATACTGATTCAAGTCATACAACAACTAGACAAAAGATTATATTAAGCTTCTTGGATTAAATGTTCTTCAAGGAATCTTCAGTACTGATTTGTTGTTGATCAATGATAATATATTTTGACAGATCAGTACACTAAATTCAGAGAAAAAAAGCTCTCATTCACTGCTAGATCCTTTAAATAACATAAATATTATTCGTAAAATAGAGAGTAGGGAAGCCCACAGTAATATTTTAACTCAAAATTATTGCAAGACCATTGTTTCATATTCAGTGGCATTTTCAAGAATTCTAACTTAAGTCACGTGCACTTAAGACTACACTTAACTCAAGTTTTTATTCAAGTTTCAGTCTGCAATTTTGGTATGCCTGCTACGTGCATAAGCCATGCTGACATGTTTCAGCTTTCAATTGTCTTAGAGAGAAATTAACAAATTTGATATTTCATGTATATAACTACTCTCAACTGTGCTCAGGTATGTATTTCCAGCAATTTAAACTGTTTGGTCAACAGCACATTAATGCTTTGAATCGCTCCTGGGCCTAAAAAGCTTTCCCCCAGCCAAGCAAAGAGTTAAGGAGAGCTGAAATCTGTGCAGGGGTCAATAGATTCTGTGTATGGATACTGTGTATCTTACCATTCCAGTTTCAGATCTAAACAATTACCTCCCTAATTTTAAACAGACAGTTTATAAGGAGTAAAGAAAGTGAAAGTTGTCATTTACATCAAATTGGTCTCCAGCATTTGTAGTCTGCATTTTTTCCTCAGATCCCCTTCCCTTCACACATTTAGCTCAATGTCTGCTTAACAGCCTTTCAGTACAAGACAAAATTCATTACTTATTTTCTTGAGGCGAAACTTCAAGTATCACCTGGGAAAAGAACTTACATTTAAAATAAAAAGTATGTGGCAGTAACAGAACTAGTAATAAACTATTTAAGATTTTCAAAAGGGTAGCTCAGCAAAAGATTAGATATGTCTATGACTCACTGCAGAAAGCGATTATAAAAGTGGATGGTTAAATATGGTTGATCAAAGCCTAAAGAATCTTACCAATTCCAATGCAAAAAGGCTATCATCTTCCCAAACATTTTCAGAAATAGCATCGCCAATAAGGAACATGTTTTCAACAAGCAATTCAAGAACTTCCATTGTCACTCTCCTACTGCCTAGGAATACAAATGAAAGGATAAATTCAAGTGCAGACAAAACATTATATCATGATATTCAGAAAATATTATTTTGAACAAGGGATTATTCCAAATCTGAAATTCTGATATTTTAATTTTCCTATACACTTCTACTAAACTAATGCTAGTTGTCCTCAACTACCAATAGCTCTGAATCACAGAAGACAACAGCTAGCCAAAAACCACAATAGGAGAGATTAAAGCTTGGAAACTGAAAAAAAGACTGCATTTCCTTAAATCCTATAATGTTACATAAACTTCATTAAAACCTGTATATTATTATTGGACTTCTTTGAAGTTCAAAATAAAGTTATTTCCACCACACAGACAACTAGGTTACACATCTTCCATATATGTTATCTATTCCTGTTAATCTGCGTTTTTGGTGTAGCAGTAGTGGCTTGCTTCCTGGATTATTTTGTTTGAGATCTTCGTTTGAAAAGTAAGGAGGGGAATATCCACTTCATCCACTTGTACTTTTCTCCACAACAAGTTTCCCCTCTTGCTTTCAGGCTAACATTTATTCATTTTCATTTCTCCTTCTAACTCAGTATCCCTTAATACCAAGGTTAATCTGGTCTATTAGTGACTTTCATACTTTGTACAGTTTTACGCTTGAACACAGGGTCACGAAGAAACATGTCCCAAGCTTAAATCTTTACGGCCTACATTAACTGCAAATATAAACTTTCTCCTAATAATCCCAAATAATGAAACAATAGAGAAGCAGTCAAAGATTAGAAGGTTTCGTGAAGAACGAGGCAGAGTGTCTGGAGCCAGACCAAATATTTTCACCCTCGTACAACAGAGGATGCCAAAAATTGTCTAGCATCTAAAGGAATCATACATTGACAGTTTTCCCCAAATACTCGATTTAGTGCAAATGTTGGCTTAGTTACTTGTTGGTGGTATGTTTCTATTTAAAGCCATGGATGGATTTCACAAAGCACCATTGAATTTCCAATCTATTTTTTAACAAACATAAGAATTTTTCTTTCTTTAAAATCTGTTTAAAGAAAAAAAAAAAAAGCAAGCTCTACTGCTTGTTATGATTGAACACTGATTTCTTTGTCTCTTTTTTTTTGTCACATTTTTTGATTTTATACACTATGGAAGACTTGTTGATACACTTGAGGAAAAACATATGTATACATGTATGTGTGTGTGAAATATATATAGTGAGAATGGCCACAGCTCATACAATTTGCAGCCTAAATGATCTGCTCTGAGTAAGCATATGACAGAGAATGCCACAGGGTCTTTTTGAAACCTTGCTTTCTTCCATCTTATGGAAGTGCTGTTTTCCATTTATTTTAGGCAAAATGTTGCCAATTTGAAGCATATATGCTTGAAAACTCCATTATAATACAAGTATTTAAAAATGGTGATTTAAATTTCAGTTATAGTTTCAGAAATATTTTTAAGTCAATAACTAAACATAACATCTGCAACAGCGATTTGCTGTAGCTGTCATGATCTACAGACATGGAAGCATCCCCGCCCATGGCACGGGAGCTGGAACTAGATGATCTTTAAGGTCCCTTCCAACCCAAACTATTCCATGCTTCTAAATTCATTCCACCATACTCTTACATGAATATATCAGGAAAAATACTCATTTCCCAACTTGTGTGGCAATTAGCATGTTCTAAGAATTCATTATTGCTAAATGAACAGTAAGACAGATATAACCAATGACTGTAGAACAAATCTTTTGCTGTTCAGATTTAAATAACTGTCTTTAAGTTATGAGTATTAACACTGAACTTCAGACTAGCATGGCAGCTTAAAACTGATCACTAAAAAATAAAAACCAAAACAAAACCAAAGAACACGCTACCCACACTATTATTGATTTCTGAAATCACTTCTTTCACAAGACAGGCTGGCACAAAGGAAGAAGAATTCCAATTAACACCTCCACAAGGAACAGAATTTGAGCTTAACTGAAATATACATTACATTGTAAAATACAAGCAAGTGAATTTTACAGTAAGCTTACTTTTTTCTTTATCCAGTAATTTAAACAGTAAGAAGAAAATCTGCATTATACTCTATAAGCTGATAATAACAGTAGTAAAAGGGCCTGTTGATTTTGCTGAGACAAATTATTCAGAAAATACAAGCACATGAAAAACATTGTGTTACTGTGTGTCACTATTTCAGATCACAGGATTTCAGATCAATGAGAACAGGATAAAAATACTAGTTTGCTTACAATCTATGTCTCCTTAAAGCAGAGTGGAAGAAGAAATACAATCTAATACAGTTTAAAAAGTGTAAGAAAACTTAGGGGAAGAGAAACAAAGACAGACCAACTTGATTCAAAAATTAAATTATTTTAGTTGTATGATAAGCTGCAAGAAAGAATCCTGAAAGATGGGGAAAAAAAAAAAAAGGAAAAAAAATCACTGTATTTTAATCCCGCAGGTTTGAAGTGACCTATGCCAGAAATAGAAAAGACAGAAAATACATTTTCTGCAGTTTTACATTATAAATAAAAGAGAAGATGCCAGAAGTCATGAATGTGCTTGTGAAAAATTAATATTTAAATATCACTATTCTGAAAGGGGAAAACAAAAATTTTATTCATTTTAGTTTATTAACAAAAAAATGAGGATTTAATAATTTTCCTGTGGACACAGATTAATCCTGACATTAGTATGAAATACTTAAGTAAATTAGTATTTTGCGACAGAACAGAAAGCCATAAAAAGTCATAAACAATCATGAGAACTGCAGCAAATGAAAGTTTCATTCATATTTCATACAACTTTTATAAGTTAAGGTCTCTACCCAGCTCAGGAACTGTTGACAAGTATAATAAAAGAAACATCTTTTAGCATTCTAATCATAGATAGGTACACGTTTCCAGCTCCTATATTTGAAAACCTTACCACATTCACCAATACCTGTTTTGAATTACATTGTTTTACAATTAAAAACTATTTTAGACAATAGACAACCTAAGAGCAAAAAGACTGTCTTTCAAAAAGTCTTTGTACTTTAGAACATTTGTAAATTAAGTCATCATTAGTTTCAATGAAAATATCATTACTGATGTTTCTTAAAACATAATTTGTTACTTGATGCATAAGAATAAACCAAATATTTTCCTAGAATTTTTATATATTATTTCTTGAACAGACAGAAAACTCTACACTCAAAGAGATCAGAACATGGTTTAAGTGTGGTTATTTTTTCATTTTCTTGAATGACATTTCATTCAGCCACACTGTTTTTCCACTACAAACTCACTTTTTCTTACCATTACTTCCCATCACCAGTAAAAAGCACTTGAAACCTCTGCGACAATTCTTGAAATCAAGCAGAAGATACCAACTTTATGACCAGAACAAAGTCCCTAGAAAAGCACTGTTATAATCAGCTACAGTACATAATAAATTATCTATACATGACACCAACTTCTTGAAAAGTTTGTCCTAAAGATGGGAAAGACATATTGATTAAATACTTAGTTCAAAACTTTCTCACCTGTTCTTAGAAGAGGTATTGCATTTTCCAAGATGGAAACACAAAACTGAGGAAGACTAAGCTGCTTCATCTGTAATTCCAAAGTGTCCTCATTTTCACCATCTGGTAGATCAATATGTCCTATGTCAAGTGGGGAATGCAGAGGAATTCTGGAGTTTGCATTTGCTTGAGTACTGCTTCCACTTAAAACAACAAACAAACAAAACAAAATAAAAAAGGAGACATACGTATAGATGTTAAAAATAGCATCAAGTATTTTAATGTCCTCCTTCCTTGATGCGTATCCTTCCTACCATCCCAATCTTTCTTTGTTATCCACCAGTGTTGCAGGAAGAGGGTAATTTTGTTTGGTCATTTTTCAAAAGTCAGAACCAGTAGCATCACAAATGAGTACCTACTGTTTTGGCAATCATCTTCAAATGCACTTAGAAATGTATACCGGAAGAAGTAAATATGCAATGAATATGATATTACAAGAGAAAATCAGTTGATTTGAAAAATTCTTTTTAATTAACAAAGTCTACCAGTTGCTTGAAGCAAGGCCACTTACTAAATCAAATCTCAGCCTGAATTATACCTATTACATTAAAACCATTCTTTCTGGCTAGCCTCAAGAATCCTTAGAAGGAAAATTCAGTGTGCTCTGTGTTTAAGCCTGTAAGACTACTTCGTCCACTGTAAAAGAGAAAAATATCCCCTTGTCCAAGAATACCTGAAGTGCAACCAAGTAGATATTACAAAACATACATGTAGTTATTATATTTGTATTTTAAAAAAAAGCTATAACCTCTAGTTATAGTTCATAATTTTATTATTTTCCAAATGCTTTCAAAAAGAATCTAATTCTATTAGTAGCATCAATACAACTTAGAACGAATGTTTTCTAATGTTTTCTCTTATCCTAAACAACATTTAGCAATGTTAAAACTTGCGTAACTTTATAGCTGTATTTTGATTGTTTTTTTATTAAACAAGCTGAAGAAACCAGTTTGTGCCATGACCATGCTATATCATATCGTTTAAATAAAAATAAAATGTCTAAAGAATAGCAATTGAGAATGTAAAAGCCAACTGATTTTAAGAGGTCAATAGAAGACCAGAAGCAAAATAGAAAAGTTCACCAGTGGCTGATTGCACTTACCAGACAGTAAGGAAGGAGAGGTATCAATCATAAAGACAATGCAGAGGAGGAAAGGTTAAGTTTCCAGGCAGAATTTGAAACAGAAACAGACAGATTGAAGAGTCTCAAGATTCAAGAACAAGGAAAAAGAAGAGTTACATATAAAATGGCAATAAACAAATAATTTATAGTACAATTACGCTGAAAAAGACAAGATCCACTAGAAGCAGTTCTTTCAGACCAAAATCAGCAATGTCAGAGCAACACTAGTCATTTCTCTCTATCATATTTTCCATTCAACATCATTTTTTTCTTTATGCCGTCTATGAGCTACACAGTATCTTTGTAAGAAATGGGATTCATGGCAGTAAACAGCTCTACCGCAGCAAGAAGATAAAAGCATAGTCATGAGTAGCTCATACTATGGCCTTATATTTTTAATAAATTGCCACTCCCTGCTTCATAGATGTTTCATCATGGCCTTAACGGGTTCTTACTCTTATGCAGGTTTCCTTACTACACTGATAGCCAGATCGTTCCTATCTCTTGCACAGTATACACCAGCTACTATTAAACTGTTCAACTGGAGAAATGGTCAGGTCCCAGAATGCATAAATCTCCAAGTTCATTTACACTGTCATCTCAGTTGTAAAATAAAAAGTAAATACATTAGACTTAAAATGAATAAAAATAACCTCTTGATAAATTACTCTTAAGATGCATCTACAATTAACTATGTGATCTATTCTCATCTGCAATACCACAATCTGAACACCTACTCAGTCACTAAGCTAATATACCATAGAGACTCACCAGCAAGCACACAGTAAGGGTTCACAAGAACTTTTAAATTCCTACGTACTAAAAGGCACTGGTTCTTGAATAGCAGCTTTAAATCTGTTGTGTCAAGATGAGTATAAAACCTCACACAAATGATCACTTCAAAATTTTGAGGGTATATAGACAATTCATCATTTCAATTTGAAGTTCAATTTTAAGATGATATACAATTGAAATTTGTTGTCAGATGTAAGAACAAAGTTTAAAAAGTTAAATGGAAATACTCATACAGCATAGTACTTTTGACAATACTGTACACTGTTACCTATGGGATGGCCATTCAACTTATAAGAACTTCTAGGGTCATTTGCTGAAGAAAAAAATCCCTGATTTTACAGCAGTAGTCTGAATAAATGCTTTTCTGTATCTTATAAATATATGCACAAGTAATAACAATCAGTACTAAGAGACTTCACTGAAAGTATTCATTGGGTGCAAAATATGGCAGGTAAAACCGATCTTGTGTATTCCGAACATCACTTAATGAACTGTTTAATTCTGCAACATCGTTCAAATTTTCACAGTTTAACAAAACTTTCACATCATCCCACACATTGACAAGGAGTTGATGATATAATCCTATATGACTAGCTTTTCAATTGAAGTGTAAGTTATTTCTTATTTTGTTCACCTGGAAGATGCTGCATCCCAATCTTGACCATCTCCTCTAGGACGCTGAACTGTCCGTCCAATCACAGATGGCCGAGGGCTACTACTTCCAGGTGATGGATTCTGAGAACGAGGAGGACCTCTTGCTTCTTGACAGTAAGATATAGATGAATTATGGGAAGCTGTGCCTTTTCGTAACACAAATCATATATTTTCCATTAGTGGCATCAATTATTTTGAAATATACTACATAGTGAAGTAACAGTAATTAAGGTACGATATGGAAAAAAACAAGTAAACACTGGAGAACTATGACAATCTATCACTGGCTAGTAGAAGAGTTTGGAAACTCAATTCCAAGGCAAAACTACTGGAAATTACAGCTGAAGCATAAATCCTGAGTTTTTAAATACAAACACAGTGTCTGACTAAGGCTATCTGTTGATGTTATAACTGAATTAGCAAAGAAACAGCCGATATAATTTATTAAGACACCAAATATAGTGGCAATTTTATGAACAGAAACAGACTACCAATTTACAGAAACAATGTTGATAAAATTCAGCTGACAAAAATGGAAACAGGATGATCGGTGTAACTAATCTACAAAATTTAAGTATTAAGAACATTGCAAAATAGCCCTACTGACAATAAAATCCAAAACAGTGATTAAGCTATTTTCAGCCAACAAATTAAAAAAAGAAAATTAACACAGCTCATTAAGTTAATAACTAAATTGTTATGTACTAATAGCTTGAAAACTTCTCTGAAACTCTGCCCACTTTTCACAGCATTCATTTAGTTTTAGTTAAAAATCACCCTCCTGCTGACAGTCAGACACTGGGAAAAGTCGACGAATGGAGAATCACAGCAAATCGTAAAAATGAGTAAGTATTTTAAAATAATGCAAGTATGGAAAAACATGAATAGTAATGAACACGATCATTTAGCAAAACAGTTTCACAAGGTTTCTTTTGCTATAAAGATGTGGGTTGCCTTTTTTTTTTAATAATTGTAGAAAACTTTACCTGTAGTAGAAACACAACAGTATTTCAGATATTTAAACATACCCACCTTGCTCTGTGCAAGAAAAACTTGGATCTCTGTGAAAGTTAAGTCTGATTCTCAAGAAGATGCACAACTGTTGCAGGCACGACACAGCCTGCAAAGCTAACCGATGTCTTCCATCTCCTCCAAAAGCCAGGTTCAGCAGAGACAAAAGGCTCTGCAAATATAAAACCATTGACGCTAGCAGATGAAACCTGCACCTTCATGAACAATCATGCCAGCAAGTCTTACACTAAATATAGTTCAGAAATGTTTCCAAGTGTTTAAAAATCACAGCAAAGATTAAATAGGCTTAACTACTGTTTTCTTGCTGAATGCAAGACTATAAGTCCTAAAGAAAAAGCTGAGTTCTGCATTGTATTTCCAATAAAGTCACTATTTTCATTACAAGAGCCCATTAGAGGAGGTGCATATGACAGTGACACTGTTTTATCCTACCCAAAAGAAACAATGTATTACTACACAGCACACTTTTTGATTAGCAACTTAAGTTGTTACAACCAAATAACTTCATAAATACAATATATAGCTCATGTCCTCTTTCCTAGGGACCTAGAGTTTACATAAAGGAACTTTTGTTTAGCTATTTTTTTTAAAAAACAAACTGCATCATTTACATCAGTTCTTACTCAGCACAATTTATACTATGAAACAATAACAGCTTTAAACTTTATGCAAATTCTTGCCTGTACAATCTTCGGCCTTTGAAGGAAGATCTCAGCAGGAAAATCTTGCATGATCACATCCTGAAGAAGCTCACACGTACTCCAAATTAAACTTTGGTTGTTACTTCTCAAAGAGCTAAAAGTGCAGTACATATTTAAATGTTCATATTTAATTACAAAAAAAAAAAAACAAACAAACAAACAAACAAACAACCGAAAAACAAACAAAACACCCAACCAGTGATCATTAGCTTGAACAAGTCTTTACAGGAAAGATAGAATAACAACACTGAAGAATCTAAAGAAAGAAAGATTGCTGTATTTCTATTGTCATACCGTTTTTAAACTTGAATTATTCATTCATAATGCTACTTTGCATACAATAAAGAACAAACTCAATTCCATCTGTTATCTAATCCCATGCAAAATTAAGTTCCTAGAAGAGAAATAACTTCATTGATTTTGAAATCAGTACAAGAAAGACTAGAAAATCCCTCTGAATCTAGTGATTATCTCAGTGATATACAGCAAGTAATCTAATTCTTGCAAAAAAGAAAGGTTTTTCATTACCAAGGTTCACGTATAACTTAAAAACACTTGAATTACATATGTGGGAAGTTACATAAATGAAGAATGTTATTAGCTATCCTCTAACACATATATATTAGTAAATAATAAGAACCTTTTCAGTATTCTACTTTACTTTTTTATAGTTTGTTTCTGAAATCACTGTAAAAAAAATTTTAAAAATCCTGTTTTAATGATCTATGCTCCTTTTCTAGACTCAGGCATAAAGGAAATAAAATATTAAAGAGATTTTTCAGCTTCACAGTTCTTTGGGAAGGAAAAATAAACATAAAAACCTATTACAAGAAAGCTTACAGTTAGAGGAGACTTGTTAAATAGTCCAGTCCACGATACCACATTGCTGGCTAAGCTAGAAATCTATCACAGCTCTGTGTCAACTCATAAGGAATCCCAGCTACAGAACTTTTCCTTGGGCCACTTCAAACATTGTTTTTCTAAATGAAAATTAAAAACGAAACAAATCACTGCAGAAAAATGATCTGAAAGACTCAGTGCCTGGATAAGGCATTGTACCTACATTTACAGGCCTAAACCTAATTAAAATACTACTGAAAGCATGGATTTCTCTGCCAAGTGGCTGTGGGGTTAAAATAAATAATGATTTTATTCCAGCTTGTTCTAAAATTGACTAAGTGAAATCTTTGATCCGCTTTAGAAATTCAGAAGACTGAGCAGCCATGCACAAAACCCCCAATGTTCCTGGAATAAAGACAAAGAATGGAGAGCAACATTAACAGAAAACCTGTTGCATTACACCTCGTGGTTTTTCTGTTTTGCACAACTTCAGTGAAGCTTTTATGATCATTTATCAAAAATTAACGCATTAGGTTACTCACAGGAACAGTCTAATGATGAGGAGGACAGAAATTTAGAACCACTCTTACCCAAGAAAAATAGAAACTACAAGCAAACAGTAATGTTTCTATTACTGCACCTTTCATTTGACGAAAGAACGTGCCTATCTGTTGAAGTCAGAGTTAGCCAAGGAAACGTGGAAAATTTCAAGCATTTCACTGTAAAAAAGAGAGTAGGTGTTTTGTACTAGATGTTACAGAAGTATTGTACTGTATATTTCTATGGCAAAGTCAAAAACTTATGAACTATATACTATCTGAAATAGAAATACCTTTTGCTAAACATAGACTTGCACAAACTCAAGTGCTTCTAAAGAGAGTTTTCAGCAACACAAAAAAATTATTAAAGTCATCTCAAGTCCAAATGAAACACATTTATTGAAGAAATTGTTACCAAATAGAAAACAAAGCATTAGTGGAAGAGTACTCAATCCCCAACATCACACTTTATTTCAAATTATAATTTTGTTTTGGTACTAAAGAATATTTATTAGGATGACGATGAGTTTGTTGAAATGAAAAGGTACTTAAATGGCCATTTATAACTACAGAACACAGATCTTCTGAAAAGTATTAGAAATTTAAATATTTTTTACAATTACAGCATGTTTTAATACATTTTACATATTCCAAAGAGTTACACTATTCACTGGGGAAAAAAAATCTATTAAGATTAATGTCATTTTTATAAGCATTATAATTGTAGCATCTGTGAAACGAGATATCACAGAATAACAACAGGAAAAAAAGAGTAGCCAATAATAAAATTTGTAATGGAATTCAATCTAAATTACAACTCTAAGCACTTTCTGCATTTAACATATTCCCACTTCATAATTCCACATACCAACTGTTCTTTTGGAAGGCATTTCTAACCGTGGCAGGTGACTTCTACCTTGACAAAAATATCCAGCAAACAATTCCTCTTCAGATGGAACTAAAACAAATAAAGGTACGTTAAAAAAATCTACATAAAAAAAACAACCAAACAAATAAAAGTAAATTCAATTTATCTTCACAACTTTCCTGAGCTACCTCCCTATTGCCCTTGAGTTTTAATCTATTAAGGAATCAGAAAAGTGGAGTAAAAAGAGGGTTCAAGTTTATGTTTTATGATCATATTCTGCAACTGTAGGAGTTTTTTGCCATTTTCTTACACTACCTCACATACCATACAAGCAGCAGCACATACAGTAACACAAAATATATTGCCTGATGGAGAACTGGCAACCAAAAAAACGTTTTCTGCTAATCTACCTACTTATTAATAAAATTAACTTTTTATATTAACTATTTAAAATCTTTTTCTACCAAAACTGCTGCCTTTTCAGGTCAGCTGAAAATTCGTCGTCCCTATATATAATATGCATATTATTAAATCCATGTAATTAATACAAAAAAGCTTAACAAATTATCTGCAAGGTATGTAACACTAAAAGCAATGTCTCCAGAACATAATAATTGGTTCAAACGATCAACATAGATGATGCCCAGATTACATTATATTAGTTTACAATTTTTCCCAGTAACGGTAGTTAAAATAGAAAGGAAAATACAACAACCTTGTTAGTATGCATTAAAATTATTTAATCCACACATGTACAATTTACAGCATAAGCAAGAATTATGTACAATATTTCAACTCAGTACCTTCAAAAGGATGTGGTTTAAGAATGCATATGTAAAATATTATATTATTCCTGATACAGTGGTAATCTTAGGTAAAAAACTAGCTAACCCCTTACATGGGGTAAAGGGAGGGAAAAATAAAAACAGAATCAACAACCACCACATAGTTCTAGCAAACTATGACTCCACGCATTAGACAGGTTGCAGAAACCACAGGAAAAATACTTTTATCTCTGAGACAAGACAGTGACAGAGGTGTGGTCATTACTAACCAGCAATGTCTTTCTCACAAGAACTAGGAGGATGAACTAAGGACCTCCACAGTATGTAATTTTCTCCTCTACACTTTGTGCTAAAATTTTTAAAGTACAATGGGAGAAGTACATGGGTTTACGTTTTACTACATCTAAGAGACACTGTAAAACAATGTAACTGATACATAATAAGCTAGATAACAGAGACAAATACTAGCTTGGTGAAGTACTTCACATATAAAAGGAAATTTTAAACCAAGTTTACATATTTTTCTATGATGCATAGAACACTAATGTAGTTTTTAAAATCATTCTTACTGCCTTTTTTTTTAAGATTTTAATAGGTCTCAAAGTTTACAACGCAAAGAAAAGTGGCAAAGCAAGCAAACTGCCTTCATTACAGATTTACTCAAAGTTGCTACACTTGCTGCCATAAAGCAGACTGGAAATTCATGTCCTGTGTCATGCCTTTAAGGTCTTTTTACATTGTAGCAAACAGGTGTTACATACTGAAGAAATGGACAGACAAGGTCTGGTTACAAATAACAGCATTGTTCTTGTGCTAAGAATTCCGTTACTGGGATGTCAACATCTGATTTAGTGAAGATCATGCTTTTTCTGCCAGAATTTGCTAACCATACACTTCACTGATCTCTCAGGCATAATTCACCTACTACGTCTGAAAACCTCGACTTTTCATAGTCTAAAAGTTTTTTGTCTACTTTATTTTCATTTTAAATAACTCATACTTCAGAATATGTACTTTACCTGGCTGATCTTCTAAAGGCTGAGACTGAGTCTGATAATGTACTGATAAAGAACTAGAAGGAAGTCCAGAAGGAAGGAAGAACAGCCCATCTACAATTCCATCAATTATAGCCTGCAAGTTCGGATTCACATTGGGGCGAAGCTGAGAGAAGAATTCCACTGCACCAATTTCAATCAGTTTCCGGGCAGCAACTGGATGCTACATTAAGACAAATAATTGACAAAGTTAGTCTGAAGAATCTCCAGGTCTTTTGGCTTTGAAGGATGGGGAGGAAAGAAAAGAAACATAATCAAAAATTTAGTTAGATTTTGCCTTTCTTTAGAGCATCCATCAGGATTTTTTTTCCTCTGCATAGCTGCTGTTTAGTTGCCAAAACATGAGAAAGTATTACAAGGTCCTTGAAATTTCTGCAACATTTTCTCAACTTTTTTAAAATAAATTGCACTACGGTTCAAATCTTCACTTTTCAGGAACAGTGCAAGTGATGCAAATCACGTCCCAAAGAAGAAATTAGACACTAAATGAGAAACTGAAGAACAACAGAACTAAAAGAGAAACCAAGAAAAGAATTATTTTTTTCTGCTATCCCTACAACCAATTGCAAGCCACTCAAATCACTCTAGTTTCTGTCTACACAGTAACTTTATTATTCATGTCTTTGTAAAACACTCTAAAATCTCATTACACAGAGCTACAAAACCAAATAATAACCGATTTTATTTAGCATTAACCTAAAGACATAGTTTATATGTAAATAAACATCAGTATATCATACCTTGATCAAATTGTTCACAAAATTCAGTACTTCCTCTTTCATTGGTACAACTGGAAAATTGAACCACTCCAAAAGATTATGGAAAAGCACTTTTTCATAGACCAGATCAGCATATGAAATCAAGTTATGATCTAATTTAAACAGAATAGTCTTCATAGATCGTTCTCTTATCTCTGCTAGTTCGTGACCTGTCCAAAATAAAAAGGAATTAAAAAACCCATAAAGTCATCTGACAACATAATTCATATTTGGACAACCAGAACGCTATCAAAGATCTGTCAAAAATAAGCTAGCTTTTATGCTGTCAGTGTTATGTTTACCGGGCTAGCAAATATAACTGCACTTTCCAGCAGTATGAACTCACGGCATAAAAGTGTGAAACACTAAAAAACACACTGCTATAATCTGGTGCCAAATGTAAAATATTGAGATGGCCTTTCTCTTGGAGCATACAGCCAAACTCTGAAAATACTGCCGAAATGTGCCTCGGACTCACAAACCGGACAAAAAAAACCGACCCTAGCTCATTGACTCGAAAGGCAACCTTCCTGAGGGGGAAAGCTTCCTAGGGCAGCATCACCCTGTGCCCTCGTCCCCCCCACGCAGGGGGCGGGAAGGGTGGAACAGCAGAACGCAGAACCCTGAGGGTCCCAGGCTGGTGGAGGGGGCGGCCGGGGAGAGGATGCCGAGCTCCGCCAGTGCCGGAGAAGTAAAGAGCCGTGTCCCCCCACTTCTTTCCCTCCCTCCTGGCCCACAGCCGGGCTCCCCCACACAACCCACGAGCCGAAACCCCACCCAGCGCCGTGGCGGACGGGCAGCCAGCGGAGAGCAGGCCCCTTACCGCCCCCTTGCACGCAGCCCCGCCGAGGGATCAGGGCAGATGCGACGCCCCTCGGCAGCCGTGCCCTTAGCCCCGGGGAGGGCAGAGGCAGCCCTTACCCAGCTTCCTGACGAGCGACGACAACTCCATGGCGCCCCTCGCCCTGCCGGCATTCAACCGCCCCGCCGGCTCAGCCGCCAGCCCGCCCTGCCCGCCCGGGAGGCCGCGGTGCACCTTGGGAAATGTAGTCCGACGCGCCTCCCTGGCTGGCCTCCACTTCCCCGCCCGCCCTTTGCTCCGCGCGGTGCACGCTGGGAGCCGCCA
>VXBW01007860.1:571615-590612 GCA_013400375.1 Thinocorus orbignyianus
GCTGCGGAGGGAGCTGTGTTGCGAGGGAGGCGTCCCCGGCGGGGGCTCAGGCCGAGGCGGTGGGTGGGCCTGTCTTGGGTCGCTGCTGTCCTCTTCTCGGGGCGCTGTGTCCCGGAGCGGTGTCCGCGGTCGGTGAGGGAGGACCAGGGCCTGATGGTGCGAAGGACCGAGGGAGGTGGCAGCTCCTGGGAGGAGGTGCCGCCGGGAGGGATCCTGTGGGACCCTGGTGTGAAGAAGCGCCGGCTGAACCAGCCGAGTTTTGATGGCAGATGTAGATATCTTGGGTATCTTCCTCAGGCTTTTCCGGACCATTCCTGGGCGGGGGTGGGGAGTTTGAGGGGCTGAGAAGTCATTGTAAAACTTCGAAAAATTTAGAGCAATTGTTTTGAGATAGAAAAGGAGCGGTTATGCAGGGGGTTGTATTTCAATAATCACACTTGAGAGAATAAAAAAAAAAAATTATCAGCAGAAGGAGACGTGGTTTCATCCTTGAAAGTAATCACAGAAGCTTCAGGTGGATCCATGCAATTACTGATGTGCTTCTAACAGCTGGAGGTTAATTACCCACACCCCAGAAGCACAAACCCTTTCCATCGGTATTCTGTGCAACGCGGAAACCCAGCCACACAGTATGAAAACCTGTGTGTTCCCAGCCTTGTGACTAACGATGCTGTACCCAGGTAATGCGCTGGTGGTCCTGAGGGGGAGTCTACCGAAACCAAACGGGCTGCCCATCAGCATCCGGAGTAGTAAGCATTTCAATACCCACTGCTACGTTCTGCCCAGAGAAGAGCTATCACCTCAATGTTGTGTTTGTAGCTTGAATATGGGCTTTGCACCTACCTGTGATGGCTTATGTGTCCTCAAGTTCCACCATCGTTATTTGCATATTTGCAATGTCAACTTCTGAAAAGATCATAATTTTCTTCTTGTCTGAATCCAGAGGTGAAATTGAAAAGAAAAGGGTCTGTTTATTCATCCTTTAGTGCCTACGTGGCCCTGATTTGGAAGCCATACTTTTTATGTTAATAGTAGTAACAGTGTTTGCAAATGTTCCTTTGATGTATCTGATAGCACTATGGAAATAGCTCTTACTGACTTGTGTAAAGCAAATAGATTGAGGGGATAAAGTAGGAGGTGAATCATGAGGGGCTTAGGGTTTTCTTTTTTTATGTAACCTAGACTCCAGAATTACATTGGTTTCTTTATAGTGCAAGGCAGTTTCGCAAAGCAGAATTTCTCAAAAACATAGTAAAGACACATAGGACATCATAGGTTGCTTGACCAGAGGACTGATTTTTATTTTCTTTTTTGAAAGGTTGTGCTTACCATCATAATCAGAAATAATAAATTGATGTTAGGTGGACAAGTGGTGGATGTTGTTGTTTGTCTATGCTCATGAAGTTTTTTGCATGTAACTGCAGGTGCACAAAGGAAGACAGCCTTGTAATAGTCACAGGGTTTTTTTTTATGTCATGTAGTGCATAAGAAAGTACTTTTTATCAGCACCAACAAAAATATGAAAAGTGCAGTACAGTATGCAGATGATCTCCAAAGGCATGTGTGTCACTCTCCTCTCAATTTACGTCCAATTGGTTTTCCAACCCTGGTCTCCATCACTGTGCTTTTATTTCACAGTAAATTCACATTAATGTCCTCCATCTGCTGTACTAAATTCGTTAAGAATTTAATACAACTCAGAACTGTCTGCCATTTTGCAAGACAATATTTCTGTCTGTAGAGCAGTGAAATAGAGGCTTTATTAGACTATGAATGTACTAGGATTCCTGCAATGAGCTTTTTTTCCACAGGTGTTTGAACTCAACTGGTTCAGTGCTTTTGAAAACCAATTACAAAAGAAGCATCACTGACTGAGTAAAAATTCCTTTTGTCAGTGCACGATATAGTAAAATCTGAAGAGCTCTAAACAGATGCACATAGGGCTGCTCAGATTTCCCCACACAGGCTTGGTGGGAATTTTATGACGCCCAGTATAAGACTTAACAATAACTGTGGAATGGATTTGTATCTCATGTGTCCAGCAAGGAGCAGGCATTGCTGAAGTAGTTATTTCCCAAAACAGGCAAAATAAAACAGTTCTTCAGGAGGAAGAGATGCCTCATTCACATCTATAGGAGTGTTCAATACAGATCCTTCTCACCTTTTCAAACACAGTCAGTCTGTATTGCACCAGAAAAACAAATGTTTTCTTGCACTGTCTTCAATGCCTGAATTAGTGGCTACTCAAACAATTAATAGAGTTGTTGCTAACTCACAGGTGATGTGTGCGCTCCCCGTTGCTAATATACTCCTCTGCACTGTAAGCATGGTCATTGCATTCAGATTTTCTTAACCGAAGGCCTAATTAATTTCAAAAAAATACTTCCAACCTTGAAGAGCAGCTTCAATTTTGATACTGTTGTTTTAGACCAGATAAAGGGTTGCGTGTATCCAGAACAGTGATCTGGGAACACGCTGTATCAGCTGGTGCAATGTATTTTATGCTATCATGGCACAAGACTAGTGTTCAAGATGATCACCAGTAATCAAATTTTCATCGTTACAATTAGAGAAGTGATATGTTAGGGGGAAAGTGTGTATCTTGGGAAACTAGCTTGTTGCCAGTAGCCTGCAGATTCCCATAACTGCTTCTGAAACCAGTTTGACTTTTTCTGCTCCTCTCCATTGGCATTATTTAACATGGTTGTCTCTCCTGCCATGTATATTCTTACTGATCTGCAGTCGAAGTGTGTAGGAGTTCCACCACTGGGGAAATTAGTCACTGAATCTCATTTGCATTGTCCCTTGTTGCTTCCTTACTGCACTCCACGTAAGATGAACTTTAAAGAGCTGCCTACTCCCGTCTCCTCAAAAGCATGGTTTCTATAATTTCAAGAACTTTTTTAATCTCTTCTTTATTATTTGGGTTCTATCACAATAAATTGATGATAGGTGGACAAGTAGTGGACATTGTGTGTCTGTGGTCGTGAAGTTTTTGCATGTAACTGCAGATGCACAGAAGAAGATAGGCTTGTGATCTTCAGAGTTTTATGAAGATTTTTGATAAAAGCCATCTTTTAGCACTTTTAATACAGGATGCTTTATGACTTTGAAAATTCCCTTCAGTTAAATGTCGTAGAGAGACATGAGCTTGAAAAACCTTTCTCTGTGTCTTTTTTAAAGTTTTCAGTCCCCTTTCATTTTTATTTATCACTTACGTGATTCATTCATTGCAAGATGAAGTCTTATTATCTCTGCATCCTTTTTTCAAAGCTGTCTATTCACAACATTTTTTTCCTTTTCCTTACTGCTTTTGAGTTTTGTCCTCTAACGTTCCTAAAGTTCTCTGAAGTTCACCATATCAAAGACTCTATCTGACAGGATCTTGATTCCATTTTTGATAATATCCTTACTGTAATTCTGAGCTTAACTGTTACAACTTCTAATTCTCCATGAATTTCCTGCTGTATGGCTCTTCACATACATCAAAAAGCAGCAACCTTATAAAGAAACATCAGGCATGTCACATGCAAAAAAGCATGAACTCCAGGTCCTTCTATGAAGGAAAAGCCAAACAGGGACTGTGATAGCCGAGCCTCACTGACTGCTATAGTTAAAATGAACATTACAACCTGTCAGCTGAAGGAAGATTGCAAAAGGGAAGGAGAGAAAGCAAAGAGAATGATAACATTGGGAATAGAAGGAGGCAGAAATGGACAAGAGAGTTTAGATGAGGAATTCCCCAGCTGAGAAAATTATCTCTGTATATTAGCCATCTTCTCAGCTTTCCTCTCGATTGATTTCAGAGTCCTCTTAAAAGTATCCTTTCCTGCCCTGGGCCTTCCTTGCTTGCTGTCACCCCCAGCAATCTCATCCTTCTCTGTACATTAGCTGCTATTGATAAAAGAGTAGACCAGTATATAAAATGAAAAAAAAAGAACCTGTTGGTTACCTATATATACAGTCCATACCTATGTACACATACAGTGTGGACCTACCACACGTGTACAATAAAGACAGCCTGGACATATGCAGTAGCTGTGTGTTTATTGCTTTAACTGACTACCAGATCCCTGAAATTAGTATGCAAAATCAGCAGGGTGATAGCAGGCTTGTAAAGGTTTTCTGTAAACATCAGTGGAGCTGCATGTATAAAAACCCTTTCCTTTGTGCTTTCTGCAGGCAGGAACAGCATTTTATTATTGCATTATCTTAAAGCTTGTGACAAGGTCTCAGCTGGTGCCTTGTAAATTCCTGAATTTTACTGCTTCTAAATCAGGTACATAATACCCAGCCTAAATAGAAAGTTACAAATATTTGTGTTTGCAGCACTGCAGATGCAAATTTGGAAGTTCATTTATGGTATTATTAATTTATTGTTTATATTTTCTTTCCCAGTGAGACTTTCTAATATCTCTTTTTGCCTTTTTTATTTTCCATTTAGCTAGATCGATCTTCTGTGCTAAATTGCATATGCAGATACGCAATTGACTTACAGAGTGGTGCAGAAAAAACACTTGCATCTAAATAATTGCTAGACAATTTAATTTCATACACATTATTGTATTTGGTGAGTCAGTCAATATCAATATAAATGCCTACCGTGAAACTGCAAAACAAAAGGACTTTAAAAAAGCTAAGTGAGAAAATCTTTTTTCCCTGATGTTTGTTTAAAACATATAAGAGTACATTTTTACACCGCGTGTAATAAACTTGTGGAATTTGTTGGCACAGGAGGCTGCCGATGCAGGAAGTACCAGTAAACCCCAGGAAAGATAAGGCAAATGAAGGGAGAACAGGCCCATAGAGAGACACTGGAGGCACAACAGGGATGGATGTGCCCACTGAGCTTCCAAGGTGGTGGTTGTGGTCTCTGGACAGGACAGGGCAGATGGACCTCATAAAGCAGCTCGCCCCAGGAGTGTCTTGGGTCATCACTTGGGGACAGCTAGATTGATCTCCCCCAATAAGACTTTTATTACTCTCATGTGATGTATGAATTTAGATCCCATCAAAGGAAACTTAGCAGGAACAGAAAGGGAATACAACTTCTGGAATGCAGACAAATAAAATTATTAACCTGCCCACAGATTTTTAATGACCTTTTCACATGTAGTAAGCATCTTCTTCCCTCAGAAATATAAATTCAAATTAAACCGAACATTGGCATGGGTTGGGTTTTGTGGTTTTTTTTCCCGTATGAAAAGGCTGGACTAAACTGCTATGAGTTGCACTCACATCTACTTCTCAGAAGGAACTGGCAAAGCAATGCCTAACGTGTGTAACTAGTTTGCTTTATTTGAGGGCACAGAGCATTACACATGATTTCTGGCTCAGGATATATAATTACTATGTACATTTTCTGTTTTATAAACAAATTCTGGTTATATCATTTAAAATTAATAAACAATTCTGATAAAACCTGTGATATTATTAGACCATCTAGCACTTTATTCTCTATCAAGGCACTTTACTGCTTTTAGATTAATTTAGCACATGGTTTAGTGCGCTTCATAAAGACAGTTTATTCTAAAGCAAGCTTCTTGTTTATTTTATTAATATTTTATTAAATTAATTTAGTTCCTTCCAAACTCATAAATCTTTTTATCTTCCCTTCTTGGAGTGAGAGGTAGGGGGAGGGCATCTGTCACCTATAATTGGCCGACTCAGCCTAAACCATGACAGGGAGTTACTCTTTTCTGCTAATGCTAATGCTGTACATCATTGCAAAGAATAAAAACATTTAAGTAATCATATCTTGGATTTGCAAAATATTCCCATTTTAGCCAACTTTATGACATTTTGGTTTTTTTCTGATGTAACTGTAATTAAATTACCAAGTCTGGGTCAGAACAGGAAATAATTCTTTTTAAAATACTGATAGAGTCATTGGTTTGTATCATATTAATTTACGGACTTGTAAAAACTTCATTTGACATTAATAGAGCTCAATATGACTTTGAATATTATTACCGTTAATCAATAGTAGTAGTATTTCCAATGTATGTAATACTCTTTATTTGGCTCAGAAAGTTGTTTTCCACATTCATGTCATTACCGTTACGCATCTCAGTCATGTAGTCACATTCGCAAGTCTGGCCATTAATTAACCATTGCACTTACTTCAGAGTAACAGAAGAAAAGAGTAGCCAGAGTTGAGTGTCTCCCAGCTAATATTTTTCTCTAATGTTATTCTTCCCTTAGAACTAATAAGTAATCAAAAATGGTTGCCAGAGAAAGAGGAAATGAGATTCTGTTTCCACTCTGTCTTTTTAAGAACCTACCAAGTTCCTCAAAATTATGGTTCTCATCAACAAATAAGAGGTTGCCTGCTGTTCATACGCAGGGTTTGCATCCTCCAAACATTGTAGATTCACATTGGGCAGAAAGGACAAGAGGGAGAAAATTACTAAGGCAAGTATTGTAGTGTAAATTGCATCCTGACTTGAGAAGTACACAATTTCTGAAAGGAAAGAGAAGAGATACTCATACAGCAGTGATTTGACTTGTGTTGCAACTGGCACTGTGTATTTTATGATTCTCAACTTTTCTAGCTTTTGGAGAAATGTTGAAAGTACAATAGTCATATACTGAAATATTTGACAATGGAATTAGAGGCTCTATCTCATGTTGAAGTGGAAGAAATATCTTGGGTAAATTTTCTGTCGTGAAAATCCTCAAAATCATAAAAATATTTATATTTCTATCTTGAACACAATTTCAAAGTGGTTTATGCCTTGAATTCCAGATTTAGACTCAATATTTTACGTGGATTGTCACTAACACAGATTTGATTTCTTGATTTCTCATGTGACTTCCTAGACTTTGAAACTGAATCCTAGACTCCAGGTATCTTTGTGGTACCATTCCTTGTTCTCTAAATATTGCTGTTGCATTTGTGACTGCATGCTTTTATAAGTGCAGTAACTCATAGAGACCCTAATACTGCATCTTTCTCAGTTGCTGTTTGTGAAGGCAGCAAAAAGTCACATGGCTTGTCATTGCCCACAAATCTGACATCATGACATCTGCAAGAGCTGTAGTTGCCTGAATGTTCTTGGACAGTAACATAAACAATGTGAGACTCTCCATTTTTGGCAAGCTTTCAGAGCTTGCTAAGACAAACAGTCTTAGAGTAATATGTATTTTGTAATGACTACAGATTCTAAAGATAAGGCATTTGTTTCTGATAATTTGATCCGTAAATCGATCCATTTTATGTAATTGTCATTCTGTTGCATTTCTTACTATGTTTTCCTACTCAGCTTCAGATCTCTGTCTGAATTGCTAAAAATGGAAGACTATCAGCTGGCGTGTTTTGAATGGCAACTCTTAGGTTGGTTTTTTTGATCCCATAAGCCCTTTTTTGTAAACATCGTACTCGAATTCACCTGTAATGCTTATAAGAGACATAGTGTGTGTGGGAAACCTATTTTCTATACAAAACTTCAGTTCTGTCTTTAGAAACAGGCATTTTTCCAGATATCCTGAGAACATTTTTCAGAAGTCAGTTTCAAAATGTAACCATATGCATGCCTTCACCTAGTCATATTTTCTTAGTGAACTGACAAAAATAAGTTCTCGCCAATGTCACCCTGCTAACGCAGAGTAGCTGCCAAGCAGCAAGCTGGATGGACCATATTCTGCCTCCAGAATTAACCACAGGGCTGATTATTAGCAAGATCGAGCCTCTCCAGTCTTCAGTGGTGGTAGGCAGTGAAGGACAGGCAGAGGAGAAAGGACATGGTTCATTTGCAGGTAGCTGAATGCGCTCTGTTCATGTACTGACACATGTAGCCTGTGGGAAATAAATGAGACATCGACAGAGAGACACCCAGCAGAGCTGCCAACTTGTCATTTTTACAGTTTTTTCTGATCATAATTTCATGTGTTTAATATGCTAAATGTAAAATGCAGAATCTTCAGCTCATAGAAGAGGTCATATGTTAAAATACTGAAGCTTAGATGTCAGCACTACTTAAAAAGGCAAAACAAACCCAACACCTGTGTTTCACCAGCACCATAGGTTTACATATATTTATCGATTTAGTTATACGATGTATATTTTTACATATATATATATACATATATGTGTAAGTAACACAAGGAAAAGTCTTCACCTGTCTCTGATTTCCACCTTCTTTTCCCCCTGATTTTGCTAGGGCTGTCTAGAGAAGTGAATTATCCAATGGCATGCATTTTCTGAGGATTTATTTTCAAATGCAGGCACTTTTAAGGGTTGCTAATAATCTGATGTATCATAAGCAAGGAAATATGGAAGCCTTTCTGCTATTATTAATGAGTCAGTTTTAATTGCTTTTCAAAGTGTAAATGACAAAAAAATATATTTTTGCAGTCCCTGGTAATGCTTCGTCTCATTTCATATAGGAAAACTTTATTAATAGTATCCTAAAGATATGAGATATATGACACATGCTTGGCTAAAAATATTTTTATTCCATACTGAATTCTTTACCATCTTGGTTCACACATTCATCTTAATCTAGTAGCAAATTTTATAAAAAATGTGCATATTTGGATGTAACGGTGATAAAATTATAAGAAGTTTTAATTTTAATTTTTTCATGGAAAAGTCATTCTGTTTACAGGCAGTATCTAAATGTTCTCAAACCCCATATTTAGTGAAGAAAAATACACTGCTTTTTAATGAATAATATAATGGTGGCCATTTGGAGAGCTAAGGCTGTTTTGTTGGACAATGTTTCTATTCTTCAGTTTAGAGGACAGAAATCCTTATTTCCTAACATAATGATATTTTTGAAGGGTTTTTTACAATATTTTATTTTTCAGTGATTTAAATTCTATGTATTGAATATAGGGCACAGGAAAAGAGACACCTAGCCATATATACTGCTGAATTGCTAACATCAGGGCAGAGGAAAGAGCACATGTATGTTAATCTCTAAGAAAGACTTTTATTATAAAAAAGTTCCTTGAAATTGTCTCTCTGCACTAAGCAAATTTTCTCTACAGATACCAAAAGAAACTTGGATTAGACAGCTATAGCAGAGGTCCAGCCAGCTTAAAGTAGTTCAACAGCCCCTTTAATAACAAGGCTATAGCTGAAGAATGTGAAAACTGTTTCCAGTGCCAGCAGGTCTCTCTTTACAATCTAATTATCTCTACAATTAGAAAATAACTAATTTAATTAAGAATCCGTTTGAGCTATGTGACCCTTCAGAAAGCAGCATGTAGATTCTCTGTTACTAGTGCTAGATAGTCGTTTGTCCACTATGAAGCACAAATTGCTGTTAGATTCCAATCTTGTCATTCTCTCAAGTCAGAGGTCTGTTGCTGGCTCACAGTTCAGCAGAAAGATGGCTGCGGGTTCATATCGCCTCACGCTGTATGGATTAAACAGCAGTTAGCTGGTGATGTTTCAAAATGAGAGGTTTGGTCTCAGACTGTGCCTCTCCAGATTTCTCTTTTGGCTCCAAGCCACCCATTTAACCTCCTGATGCATAGGCATCTCTCAGTAAAATGACAAGCTGTTGGCTAGTATTTCTCTGTAAGCGTATGCATAGGAACGAGCATAAAGAACAGCATATTCTTCTGTTTCCTTATTTTATTTCAGAACTTCATCTATTTCATCGGGACCTGTCACAAGCAACAACAGAAACCTTGTTAGTGGTAGGCGGTAGCCCTGACGCTGTTCGGGTGATGATGCTGCCTGTATGCAGATGTCAGCAGAGCCGGGCTGGAGTAGGAGAGGGTGAGCCCAGCTCTCCGTGAGGGCAGCAGCACAACAGGGAGCAGCGCTGGGAGCTGTTATTAGTGTACAGCTCATCTTCCTCACTGCTAGCCTGGGGTCAAAAATGCAATCTAGCCCCAAATTACTTGCCCGATAGGTTGTACGCTCAAAAATGACACGATCCTGCTCTTCTTCAGCTGCAGCATATTTCTGTCTGAAAACCAGCTGCAGCCTCACTGCTGTGTGTTTGTAGACACCCACTACTCGACATGCTGTTTACAGAGCATGACAACAATGAAAAAGGGTTTTAATTAAATCTTTTGTTTTTTTTTTTTTTTTCTTTTTGTCAGTTCTGTTTTTAATGGAAACGTTCTAAAAACGGACCAATGTAGGGCACCCCTCTGGGCAACCAGAACCACTATACAAGAGCCTGGTGTTACAGACAAGACTGCTTTTTTTTTGCCCTGAAGACTGAAGTGCAGCAGAAGCACAACCTGAGAAAACAGGAAAATCTCTGAGATATCCTGTAGACAGAAGCATGATGTAGCAGTGACACCAAGAAGATACTCAGAAGCAGAGGAATCTTCATCAAGTTCTATGTGGCCACAAGGTATATTATCACAACTGAGTGGCTACAGGGGGGAGGGAAAAAAAAAACCCAAAGATGGTCATTATCACTTAAAGACCTTTTTCTGATCTCCTATATCAATCCAGCAATTATCATTACTTCATCCTCTATCTTTTCAAAACAGCATTTAAAATACCTGGTGAATACTCTGAAGCTTGTTGGATTCCTCCTTTTGTTTCTACAACCAGCCATCACTGATGCACGTAGCAAAGCCTGGAATGCTTGGCAGAGTAGAATTTACTCATGGTCTGTAGGCAGTCAGAAGGAAAACTGGTTTCCTGCATCTCCCCTTGAGGGATATTAAGGGAAAATTTAATGAAGTAGATTACTTCACTGGTATATTAACTGTCTTAAGACAAAGTAATAAAGAAAGCAATGCATGACCTGTAACACTAACAAAAGAGGACAGAATCATCCTTTAGCTCCTCAAAGCCTGTAGATTTTTTTATGAAATGTCTTTTTGACCATTAAATGATGGATTAGGGCTCAGAGTTTTCATAAGCAGCTAAGACAGCTAGATACCCCCTTCCTGTTAACGATAAGGAAACTGGGCACTCAGTGTTGCTAGGCAGTTTTCCAACATCTGCATCTAGAAATTACTCTTGAAAGAAATTCTAGAAAGTATTCCAGCTCATTTTTGCATTGAAGGGAAGAATGTCCTGTCTAGTCTTTATGAAGGCTTTGTTTAGCCTATTTTGACTGTTTCTAATAATTTCTTACTTTTGACTTGTGAAATTATTCTGAACTTTTTTTTTTTTACTTTATATAAACTGTAAGACTATCTGACTATATGACTAAAGATTAATCTTGTTTTCCTGCATTCCATTTTGCATGGTTTTGTTCCTGACAGACGACAGACTATTTATACCCCTCTGATTCTAACACCATATATATATTAATCGATGGGTAGCATGTTGTTTGTCTCAAACCTTCTTTCCCCCTGCAATTTCTATACATAGTCATTTTTATTCATTTTCTTAATACATCAGTTTCTACAAGCTTTTCCTCCTCTAAAGAAATGTAGGATTAATTGATGTGATTTACAAGCTGTAGTACATAAAAATGCAAGCCCACTATCACCATTACAAATTGCATACAAAAGTTAAAACCTTGGTCCGGTTAAGTCATGGATATTTTATACTGATTTAGAATGTAATCAAGTTAAAGGATTATTTTAAATTATCAACAAATGAGCAGCCTAAGGTGTATGTATATTTGGTATTTTTTAAAAAGAACCTACTTTTTTACTCTTAAGATCTTAGGTTTCCTCTTAAACATTTTGCTGGGCATTTGGAAAAAAAGAACTGTCAAATCTTAATATCAAATACTAGGAGTCATAACAGAGGGAGAAAAATATCCCTTAACAAGCCTCAACACTAATCACTCTCCAAATGTTTTTGGTTTATATTTTCTTCAGATCAAGTCAGTGATGCTTTAAGCAATATTTAACAACTAATTTTTAAAATATTTTTCAGATCTAAGGCCTTACACGATAAGCATTCATGCTGAAAGTGTTTGACAATTACCAGCTTCGAAAAGTATGGAGCTTAATACGGTGACACTGAGATAACCCCAACTATTCTGCTGCCTAAGATAAAATGATATATTACGATACAATATACAGCTACATTTAAAATTCTTTTTGAGAAAATGAGCAGTAATTCACTACTAACGAAATTCCACTGACTTCATAAGCTGCGAAGTCGTGAGTGCTCAGCAAAAGAATGCCACCAGAAATCCAAGAAGATCCTGTTACTTAAATATTTCATCACAAGTTATTTGTTATTGATGTGACAGTTTTCATAGTTAGCACAGCAAGCTACCTCATCCAGCAGCACTAAAACGTCCTCGTCTAGAAAAGACTCTGTCCTCATGTGTGAAGGATATTTCAATAAAACATGCAGGCATGAGGGTGCACACACACAGAGACACAGACAGCTTTTAGTAGCAACACTCTGCTTATCCTCCAGTCTTGAGTCAGGTTTTTCATTGAACTGTCTCTAGTTTTCAGGTTTTTAAGGGACTACTTTCATAGTTCCCATTGCTTTACACTGGTTGAGAGGAGTCAAATAGAGCTGTCAGCTGAGATGTGTTTGACAGAGGAAGTACAGGACGGGGAGCAGGGAGCCAGTCACCACATGCTGCTCTCAGGTGGAGTGCTGCACGTTAAGGAAGCCTAGGGGCTTAGCTTCATATTTGGACAATTTAGGAAGTAGTTGCAGCTCCTAAGCTCTCAATGGCATTACACAATTATGTTGGTATTTGAGGGAGTAGCAAGACTTCCTCTTTAGATGAAGCATCCCACACTGGGCAAAGCTTTAAATAGATTACCAGGTTTAGATAGGATGTTAACTCAGATGTTGATCAGGTGTGATAAATCCTGTCTTTGTATCTTTCCATGACACAAGTAAAGCTAGAATTTTTTTCTCTCTTTTACTCTTTGTTTAATCTGAGATGCTAACATTGCAAGTTTTTGACTTTGAAAGATTCCAAACAGTTTGAAGTTTCGGGCTGCAATTGCAAAATCGAGTTTTCTAAAGACAACACTCATTCTTTTGATAACGGATGAGTCAGAGAAGAACAGAGGCATGGGCTTATTGCCTGTAAACTTATTATTGATAGAACTTCCTTCTCTGAGAAAATTGTTCAGAACTTCAAAAAGAGATGCTGGCCCAGCTGAAGTAAACACTCTTAAGTGCCCAGATAGGGCTAGTTTTAGAAAGAAAAGGTATTGATATTAGAGATAGTTGAGCTCAGCAGTGTATCAGAACAGCTGCAAAGAACATTCTAGTATTTCAGGATACTGAAGTGCACTTTAGCGCTTATTCCTGGCAAACGGCATGGAAACATTTCTTGCAAAAATGCAGAAAGATACAGTATAATACTCTGGATTGTCAGACATGATCTTTATGGACTATAACTTTTAGTTTGGCTGTAACTTTGTGACAATGAAAGCAAAGCCAAAATACTCTCTTAAGGAATTATGAGCTATCTAATCAGGTAACTAAATCAGATAGAAAAGGTCTACACTTAAATTATACTTTATTTGCATACAGGGGAACAAGTCAAATTTTTAAAGAAGGTCTGACTCTTGGCTAGGGTAAAGACCTTCAATGAAGGCATAAATACAGCACTTTCATGGATTTATATTTTTCCAAAGCACTGAGGTAGGTTTATAATTTTGTGGAGGGGTTTATCCCCATGCATCACTGAAATCAATGGAACTATGACTTAAGACATTGGAAGGGCTGTGCTGTCCTGTCCTGTCCTGTCCCTTCCCTTAAACCTAAGAAACAGGAAAACGAAATTAATATATAATCAATCATACTCAGAATTGTATACTTCCTTATATTATTGGTTGTATATTGTTTTTTTAAAACTAACATCCCACTATTTGCGATTCCTTTTTCTATTTTTTTAATATAAATTAATTCTCTATGGCATTGTATGTGATTTCATGGCTTGTAAAATCTCTGTCGGAAATTCTAAATATATGGGAAGGTCAGGTCCTGCATAGAAAATCCCAATGACTATATTTAACTACATTTATATCACTGACACAGGAAAGTGTTATTGGCGATTTTCAAATTAAAACTTTCTAAGCCAAATAAAAGGTGATGCAGAAAAACTGGTAGTAAGGAAACTAGTTAGATGCCTTTCAGTGGAGACTTATTACCAGTCCTCAACTATGTATTAATGTAATAATTCCCATACACATGTAGTGAAAAGACAATAAAACAGAGGAACAGGAAGAGCCAGGAACACAGAGAAAGTTATCTTCATTTGTTACCTTACAGATTATGTAACTTCTTTGTAATGCCAAAGAGCTGCATGTCCCACATACATACATCAATTTACCATAAAATTTTTGATTCTTTTTTCCTTTATGATTATCAACATAAAATAGATTAATTTTTCTTCTACATAGAAATGTCTGTAATTGAAAGTCAAACTCCAGGGGACAAATGTTACAAAAATGTTTGGCTCAGAGTTCATTAAGTTTTATATAATGCAAACCCATTTTATAAACAACTGCTGAGTCACAAAAAATTATGTAAATTATATACAGAACAAATTTAAAAGATCAAACAGCCCATCTCTTGGCTGTTACAGGATTGTTTTTTACACTCTCCAGTACAGTCCACTTCGTTATCATCAAAAAGAACAGTTAATGTAGTCTGAATTCCCCCTACTACAGATTTTGCATTTAAGTGGATCTAACTGTCATGCCTAAATATTTTGCTATTTTCGGTTAGCTCCAAAGTGACTGGTGTCCTCCTCCCTGCTTCTCCCAATTTAATATAGCTTAAAGGGGCATCTTCGGGGAATGACACATACCCTTTCTGAGGATGCCGACATTTGACAGCAACTGTCTGCACCAAAAATACTCTTCAGGATATGCTACACTGAAATCAATCAATGCTGTTAACTCAGTCATATTTCATGCCCTTAAATATGCCTTGTGGGAACATAAAACATGAATAAACGTCTAAGAACGCTTACAGATTGAAGTAAACCTGCTTCTCAGTGTAAACTTTCTTTTTTTCTACCCCCACCCCGGGGTTTTAACAGCTCTGAACCCTCTGACAACCTGGATTTGCACCTTTTCTTCTCCCGGTTTTCCTCCGTTGTTTCTTGGGTGCAAGACTCTCATGCATCCACCGAGAACTGGCTTATTTATTTTTAGATATTCCTGCTATTAATGCCAGCAGATGTGGACAATGGGGGAAAATCGATGCTAATCTTGTTTCTTTCTTTCTATCTCAGTCTCTTGGTTATTTGCATACATTGTCATGTACTTGGGTTACAACAATGAGTGTCCTAAATGGCACATTGCAGCAGATTTGCATGAATAACAATGGCAAGCAGTGAAGGCTCACAAATGGCTTTGTTTGCTAATTTGCAATGTGGCGGTCAGAAATAATGGAATCTGACCTTTGAGGGTAAGAGGAATTGCCCATATGCTGTTCCCAGATCCAGAAACAAAAGCTCTACACATGAAGTGAAACTATTGTTAAACTGCTGTTACATGGAGAACACTTGATTCTTTATTTCTTTGTTTATTCTGTAAGCCATTTTCTCAAAACTTGGTTACATTGGTGCAAATTACAATCAAGATCTGCCCTAATTTAGAAGCTCTGTTTTAGCTGAGATTACAAAAAAAAAAAAAGAAAAAGCCAAATTGTTGTAGGAAATTCCAATTATTTTTTCAGCAGAAAAAAGTAGTCAAGAATGCAAAATGTCTTTATGTCTTTTATCCAAGATTAAACTTAAATTGAAGCATTATAAAAGGTATTAATGTTTTATTCATTTTCTTCAAGGAATATTATTAAGTACTGTTTCACTGGATGAGTATACTTTTATTGGTACAACTTAATTATTGGAGTAAAGGTAAGATTGCCCTTCAAAAGAAGTAAAAAATACATCAACAATATAGCTGCATAGGACTGTCCAGTTTCTACAGACAGTCTCTGGGATGTGCCAGTGGCTGTGCTGCTCAGGTTTTAGTTGTACCAATGTGCCTTTCAGCAGACACCGCTGATTCCTTTGTGCATCACTTTGGGCCTCAACTTGTGCTCAATTTCAGCCATCAGACTTGTGAGGCAGTTTTTTGGCTTTAGGTGGTGAGGTTTTGGCAGCAGGAGGGCTGCAGGGGCAGACCAGGGGCTATCCCAGTTCCAACCAGCTTCAGCAGACCCACGGAAGGGAACAGCTGAGCCCTTCAGCCACGGTAGCAGCACCTCTCCAAAAGTGTATTTAAGAAAAGGATTAAAATGCTGCACAGCAGCTCTGTGAGAGGAGAGGACAGAGAAAATGGGAGAGAAACAGCCCTGCAGAAACGCAGGCCAGAGAAGAAGGAGGGGGAGGAAGTGCTCTAGGTGCTGGAGCAGAGATTCCCTGCAGTCCTATAAGACCATGGTGATGCATGTTGTCCCTTGCAGCCTGTAGAGGACCCCATGCTGCAGAAGGTGGACATGCCCTGAGAGAAGCTGCAGCTTGTGGAGAGCCCACACAAGAGAAGGCTCCTGGCAGGAGCTGCAGCCCATGGCGGGGACCCATGCTGGAGCAATCTGTTCCTAAAGGATTGTACTCCATGGAGAGGATCCATAGTTGTGAAGGACTGTATCCCATGGGAGGGACACCATGCTACAAAATGGTATTATCTAGATAGTATGTTTCATAAAGGACAAACATAGATAAATAAGGTCATAACTTACCCCAGTTTTCAGAAGAAAAATGTGTGGTGTTGTACTTCCAGTACTGAAGGAAACTGTTCAGAGGCCCAGGATTTCTCCTCTCTGTCTGATAGATCCTCTGTTGGGATTTGTCCAAAGCTCTGTCCTCAGTCTATGTCTTCGACAGTTCATCAGTGTGGCAAACAAGAAATTAAGAAAGCTTTTGAAAGCTAACATCCTGATATTGAAGAGAAAAAAAAAAGCACCTTTTTCAAGTATTTTGTAATAATAGAAGAATAGATACCTAAGAATGCCTGAATCTCCTGCTTTCTGGTAGCACTCAGCCTGACTTGGTGGCCAAATATCAGACTACAGCAGATAATTGTGAAATACCCTCATTTGTACAAGATAAAGGTATCAGAAGATGTGATAGCTGCTAACTCACCCCTGGAATTTAACTGAGAGATGACATGTTTCATTTGGCAAGCTCAGCATCACCAATCCTGTATTACAGTAGGTGATATGGCAACCAGAAGAACTCTACAATTCATGCTTATTTTTTATTTTTTTAATATGAAAGAACAGCAAACATTCCTGCTGTTTCTTAGATCTAGTGAAAGCTTTCAGATACCCAGAGAAATTTAGTAAATTCTTTATTTAGTTCAGTTTAGTAATACTGGATGGCCAGATAATATATCTCTTCTGTAGAAGAACAATTTTCTCTGGCAATTTGAAGAAACCACGAGAAATTCTGTTAAGTAAAAAGAAAGCTAAGAAATGGTTGGATGATGAGAAAAGAATGCAGATGGCCTGTGGGTAACTGGAGATTACCAGCTCAGCCAAGATTTCTTTCCCATTTTGTGATACCACCAATTTCATACTCATGCCTATTGCTAATGTTCCTCCTGATTTTCCTTTTTACACTGATATGCCTTCTCCAGACACCACTCCTCACAATGCTTAATGCAAAATGATCATCCCCAAGATGCAAACCTCTGCTCTGTGGTGATCATTGCTGTGCAATGAGAAAATACTTCCAACAAACTTCTCAGAGACTGTGCAAAGCAACTAGCTCTATAACACAGTGTCATCTAACAGAAAGTGATCTCTGCCAGAAAGCAGGTGGAGCATGTTGGTTTTGCTTCTTTTTGTTTTATTACCATCTTGACAGCAGGTGGAAGAGAGGATATTTACAATTGTAACTACAAATATCATCTTGAACCTGGTCAGATAACAACACACTGTATTCTTAATATTAACACTTTATCAATGAAATCAGCATCCTTCTCAAATGGATAGCAAAAATGGACAATTATGAAAAAAGTTTCCTGGCTACAAAATTTTGCAAGAATCAGCTTTCTTTTACTATACATTTCTTCAAGATGGATGATGTAAATTAACTGGGAACATAAAGCAGACTTCCTGTAAGCTTTAAGAACTGCTCCTCACCAAAAGTCCCAAGCCACTTAGTCTCTTTGCCTACATAAAACCTAACTGCAACTCTTGGAAGAATCTGTTGTGAGGAAAGCAGATTTAGCTATTTAGAGACAAAAGAGCTGAGTAGCTTGTATCTATATTTGATTCTGTGTTTCTAGACAGTTAAAAAAAAATCCAAACCTGATGCTTACACCGTTAAACTTTTCCCACAGTTTTACAAGAACTGACAAGGTCACAGCCTGAGGTAGTATGGTTGCCAGATGTCACACCATTAGTTGCAATCTTAGGCAGAATAGGTGTAAGAAGGGAGAAGCACAACTTAAAATAACTCTTCGTGTAATGTTTTTCCTGCCAATGCTCTTCTAACAGTGTAAGAACTATTTCTTATTTCATAGTATTAGGTGGATCTTGCCATTTTAACAGAAGCTAAATGTTTAACTCAAATTATAATTAAGTGGAAATAATTGTAGCTATTTATCCTGTACAAACTGTGTTTTTAATTACCAAGCTTTTTATAGGAAAAAAGCCCTTGAACACATCAGATCCTACCAGTGACCTATGATTTCTTTGAACTGAACATTTGTGCAATCACTTTCAGATATATTTGCTATCCATTTCACCTTAATATATTGTGTTCAATAGAAAGCATAGTCTTTTTTCAAGCAGAGGCAATATTTTTTCAAAACACTCCTCTTAGCTTTGAAAGTCACTTTCTCACACTGGGATGCACATAAATAAATCATTGCCTTACTTCATTGGCTTTTGATGCAAGTTTTCTACAGGTCATTCTTCACTGAATGAAAGCTATATATCTTTAGTAGCAAGCTTGGTAATGTCAAGCTGATGGTGGTTAGTTGTTCTGAAACTTCCAGAGAGAAACTGGAAAATTGCAAGTAATTTTCTACACTTCTGCTTTTCTTCAGCCTGTTCCTCCAGGACTGTGTATTCTTATTACTCAAATAAGGTTAACTACAGTGAACTCATTTACCTGCTGAAAGTTTTCTAGAAGTTACACTTTTATAAAAAAAAGGTATTCTTATTAAA